>OZ007571.1:72941788-73481788 GCA_963931925.1 Onchidella celtica
TCGGCTGTTATCAACTTACGGGGGAAAAGGTGAACGTCATATCTGTCTTGGTGTAAAAAAAAAAAAAGAATAATCGATTATTTTGTTGACATGTAATTCTCTACTAAAAGTGTCACACCCCCTAGTAAAGCTCGAAAATGAAACAAAACAAAGAGTGGTTATTTTATCCACTATCAGAATTACAAATCCAATTTGGAAAGATTGAATCAGCCATCTTTCTATATGATTAAAAGAAGATTTAAACTGTAGATTTTCGGTAATCAAAGTGGCTGCCTAGCAGAGCTTGCTTACTCCTCCGTCACCATGGTTACATCATAGAAGTTGGAACATCAGCCCTGATACTCAGCAAACATACAATTGTTGATTTTGACACATGAAATCTCATCTGTTTTATTGTACAAGATTAATTATAATGGTTTGACTCTTTGCCATGCTACGGAAAAAGACGGTAAACGTCAAAAACAAAATTACACAGGCAAAGCAAGGAGCATTGCGTGTTCTAACTTGTTCTTTGTTCTATTTTCTTGATGATCAAAAGACGGTCATTAATAGTACACAATTGTAACCCAGTGAATATATGACCTCGACTGGCGTGTATCGGTGTGGTCTTTCTGTAGCAGGACAGGCAGCTTTTGCAAAATATCCCGTTTCTCTATTGTCTGAGACTGGAGGTGTGAGATATGTGGTTTTCGGGAAACATTTCCCGTCAACGCGTCTTTTGTGGCAAAAACTGTGTGTTTGTTTGGTATGTATGGGGTTGAGTAAGTTGATAAAGTAGGCGAGAACGTACTGGAAAAGACTGTAAGGAAACGAGAAAGCAAACCTAAGCAAAGATGAGATGGAAATATCTGGTACATTACTTGACGCGAGTGATGTCTGCAGACTGCAATGTTGTAAGTGTGAAATGTGTCTTCATTCGGGTACATATTTCTTCTACACCCCCCCCCCCCCCACCCAAACCCCTCTTTGGTGTCAACAGGAATAATGCCCGACACACAACTGATCATACACGTATGATACAAGTTCAGCAAAAAAAAAACAACACACACACATCATCAAATATGTCCAATAATGTTGTCTTTCGGGTTTCAGGGCACAAACTATTTTCTTAGAGCGCTTCCCCGTCGTATAGCGGACTTAGCCCCTCGACCTGATGTTTGTCGTGCTAGAGCTGGTGTTCCTTCTTTGACAGTACAGATGGGCGGAAGAGTTTTGTTGGCTGGGGAACTTCGGTCAGGCACGTTGAGAGTGTGAATTGTCATGAATTTATTGTCTGTCTTTACTGCATGAGGACTGGTCACGTGTTTGGAGTTTGTGTCTGGAGACAGACGTGAGGAGACGTTGTTGCTGCTGCTGCTGGTCGTCATGTCGGACGAGACACGGTTTGATGTGGCGTTGACGGTACCGCGACCATTTCTTGCAGCAAACTGGCCACTGTCTCTGACCGTGGGGCCCGGGGGAGCCTGGTTGAGTACTGTCCCTTTAACACCATTAACTGTTCTCTTTGTGGCTGACTGACCCACTCTCCCACCCACCATTTTCCCCGGACCATGTGGAGCCACAGCAGTTGTCTGCCCATAGGTCTGTTTGGCATAACCAGGCAAAGGATTGAAAGCAGTCCGTGGGCGCTGAAAGTCTGTCCCGGATTTTGGATGATTCTGAACGCTGTTTCCCGAAGTTCGAGAACCTTTGAGCATTTCTTTTATAGCCCGGATGTCGTCGTGCATTTCATGGTTCTGTTCTCTCAGAATACGCATTTCCTCGTAGTTCTGCCGCATCACCTGCCAAATCAATAAAAACAACTCAATAGGAACGATCTCAGAAACAAAAAAAAAACAGCGCTTCTTGTTCTTTCAACAAAACGCTCTCTGCTGAACTTACTTTGCGTTTTAACTCTTAAAGAGCTGGATGTGAAGAATGGAAAATACTGCGACCTGAAAGCAAGATCACCGTACTGAATTTTTAAAATGATTTGGAAAAACACACAAGCTTGTTTTTAAAATTTTATTACATTTTCCCCTTGTTCTTATTTATTAACCCCCTCTCTTCCTTTATCCGGTCACTTCTGTTGTTATGAAAGGATAGAACTCTCAGACGTAGTTAAAAGGACGAATACAGATGAATAACTGTACCTCTCTCATCCTCTCCACCTCCTGCCTCATGGCTCTAGACGCCCTCTCCAAATCCTCCCTGAACTTGAGCTGTAAGGCTTGTCTGTCTGAGTCCAGGGTCGCCAGCTTCTCGTTCTGTTGCTCAATCACCTGCTCGAGACACACAGAACTTGACAAAGTTGGTCACAGCCATGGTAACTCTACAAGAAGGCCAGTTAAAACTGAACTGATTAGAAGTAAGGTATGACTTTGAGTTTGAGCGCTTGGAGAGAGCACGTCGACCCGATAACGGTCACCATCACATTGTGCGAGGACGAAGCCAAGACGATAGACAGAATATAACAGAATGATAAAGGAGAAGGAGCTAAAGAGACCTTACCAGAAGCGCACAGCAACCACCCTGTAGCGTCCCACTAGTAGGACGATCGATATTTTCTCACCCCCCCCCCCCCCGCTTGGCGAGTCTCACTCGGCGACCTTCCTCCCCCCTCTCGCCAGCAAGGCCGGTATTTCTCTTTGATGTCTCGCTTGTTTGTTTCACTGTAGAAAATCTAGAAGATACTGCAGTATCCGAGATTACGCTAGGTCGACCTTGAGTGATGTAATACTGTGACGTGTCTGTGTACGATTGGGTGGCTTGTATGTGTCCCGAACGATCTAGGTCTGTCTCGTGCTTATGGGGCGGTTGAGCCGCTTCCTGAACGTTCCTGGACAGAATATATATAAGGAGGGCCAGGCGAGTAGGAGGGGTGCAAACCATGGATGCAGGTCGTAGGTGTAAATCTAGTCGTGGTCAGATATGCTATAGTGCCTTCCCTGATAGGTGTAAGTAACTTGTGGATATCAGCTCGTGTTTACAGTTATTAAAGTTAGTATTAATTGTTCATCGGATCCTGTTATTTATTTCTACAACAGTTCGAGACAGTTTCGTTTTTAAGGGGTAGACGATCAGTTCATCTGGCTCTCCCCATCATAACGTGCTGAAATTTGCATCAACTGTTACACACCCGCACGCTCCACAAGAGTTTGAGTTTGAATTTGCAGAAAGCACGTCGACACGATAACGTACTATTGTGCTAGGAAAAAGCAAGACGACAGTCAGAATATAACAGACCGACAGGACAAACGGAGACCCTACTGGAAGAGCCCACCAAAAGCCCTCAAGAACTTTCTGTCCAATGACTGGCACTGGCTTTAAATGTACAATTTATCTGTCCAGTCAAAGCTCACATACAGGTATACAAACCACAAACTAAGAACAAACAGTCATGCCAGGCTGGCTCTTCCAACAAAACAAATGAGAGCACGGTGACCCAGTTTCTCATTCAAGAATTAAGTAGCAGTCACCAAGCGGGGAAAAAGACATATTTATCGGTCAAGTTCGATTTTTATGGAACCTGAGGTTTTAGTTAATTTGATTCTTCAGTGCCGTCTCTATATGTAAACAAAATGTTTTTCATGAATAGAATGCTTAAGTGATTAAATCGTACTATAAGGGAGTTGGAGGGTGAACATGTAGGCACTTAAAATTTTGTGAATAGCGGATAAAAAATTATGAAATTCTATGTACTATCTCAATGTTTGACGATAAGTTACATGGACACATCTGATTTGGACAAAATGTGGTCTTTAATAATGTGTATAATTTAATTTTGTTCATTTTTCTTTTTTTGAGCCGCTAAAAAGGGACATAATCATTTACAATACATCCAGTAGAATGGAAAAGTATGACTGGGAATTTGGTTGTGACTCGGCGACCACCGTTCTACGAGGGGCACTTTAGCTAGTAGTTATAGCAGTTTAACTCCGTATTAAAAGGAGGGATTAACTATCTTAAGTTATCAATTTGGTCAGATGGGTTACAAATGGGTTTAACCTCTTTTACCTTCATGGCCCTGGCCAGTTCAGTCTCCATGGTAACCAGTCTCTCCTTGAGCAGCTCTAACTCCTCCGACAAGCGCTTGATCTCCTCGTTTTGTTGTTGGTATAGCGGGTCATTCTCCAGCTTGTCTTTCTGCTGACGCATACGTCCAAACTGCGGGGGGGGGGGTGGGGGGGGGGGGACAATTATCATAAAGGTCAACATTCACTATTTACCATAGAACACGGATATAATGTTACCGATTTGCAACAATTACGGATCGTTTCGCATCGGGTTGTTCCTACTTTTTACGAAAAAGAAAGACCACTTACATCCTTGGTTGATTGCAATTCGTCCTGTAATTGCCATATTATTATTGTTTCATGCATGTAACATTTGCCGATTTTGAGGTTTTTGTCATGAAAGTGGTTCTCTCACTCCTAATTTTATTACGTTTTAGTGCCATTCCAATCGGTTAAAAACTTTTCGAGATACGGTATAAATCTATGTTTGTGAGGTAACGGTGTACGCATTTTGGAAGTTGTCAGGCAGACGTGGACTAATGACAAAGCCAATTAATGAGAATATACTGAGTTGTGTTCACTGTTTAGCTACAGCTTTCTATGTAAAACACAATGTCCCCCTAACAATAGCTTGCCGACCATACCGCATTGCTCAATTTCTCGAGAAGACAAAAATACACCTTCAATAATATGGCAAATAGCCCACGCTTTGCAGGCCGGAAATCATTGCATTGTTCATTTCACCATCATTTACCAGTTAGTCCGAACCAGGAAATCTTCGACTTTCAGCTTACAAACTTACAACAGTTCTGTGTTCATTCCATTGTCGAATGACACAGTTTTAATCCTGACATTTATAATTATTTTCTGGTCTAATTCCCTCTCCACCCCACCCCCAATCCGACACCACCAACCACCTACCCACTACCACGATTTAGATTCAGTAAGTGTTCACATACTCCTGTTTCACGAGGTTAATCTTTAAGTGCGTCTTCGAGAATAGGCAAATTTGTACGGGTAGTCATTTTTAAGCCAAATCTCCCCGGCACATCAGTGTATAACATAGCTGGTAGTGAAGGGGTTAAATTGGCCCTCTTTTGTTTCCTATTTCATGCTCTGTGAGTTGGAAGCCGATGTGTGTCCTGTTCAGTAGAATGAACATTAATAGATGAAAGATCTTAGATACGCTGAGAATTGGATACAAACTGATTTATTGGCCTGTTTCCAATACCTGCCATGATCTGTCAGAAAAAAAACAACTCGCTGGCTCTGTCATAAAATCATAGAAGTGCGAATGACCTAATTTTACTGGAACTGTCTGCTTGTCTGTCTGTCTGCCCTTCTGTCTCTCTCTCGGTCTCTTACAAAACCAATCAAAGGAATCCCAGGGTCTCCAAAAAAACACTCTAACTGACAAAAAGATATATATAATTAGCTGAGGTCCCCGACCCTGCCCGGGATAAATCGGTTTGAATATTGGTTTAAGTTCTGGGTGGTTATTATGGACCTGCTTCATCTAGCCTGTTCCTATTTGTTTATTTTATTTTTGTTTGTTTGTTTTTAAATAAGTCTTACTGCTCTGCCTTTGTGAGTTGACACACTGCGCATCCCGTACAACAGCATGATTTGCGCACGGGTTAGTGTGTTTGATAGTGAACACATCGCAGGAAGTGGTAACGAAACCTTAAAATGGCGAACCATGACTCGAAATAGATCTAAATGATGGCGAAACAATAAATTTCCAACAAAAAAAAACTACACCGGTTTAAGACTTCTATTAAAAACTGTGCACTCTTACATCCATTCTGATGCACCATATAAAATTTGAAGTCTGAGTGTTGAGCGGTTCAGAAGCCTTTTGCAACGAAAAATCTCAAGTCCACAATTATATATAGTTTTGATGATGATGGTTGATCTTGAAGTATGCCAGGAATGTTTTGTCCGTGACGTCACCACATGACAATCCGGCAAGTTTCAGCATCCGCTGAGATCTTTGTTCATGGCGTCAGCGATATTGTGGACCGATTGTATTGATGGTGGGTGGTGATAACACTTACTGAGACTGAGAGATTTTCTATTGATGACATCTTAACGATAGTACTGGTGATGGTGAAGTTTATGGCGATTGGTGGAGGAGATGGTGGTAATAATGGTGCTTGCTGGGAGAAAATGGTTATGACTACGTGGTCTGGTGACAATGATGATGATGAGGATGATTCAATGAATGCGTGCTCATTTATGAGCGCTTTTGAGAAAAACCGACAAGGGATAAAATACTGACGCCCGTGTAGAGATGACCATGGAGGATTGTGGAGAGAGTGAAAGAGATGAGGATGACGTCTACGACGATGATGACGATGAGGAAAACGACGGGATTTACTAACGACATTTTACATGAAGTAAGCTGTGTTTTCATGTGGACGGAAAAGGGAACGTCGACGCAACGTCAAAAATCTATCAAGTCGTAGAAAGAAAGAGCGATTGCATGTGTACAAAAATGGTGTTCCGTACACATGAAAACATTCTTTCTATTCCACTACTTCAAGGCTTTTGGCGTTTCACGAAAACACAGCTTTAGACTGACCTGTTTCTGGATCCGCTGAGCGTAATCTTTGGTCTGTCGGACAATTTTCTTCAATTCTTCAATCTCGTCGCACTTGCTCTGCAACGTCTTGTCTTTCTCCCTGCCAGCTTTGACCAGCTGATGGATCCTCTCCTCCCTGTGCGTCAGTGATTCCTTCAGCTCCTCAATCTCCGTTTCTTTCCCCTGGATCTCCGTGTCTTTGGTCTCCACCAGGCGATTTTTTTCATCACCGTAATTTTTCTCGTCCACTTTGATCTTCAGCCTGAGAGTTTCGATTTGCCTCACCAGGATTTGATTCATCTCTCTATGGAAAGAGCATTTTTTGGTGAAGTTCGTACAGTGGCAGATGTAATATGAAACTAATGAAGTTAAGCCTCTGGACCCCTAATCCCGGAGGGGGGGGGGGGGGGAGGATTCTGAAGATAATTTTTTTAATGAGTGAATTCTGGATGCTGCCCTATTGTTGCTGCCTGTGACCGGGGCCCGCATAACTGTTCAAGCTTCAGGTTCCAAAAGTGTAGGTCCGCCATTGTGTTCGCATGTGATCAGTTGTAAAAAAGCGACAGAAATATTTTTTTTCTCAACATTTTCTCAGACTTTCATGTCACTGCAGCTTCAAAAGCATGCCTAGCGTATTCTTACTTCAATATCTCGTCGGCTGAAGACCAGAACTGACTATGTCCAAAATTGGCATTTTGAGAAAATCATTTCGTCACTGTTCCCTAAAACTGCAGTAACTAATTTTGACTACATTTCAGGAGAAAAAAACAACAAAAACTAGTTTATGTTAGCACAACTGGTCTAGCGACGAAGACCTTTTGAAAGTTTGCTTTTCGACTGCTTTTCGGCTTAGGAGTATAGAACCATGTCATTCGATGCGGCTTTGAATGTAGTTGAACATGCATAAAAATCGATTTTTCGAGCTTTTGAGTTACTACAGTCGTAGAGAAAGGTGACGATTTCATCCAGGCCCGTTAACATTTGTGAATAAACCTGTGGACATAAGCATATTTGGAATCAAGTTCCGATGTGAAAGAATACAGCATGACTATTTATAGACATTGTAGAAGACAGTTACAAAGGGCAAATTCTAAAAATCGGCCAAACTGGACAAAGTCAACCACAACAATAACAACAAAAACAACAACAACATCACCATCAACAACAACAACAACAAAATGTGCACTGACCTGACACCATCCAACACCGTGTACTCCTCGCTTTTCATACTGCCACCATCTTCATCAGACATTGACGACTGCGAGATGTTGGCTGTGGAGGTTTTCATGGCTGAACTATCGGGAGTGGATGGAGGAGTGGGTCGAGGTGACAAACCTTGACCTTTGACCTTCAATGTATTCTGGGGGAAGACAGAAAATATGAAACCAGACAGAAACACTAGGAAGTATAATTAACTCCCATCAATACGTATCGTCAGTCAGCATCAGCAACAAACGCCGTGAGTGGACAAAGAGGATGATAACTGCAAAATTTAATGTAGCCTTAGCACGTTTTTACTGTTAATCTTGTCAAGGCAAAAGTCAACGACATTTCCCATTATGTGAACAGAATACAGCAGACATCTGCAGTGTCACATTCATCGCCTCCATCATGTATAATAACAAGAACAACAGCAACAACAAAAATAATGATACAATATTAACAGTTAACGACAACAATAATAATAACAATGTCACAAATCCCAGACTGGGAGATGTAATAAGTTATGACAGGACAACAATCACGAACGAACAAGTTTAACACTTAACAGAACAACCCATCAGACTCACACATTTATTAAACATAATTATACAGATAATAGCGCAATTACATACATTATATTATTGAATTTAACTGCCGTACAACGGCCTTATTCCCACATGCACTCTTCCTCGGATCCACAACCCGGTAGTTACTCCTAAAGACACTTCGGCCTCAGCCTCTCCTCTCAGGGTCTTAATAGCACATTAATAATTCACTGGCACCGCAGTCTCTCAATATCACCTTCCTATTGCCATAACACCTTAGCATTCCCCTAGCACCTCAGCAGGGCAATAGCACATTATCATTTCAATAGCCCATCAGCATGGCAATAGTACATTATCATTTCAATAGCCCATCAACGTGGCAATAGTACATTATCATTTCAATAGCCCATCAACATGGCAATAATACATTATCATTTCAATTAGCACATTCACGCTCATATCTACGTCCCTGTCCGTGGCCAGACTGCCACGACTTTATGTGCCTCTACTGTCCTGCACCGACAGCCTCACTCTTGGCCTATGTGTGGCCTCCGGCCCTATGCTGGCCTATCCCCTGTGCTCACCGAGGTGGCTCTTCGGCCCGTCCCCGACACCTACAAGAATAACATTACATTGGTATAATACCATACCATTTCTATTCACTCCACCTCTCCTTACAACCCATGAAGCGTACACACAATAGTTCACCTTTCACTCACCAAACATCTTACGGTAACACACCTCCATCGTAGTACACAATACTCACTCGTGCTACAAATCCATGAACTCAACTTTCATCTATCGCTCATGGCGCACATTGCTATATCCAATATCAAGGACTTCCACATTCCTCACATATACTTATTTACATCATGGTAATAGACGAATATAATTATATATGGCCTTTAGCGTCTTTACAGACGGTCTTAGCAGCTAGAATATTCACTTTCACTTTGACTGACAGCTTCTCTCGTGGCTTATTCTACCAATGTTTGACCCGAGAGTGCGATGGCAGTGATTGCAGGTCAGTCTTTTGGGTTCACTTTGGCGAGTGTTTTCATTCCGCCTCTGTCGTTTTGTCAGGTATGTTTCTTTTGCCTTGAAGTCTATTGCGAGCGTGCCACTGCGCAATTTTTGTCTCCATCTGCTTCGATCACTTGCAAGGTTCTCCCATTCATTGGGGTCGATGTTGAATGCTTTCATCGTGACCTTGCAAGTGTCTTTGAATCGCAGATGTGGCCTACCTCTGGGTCGGTTGCCATTAGCAAGTTACCCGTAGAGAATTTGTCTGGGGATGCGATCATTTTCCATACGGTGGAGATGTCCAAGCCACCGCAGTCTTTTTTTTGCCTAGGAGAGCCTGAGTTGATGGAATGTTGGCTCGGCTCAGAACTTCGATATTTGAGATCCTGTCTTGCCACTTGATCTTGAGAATTTTGCGTAGGCAGCGCAGGTGGAAGGAGTTGAGGGATCTTTCATGTTTGGAGTAGGTGGTCCATGTCTCTGAGCCATACAGCAGGGTGCTTAGGACGCAAGTTTGGTACACGAGTACCTTTGTTTTGATGGTCAGCTTGCTATTGTTCCACACCCTTTTTGAGAGTTTGCCAAAAGCTGTGGCCGCCTTTCCTATTCTGGCATTTATTTCAGTTGTTATGTCTGTGCTACCACTGATGGTTGAGCCTAGGTAGCAGAATTTTCCCACTTGCTCCAGAGGAGAGCCATTCAGCATGATTGGGTTGGAGTTTCTCAAGCCTTGTGTCAAAACTACAGTTTTTGAGACACTGATCTTTAGCATGAATTTGTCACAGGCTTTGGCAAGGCTATTGATGAGAGCCTGGAGCGTGGTTTCATCGTGGGCCACGATTGCAGCATCATCTGCGAAGAGGAGCTCTTGTAACATAATATGCTCTGTACGAGATTTTGCTTTTAGTCTGGCAACATTAAAAATGGAGCCGTCCACTCTGGTGTTAATAAGTACTCCACCTGAACATTGACCAAAGGCATTCTTGAGTAGGGCTGCAAAATATATACCAAATAAGGTAGGAGCAAGAACACATCCCTGCTTCACACCGCTGTTTACAGCAAATGAATTGGATGTGCAGCCCTCAAAGTTGACACATGCCCTCATGTCAGTGTGGAAGGATGCAATAAGTTTTAGCAATGTTGGTGGACAGCCTATGGATTTAAGGACTGCATACAGGCCAGATCGGCTTACGGTGTCGAAAGCCTTTGTTAGGTCCACAAAGCATGTTATAAGCGGCCTGTTTTGTTCTTTACATTTTTCTTGGATTTGCCGAAGTGCAAATATCATATCAATAGTTGATCGTTTGCTTCGAAAGCCACATTGTGTTTCTGGTAAGACTTTTTCCGCCAGTTGTTGAAGGCGGCAGAGGATGACGCGAGCAAAAGCCTTTCCAGTAATGCTGAGGAGGGATATGCCTCGATAGTTGTTGCAGTCGCCTTTGTCTCCTTTGTTCTTGTAAAGTGTGACAATTTTGGCGTCTCTCATATCATGTGGTATCACGCCTTCTTTCCAACACTGCAGTAACAGATTATACAGGTGTGGTAATAGTGGGCCTTTTAGGTCTTTTAATACCTCTGCAGGAATGTTGTCACTTCCTGTGGCTTTTCCAGCAGACAGGTGGTCGATTGCATTGGAAAGCTCGACTAAGGAAGGTTCAGCGTCAAGTTCGGCCATTATTGGCAGTTTTTGGAGGTGTTCCTCAAAATCTGGTGGAATATTTTTCTCAGTTGAATACAACAGAGAGTAATGCTCTACCCACCTATTCAGTTGTTCATTTTTATCTGTGATGGGTTCACCATTTACAGACTTAAGTGGGGCGCTTTTGGTGATGATTGGCCCAAGGGCTACTTTCATCTGACTAAAGACGGTTTTCATATCTCCCTTTTCATTTGCCTCTTGTATGCTGTTACACAAGTCTGTCCAGTATTTGTTGGCGCAACGTCTTACCTCCAGCTGAAGTTTAGCTTTTGCATTTTTCAAACAAGTTTTTGTACTCTGATTGCAATTTTTGTTATACTCATTGAAAGCAGATTTCTTTTGCTCAATGAGAGGTAGGAGAATTTCGCTGTTCTGGGCTACCCAGTCGTTGTTTGAAACTTTATGCTGTCCAAAAGACTTGATGGCACAGTCATGAATTTTTGAACTGAGAGTGTTCCATGTTTCATCTACCGAGTCACATTGGGTGACATTATCCATGCTTTCAGCAAATAACTTTTCAAATGACTTTCTATTTGATTCATCTCTGATTGCTGTTACATTGATCTTAGGGATTGAAGGGGCTTTTGATCTGTATATTTTCTTGGCCGAAATTTTGATTTTGCTGACTACCAGTGCATGGTCGGTGTCACAGTCAGCACTGTGGAGGGAACGAGTTATTTTTATACAGCCCAAACTCTTCCTCCTTGAGAGAATAAGATCTAATTGATGCCAATGGCCAGACCTGGGATGGCGCCATGATGTTCTTTGGCATCTCTTAAGGTCAAAGTACGTGTTTGTAACACATAATGAGTTTACGGAGCATAGCTCCAGAAGGCGCTGCCCGTTTTCGTTGATGTTGCCAATGCCGAAGTGCCCAATGCACTTTGGCCATGCGGAGTGATCTGCTCCCACTCGAGCGTTAAAGTCACCCAGAATTAGCAGGCCTTCGGTGAGAGGGATGTTGTGGAGAGTCCTCTGCAATGCCTCGTAGAAAATGTCTTTGGTTTCGTCAGAGGAGGTAAGTGTTGGGGCATAGACACAGATAATGTTGGTAAAACCAGACCGGGTGTTCAGTCTGAGTGTCATGATGCGTTCTGACACTCCAATTGGAGTTGCGATCGAATTGATAAGGGAGTTTTTTACGGCGAAGCCCACGCCGTGGATTCTCGGCTGTTCGCTGCTAAGGCCCTGCCAGAAGAAGGTGTAGTTTTCTTCTTTGACTGACCCGGAGTCTGGAAGTCGAGTTTCTTGAAGGGCAGCGATGTCGATGTTTAGTAGCTGAAGTTCTCGATCAATAATTTGGGATTTCCTGATGGAGTCAATATTAGTGAGATCTTGCTGTTGCAAGCCTGGGCGCATTGTTCTGACGTTCCAGGTACCAAGTTTTAGTATTTTTCTGTTTTTGCCAGGTGCACACTTTACGTCAGCTTTTTGACTTTTGGTCTAGCTCCAACCACCTTATGAAGCAGGCTGACGTGGCGGGACAACACCCAACTGCCTGGGGGCTGCCCAGGTTACGGCGGGCGGTAGTTGATCAATGCAGCTGAAAAGCCGCTCCCACCGACAGAGGGGACCCCTGGCGCTCATCCGTACGCCAAATGGATTGAGCTTATCACCGGTAACTGCCACCTCCCGTGTTGTGCCCATCCGTAACGGATGGCTGGAGTGTCCTCTCCAAATCGGAAATGGGTGGGCTTATAGAGGAGAGACAGACGCTTGCCAAGCCCGAGCAAACGCCTCCTCGTTTTGCTGCCTTGCCTGGGCTATTTTTAAGAGATGGTGCTTTGCCCAGAGGCACCACCCCTCTCTCTGCCATTCTAGTTAAACCCAAGGGAGAGACCAGGTCAATACATTTGGAACTAGTCCGGCTGCAGGAGATGCTGGAAGCCAGTTTGATGCAGTTCTCCCTGACAACCACCTTCGGGTCTCCACTCCTGATTTTCTGTCTGGGTTTACTCCCATAGCCTTTGCTATCATAGCAACACACAAGGCAGTGTGGTATTTGTATTCAGGGTTACCTTCCCCTAGTCTTCCTCTCTCCCGAGATGACCCACAAGACAGTGGGGGTGACAGTAGCAGGCTGTATTGTGTACTGTCATACAATAGCAGAAAACTCTGGCCTGACAGATACAAAAAAAAAAACCGGTAATATCAGATATAATGATAGTGATCATAATAAATTAATACATGTCAGGAGAATACGGGGCCAAGCATAGATATGTACGGTATCAACGACGACGAATATAATACATCAATCATAATTATCAATCATTGTTTCACCTACCAGTCATCACTGGAAAAAACTCTCTCACTAGTCTTCCGACTGCTCCCCTTATGTTCGCCCACTGGGCTTTCTCTTGCGTCCGCTCTTTAGGACGTTCTAACTTGCAGTGATAGTAATACAGCGCCCTCGCCTCCTTCAGACCCCCACCACTCATAACATGCACGCTTTCCCTTACTTGTCTACGTGCGTTAATTTTACTCTCCTCCTTTCCCCCCGTAATTATTAACTATCGCTCACTCCACTCGTGACAAACAACAACAGCAATGACGACGACAACAACATCAGAAGGAAGAAGAAAAGAAATAAACGTATCGGTGGTGTCTAGATTTATAGTATGACTGAGGAGGAAACAGCAGCCGCCCCTCCTCCATCTTGCATGTAACGACAACTTCTACCAACTTCAGCCCAGCAATTAACTCTATCACTCCCCTCCCCACACATACACGCACTACCATAGCCACCACACCATCGCAGAGATCAGCAGCAGCACCACCACCACACCATCCACAATATCGCAATTGGCCTCCATCATCTACCGACCATCACAACCACTACCCCCAAGCCACCATTACCATTGTCACTACAACAACTATCATCATAAACATCATCAACATCTCCACCACCACGACATCATCCACATGATCACAGTGACCAACATCAGCCATCACTTACCGGCACCAGCAGAGATCGACTAGGTACATTAGCCATGACGTCACTGGCCATAGCCCATCTGTCCACCTACACACCACAGACTGACCTACAAAGAACACACAGAAGAAAAAAATAGATTGGCAGGAACAAAAGCTGAAAGTACAACAGATTAATCTGGGAATATTTATCAAATTGTGTTGAGCGCCCATTTCTTTAAAAACAAAAAAAATCCTTCTCTCTGACCCGCCATTTCCTTTCACTTCTGATTTTTAATTATTTTCAGAGTTTTCCCACTGAATTTGGACTCTTAAATTTAGAGATTTCAATGCAACTAAACATCCAGTCTTTGATCAATCAAAGTTGTTTGCAATTTTCACCTGAAAGTTTCAGTTTCTTGTTTTTAACTTCCTCGCTCTATGACCGTGACAATCACGACATACTTTATAAATAGCAATGGACAGTCCCCTGACGTCATAGGATCGAAAAGAAACTTATCAGTAATGATTAATTTAGTTGATTTCAGTGGTTGGAGTGTTGCTGTGGTAGGCGTCAGTCATAGATTATGGGAAATATCACCTCAGGACTATTTTCTTCCGCGGCAGGATCACACCATATTCTGACCCCACCATTGATTGTTTGTTTGCACAAAACAGTTCAACTATGTGAACTTCCTAGTTGTATCCAGCTAGGCTGAACTGACTTTTATAAAACTTTAAAATCCAATGTTTACATAACCGATATGGCCACATAAGACGTTCGTTATCTGCTGATACGAGTTTTTCCTACCTTTGACTAAGTTGAAAAGAATGCGGATCGAATTCAAAGCTTTATGGTATTAAACGGAAAACCGTTTGCTCAGTAGTTAATATGATCAAGTTTGTAAATGTATTTAGTATCATCACAGCTGCTCATTCTGCGAGCTATAAACCTCTCTTGCATATCCCACTATGTAAGGATCCAAAACTTCCTGACTGGTGGACCAAAAATGATGAACTTTTGTGAACTGCCTCAATTTTTTACCACAACTTACATGAACACATCCGTTTTGGACAAAATTCAGTCCTTTAATACCATTTATTTACAATTTTTCAAGCCGCATCGAAAGAGATGTATGTTTGTCCAATTAAATCGAAAACTATGAACGGAAATTTCGTATGTTTCACGTTTTTCTTTTCGTTTGTGTGTCGGTATTGTCGCTCTTAGAACGGATGCTTTAACTAGAAGTAATAAAAACTATCAGATCACCGGCTCTATGATGAAACCGCTCAAGTACGAAGAACCTAATTTTATTTGACAGGGAAAAAAACAGTTGGACTTGAAATGGCCAATCCTGTAAATTGTTAATTAAACACACACACGCACACACACACACACAACATGACGGCTCATGCACAGTACATGTGCTTGGGGAAGGGGTGGTCGGGGGGGGGGGGGTGTTCAATACTGGATTGGTGAAAGGGACCCGGGGAGTGAAAACAGTCCACAGTTCAGAGGGCGCAATATCTGCACTAACCCCGAGCGCTGGCAACCCACGCTACTTGACTGTACGCGAGGGAGAGAACATAGAGAACGCTTTAAGCGCAAAAAGGTGAGCACCTTCAGACAAGCGCATTTTAGAAAGAGCCTGTTGCTGCCGAGGATGCACATAGATGAACCCCGGAAAAGCAAGCGCTTCACCAGTCATAACGCCCTCTCGTATTTTAAGGTGGGAGTCGACAACCATTTTGTTGCACCAGAGGATCGAAAAGTGGAAGTAACTACACACTGCACTACACAGGAAGCTGCTTCCAAGCCTGATAAAGAATTCACTTTAAATATTTCAAAACACTCTTTACTTTACAAAACAGCGCTCTACGCAGCAAGCTTTATAATACGTGCGTTTTCCATGTGTGTCAATAGGGTTTGAGTGGAATACCTCACAAAGCTGTAATGCGCTTGTCTTGAAGTGCTAGCTTTCTCGCCCTTGAAGGGTTCTCTATGTCATCTCCCTGACGATAGTTGTAATTCTACTCCGCTGCAATCTACGCTTTCTGCCATCGTTTATACAACCAATCCTGCGGTCTACAATATGTGTTTTCACCTGCTGTGTTTCGACAAGTCAATAAACAAAACCCGGCCTTTCACAATTGAAACTTTAAATCTTTATTTGCTACAGCAATAAGAAATCCGCTAACAGAGACAATAATAAAAAAAAAATACATCCGACTCTCTCCTCAACGTTGCAAATGCTCAGCAATTATTGCAGTTGTGCACTGAATTCTATTTAGAGAAATTAAAATAAGTTAATCAAAAGCAAAAAAAAAAAAAAATAGTGGCACGGGGACTCCAGCACACACTACCCTACCTAGCATAGATGTGCCGTGTGACTATGTGGTTGCGAGAGCACTTTTCCCATGACATGGACGATCCTAAGTCTAATACACTAAAGTACCCGTTGCCCCTTAAGATCTGAGGAAGTAGGTTCTAATCCGTATGTTTTTTCCGGCCTACCCCCGACCAAACTCCACCCCAACTCTCAGTCCCTCAGTAGCGCCTTAAGGGAGGAAATCTCGCCAGACCCTAAGCTTTACAGGCTAGTTGGGCATGACTAGCCGTACGAGTACCTTGGTCGACCGCCGACCTCGACGCTACATGGAAGCAGGAGCCAGTGACCACCCAGGTTTCCCCAAAGTGGCTGTTCTGTACTATAAATAAATTTGGGTTTTTCTTATATGGCACAGAATCCAAATATTGTCTGCTGTTATGGGTTTAACCTCATTATGCATAAACTCAGATATTAAATCCATCCCTTTATTAAGACTATTAAAAATATCTTGTTTTAATTCAAACGTTTATGCTTATTAATATTTTTTATGATAAATGTCTCTCGACATGGCCTAGTTTCATAATTTTGCATTCTCAAAAGGACTATACCCCCATCACATGATTATCGTCCTCTGCCCTTGACATAATCTTAGTTTTTCCTACGAACCGATAGCAGAAGTGGGAATCGATACCCTTATATATTCTCATTGAAGAGAATTTCACAACAAATTGAATATTTTCTCTTATTTTCTCGAAAATGTGATACTTTTCACTTGCATTTACATTTTCTTCCTCTGGTTTACAAGTTTGAATAAAAATAAAATAGGTCTAAGAAAACATTAAAATGATTTCATAATCGTTTTATGTCTGATATAAGAAAATGCCTAAATAGGATTGCAAATTCGATACCAAATAGACATATCCATTACCAGAGAGATGACCTCACCACCCTTACCACTAAAAATCCCATAACTTGAAAATTTGATATACATCGTCGGTGTCATGGCCAAACCGCCTATCTCATAGAAACAAAATTTTACAGTAGAAGGGAAAAATTTGTTGGACTCGCCAGACCTCACCACCCGTAACACTAAAAATCCTATAACCTCTAAATTATGATATATAACGTCAAAACACTTATCTCGTAGAAACAAAATTTTACGAAAGACTTGTCAGACTTATGCAACGGATTTCTCAGACCTGCTGAACATTTGCAGTGGATTTGTCAAACTTGTCGAACTTGCGGCACAGACTTTTTGAACTTGTCGAACTTGCTGAAAATGTCGACCTTTTCAGACTTGTTCGGAGCGTGGACTTCTTCGACTTGTCAGATTTATGCCATGGGGTGGTTGGACTTGTGGGGTGGACTTGTTGGACTTGTGCAGCAGACTTATCCGACTTGTGCGGCGGACTTGTTGTACTTGTTGAACCTGTCAAACCTGTGATCCAGACTTGTTGGACTTGTTGGACTTCTGCAGCGAACTTGTCTAACTTGTTCTGGGGACAAGTCAGACTTGTAGGGCGGACTTGTCAGCCTCATCAGACTTGTGCCTCTGGCTTGTCGGACTTATGCAGCAGACCTGTTGGCTAGTGCTGTGGATTTGTCGAACATCTGCAGTAGACTTATCAGATATGTTGGACTTGGCGAACTTGTTCGCCGAACTGTGTTGGATTTGTTCGGGAGATTTGTTAGATTTGTCATAATTGTGCAGCTGGCATGTCAGACATGTCAAAGTTGTGGGGTTTTTGTAGTGGACTTTCAAACCTGTGCAATGGACTTGTCAAACTTGCGTGATGTCTTGTTGGATTTGTCAAACTTGTCGAACCTGTTCGACAGGCTTGTTGGACTTGTCAAACTTGTCCGACTTGTGTGGTGGACTTGGCAGACTTATTGGATTTGTGCGGTTGACTTGTTGGATTTGTCGCACCAATGTGGATTTGTCAAATTTGTGTGACAGACTTGTTGGATTGTGCTATGAACTTGTCGGACTTGCCAGACTTTTTCGGCCGACTTGTTGGATTTGTCCATCAGACTTGACAAAATTTTTTGGCCAACTTATTGGACTTGTGTGTCGGACTTGTTTAAATTTTTTGGCTACTTGTTAGACATGTGTGTCAGACATTTTGCAAATTTTTTGGCCAAATTGTCAGCCTCGTGCTTTAAAGTTGTCAAAATTATTTGGCCAGCTTGTCTGACTTGTGCGTCAGACTTGTCAAACTTTCTTGGGCAAATTGTTGGACTTATGTGTCAGACTTGTAAAAATTTTTAGACAACTTGCCAGACTTGTCGGAATTTTTCAGCCAACTAATTGGACTCATGGGTCAGATTTATCAGAATTTTTCACCAAACTTGTTCGATCTGTTTGTCAGACTTGTCAAAATTGTTTAGCCAACTTATCGGACTTGTGCGTCAGGCTTGTCAAAATTTTTTGGCCAAGTTGTCACACTTCTGGGTCAGACTTGTCAGAATTTTTCAACCAACTTTCTGGAATTGTCAAAATTGTTTTAGCCAAGTTATCGAACTTCTGCCTCCGACTTTTTTTTGGCCAACTTGTTGGATTTGTGGGTCAGGCTTGTCAAAATTTTTTGGCCAAATTGTCATACTTCTGGGTCAGACTTGTCAGAATTTTGCAACCAACTTTCTGGAATTGTCAAATTTTTTTTAGCCAAATTATCGAACTTCTGCCTCAGACTTTTTTTTGGCCAACTTGTTGGATTTGTGGGTCAGACTTGTCGGAACTTTTTGACCAACATGTTAGACTTGTATGTCAGACTTGTCAGACTTTTTTCTGCCAACTAGTTGGATTTGCCCATTAGACTTGTCAAAATTTTTTGGCCAACTTGTCAGACTTGTGCGTCAGACTTATGAGAATTTTTTGGGCAACTTGTCGGACTTGTGCGTCAGACTTGTCAGAAATTTTTGGCCAACTTATTGGACTTGTGTTTCAAACCCGTCATATTTTTTTTGGCCTACTTGTTGGATTTGTGCATCGAACTTGTTTGAATTTTTTGGCCAGCTTGTTAGACTTGTGTGTCAGACTTGTCAAAACTTTTTAGGCAACTTGTCGGACTTGTGTGTCAGACTTGTCAAAATTTTTTTTGCCAACCTGTCAGACAGACTTGTGCATCGGACTTGTAGAATTTTTTTGGCCAACTGGTTGGACTTGTGGGTTAGGCTTATGAACATTTTTTGGCCAACTTGCTGTTCTTGTGCGTCGGACTTTTCAGACTTTTTTTGGCCAAATTGTTGGATGCTTGTTGAATTTTTTCGTCCAACTTTTTGGACCTGCACATCAAACTTGTCGGACTTTTTCAGCCAAATTGTTGGGCTTGTGTGGCACATTTGTTGGAGTTGGACTTACGCTAACTTAAAACAAAAACTTGCAATTCTACAGGGTGACAAAGTTGCGTCTAAAATAGTTGGCTTTGTCGTATGTGTGTGTGTGTGTGTATGTGTCCTGATTTTAGATCTAGTTCATCCAGTGAAAAGGTCATGAATTGAGGATTTGCTTTCAGGGATCTATAACCACCTAATTAATATTTATCCTAACACCAACCGTAATAAAAGCTTGCAATTTTGATGAGTGAAAAGGCGTCGTTTAAAATAGTTATTTCTGTGTGTGTATGTGTCTGACGTCTGTCTGGTGTCTCTCTTTTTCTCTGTCTCTCTGTCTCACCCTCTCTCTCTGTCTCACCCTCTCTCTCTGCCTCTCATCTCTCTTTCTCTCTGTCCCCGCCTCTTCCTGTTCTCGCTCTGTGTCTCTCTAACTCTCTGCTTCTCTCTCATTGTACCTCTATTGCCGGTGTCTCTCTTTATCCCCCCCCCCCCCCCCAACCGCGCCTTATCCAATTTATCTGTTTTCTTATCCAGTTCCCGTCTCTCCTCCTTTCTCTCGTACACCACCCCTCTCTGTGTGTGTATGTAAGTGTTTGTGTGCATGTGTGTGGTGTGGGTGGGTTGGGGGGGGGGGACAATAAAACTACCGGCATATCAGTGTAGAGGGTGGGGGTTAGAAGGGGTTAAGAAACACAATATCGGGGTTCCCACGGGTCCTTAAAAATTAATTCCTCGAAATATAGAGTAATATAGTGAGCATTTTTTTTAATTTGTTGATTTTTTCCGAAAGGTCATGTTCTTGTGCACGTTACCTTCTGACCGGCTAAACTCGCGGAAAATATGATCTGTATATGGAGATGAACAACAATCTTTCATTGTTTAGTCTCAGACAAGAACTTTCATAAATCTGGAAAGTTAAAAACAACAACAACAAACAAAAAGTTTTCGGCACAGGCAAGGCTGTGAAAAGATAGCGTAATTTTCTTAATTCAGTTTACGGGGAATATTCTTTCGCCCTCAAATCCATCAAAGGCCACAACTTGGTCGCATTTCAAGATTCTTTAAATCGGTGGGTTTTTTTCACTTCGCATCAGCTGAAGGTGAACATCGACTTAAGCGTGCGTTTAAATTTTGTTGACATTCGAATGTATATCAAGAAATTTCCACCACAGTTGGCAGTCTGGAATAAATCATCAAGCGTAAACAAGAATGAAAACGTGGGACTCCGAAATGACTGGTTAGTTGCGTGCTTGTAGGCGTAAATGGACCCGGAGTAAAGTCGAGTTATGACGTAAAGAAGACACACAGATAACAACATCCGGGACACTCTGACGTCAAACTCCTGTTGCTTCTTTGCCAGCATCTCAGTTCGTTTCTTGCCTGCTTGAAGCAATTTATAGAAGATTACACCACAACAAATGGTCACTAAAACAAATTTCCCATTAGAGATGACAATTGCCATGACTATATTGTTGAATATATTAAGTGGATATTTGTATTTGATGAAAACAGCCGTCACCTCCACCGTTAGGACTGTTTTGTTCAAAGCTTGATTAAATGTCTCTCCAACGGCAAAGTTGTAAAGGTACATGCTGCTCGTCGCAAAGGTCAGTACATACAGTGAAAAAAGTAGAATTCTGACGTTTTTCACTGTGATCCAACTCGAAGCTTTAAATGGGAATGAAACAACGATAAGTCTTTCCACGGCAATAACAGCCGTGTGATGTGATGACAGGACCATCATGATACGGCTAAACACCAGCAAGTAAGTAGTAGTGTAAGCACCGTAGGCGTAACCTAAAGCAGAATCAAACTGAGCCACAATACAGTCAGTTCTGTGTACAGCTAAAGTCACCAAATACATGAAATCACACACAGCCATGGAAGCTAACAATATATTGGTCGTATCTCTGAAACCGTTACGACGAACGACAAGAATGGTAAGAACACTGCCAATGGCTCCTAGAAGTGATGAGATCTGAATTAGTCCACATTTTACAATAGTTTTTATTAGTTCCAAAGTGGTTTCCATGTTATATGAGGAGGTCAATCAACTCGCTGGCAAATATAAAATTCAATCTTTTAATCAAAAGTGTTTTTTTTTTTTTTAAAATTGCAGTCGCGACTTCTTGATGCCTGTAACATTTCATAATTTAAAAAAATACAAACAAAAATACAGCTTAACCCTCAGACTGCACGCAACAGTTACTGTCAATACTGTTCATGCACAGGGTTTATATTTGTCCAGGGTCACTGGTAATTGTCTGTGATAAAAACCTTCCGCCTATTTTATTCAGCTTTTGCATTTTTAAGATTATGGGTATAAATCCTTTATCATTCCAACTTCTGTGATGATCACATAGGAAAAAAACAACTGTGTTCTCCCACTCTTGCAAAGAATTTCACCTGACTGATGAATGTAAGTTCCAAGAATTCAAATGTCCCGCTTATTTCATGTGTGATACTGCTAGGCTGGCAGTCAATTACACTCTTGTCATTTAAAATACATGTATTTTTTCTTGCATCAAAATGGTCACGGACGGTAACTCTCACAGTAACTCTCAGTAACTTGTTAGTAACACTTACAATTTTTTTAATCGAATTTGATACATCATTTAAGTCAGAGAAGTCATTCGTTACATGTTATTATTGTTGGTAATAAAAGCAGATATAATATTACTTTAGTCTGTTCCCTAAATAATGCACTATACGAGTTTAGATAAATACTATTTTTATCATTCAGCGGCAGATACTTGAAGGGAAGTCGCATATTTTCACCAGGGCCTAGAATTACTACTTGAAGACTAATATCTTTATTTCTAATCATTAATCTCATTGTGCTCTCGATAAAGACAGTTATTGTCGGACTTTGAAAAGTTGCGACCAGGATATTTGACTTTGAAGTAATCGAACAGTAAATGATTGGTTTTCTCCTCATGATTTTCTTTTTGCAATACTAACATAAAACTTCGACGATTTACTTATAACACAAAGACGTTTCATTAAATATATGGCCATTGGTTGCTTATAATAATTATAGGTTTTTCTAACGTTCCGTTCTCTCAGAGTCTCAGCAAGAGCAGCTATCAAACCTAATTCAATAGTATGTGAACAAAGGGTTTTGGTGGCTATTGGTCAAACATTATTTGGAGAATGAAACTGATGTAAACGCATGCAGAGGTGTGGAAATGTTTTACATATTTGTACTAAAAAGGTAAATTTCGGCAACAAAATAGATAATATTTTAAAATCGGAGGCAAATCTTAGTTACTTCCTTGAGTCAGAGATGTCAGGGGTTAGTTTTGTATTCCGAAATATAAAACGAGATTTCAAGGAAAGAGAAACTGTTATTTATTTATTTTACAGTTTATTCAGTTTATGTGTTGGTTTTTTTCTGTTTGTACAGGTTAGAGCTGATGATGTTATCAGTTGAAATGTCGCGATTTTAGTTCTTGCTTGCTCCAACTCCAGTTCTTACACAACTGAGAAATTCGACTTTATTTGTATTTGTATAACTCTTTAATCCCATGTGGGAAATTTGCCTTTGTGCCATTGCAGCCCAGTTATAACTGGAGCAGGCACGTCGTCGCCACAGTGCAGCGCCGGTCGGCGGATTATTTGTTTTTTTTTCTTTTTTCGGGGGGGGGGGGGATGAGGGAGGAGGGGAGGGAATGTTCGGCCTGCTCTTTTCGATTTCCAACTGCCAAGGTATCTTTAACGTGCGCAACGTGCACACGGGCCCTCCGAATTTTTTCGTCCTTATCCGAGAAGACTAGGTACTCGATCCTACCTCCAATAGACGGTTATGGCTTTAGTACTAAGATACGGGATTAGAATAAATAGGAACTGTGAAAGTCAAACAGCGTGATAAGTGCCGCAACGCAATTTAAACAAGTGTCAAAGTGTGCATTTGCTATACCTCTTCTATATTCCACAAAATGTCCAGTTTTTCAGTGAATGGAGATAGAGGCAAACAAGAACTAAGGTCACGATGTGTCGAAAGGAAAACACTTGGCCTAGACAGTAAGTAAGAAATTACAGGAAAGTAAACAATGAACTCTGAGCGACATGAAAGTATTTTTCACGAAGCCCGAGCCCGAGTGTGGCCCACAGCTTTCTCTCTCCCCCCCCCCCTTTTTTCCCCCCTGTTTTGATACTGTTTAAGTTGAAATTTTGTGTCTTTGAAGATCTTTGAATTTGGAAGATCGCTGTTTTGGGCATTTGCACCCTAAAATTTTGTTTCTTAATGTATTTAGCCATTTCCATTAAGAAATGCATATATATGTTAGATAACCAGTCAACCATGCATTTTTCAAAATCGGCTAACTTCGCTTAACACGATCTTTACCAAACCCACATCGCTATAACACAATCATTTATATTACCAAATCTATGACTCCTACAACAATACCCCCCCCCTTTCCATTACTACAATCATTTCTATTACCATATTCCTAACACTGTCATTACACAATTACCTTTACCACAATCATTACCACTTTCATTGTACAATCGTTACAATCACCGTTACCATAATAATTATAACACGATACTCACACAATCATTACAGTAACCGTCACCACAGTCATTATTACTCCCGCGACTGCATCTACTGCTCACATGTGAGTCACACATACTCACACACAAAAATAAGTGTAAACATCAGTTATAGATATGGCCACAGCTCAACATCCGACCCCCAGTAACAACCAGTATTGTAGGAAATGACATCGGGAAACATTAGCCAAACTCCCACAATACAAAAAACGCCATTCAACTTTGGCCAGTCACTGATCATGTCTCAATTGGGTATTTGTCACCATAGACTGACGGAAGGAATCCCTAGGGGTGAGGTAGTTGTGCGAGGAAAAGGGGAGGGAGGGGGGGTCAGACTGTCTGGGTTTGTTGGCTGGACCAGGCCGTGGGGGAGCGGGATGGGGGTGTGGGTAAGGAACCAGTACCACTGTTCTGGTCACGCAGGGCAAGCTCGGTGTATCGATGTTATCGACCTTATTGATTGATTGAATGATAAGGGAATTTCCATGTCTGATTTCTTTCTCCGCATTCAGAGAGGGATACCACTGGACGTGTCCAGATCGCTATACTTCAAACATTTACACTGTACAACATTACCCCATCTTTAAGACGGACAGCGCAATTTACGTGGTCATCTATAAAAAAAAAAATGTAAGAAAACCCCTTTGTTCCCTATGGACTCAAAAACTACTGAACTGAAATCTGGCACACACAATTGTACGATACTGACCAGTGTTCCTATGTACATAGGCATAAAAAAGCTTATGGGATTCGTGAGTTATTCCAATAATGCGATAAGAATGGAACAGTAAATTGGCGAGAGCGTTTGATCCGAATTGTACGTTCGTTAACCTATGACCTCTTTCTTTGTTAATCGCTTTTCCACTTCCGGCCCCGGAATTCGATTCATAATCACAGTAGTGTCTGTGAGAGCTAGATCTAGCATGCACTGATGCAGCATGCCCCCTAAAAAACGTACTATCGGTAGGCATACAAGTCTCAAATCGCTGTAGTTTTTTTTATTGGAAATTTATTGTTTCGCCATCATTCAGATCTATTTCGAGTCATGGTTCGCCATTTTAAGGTTTCGTTATCATTACCTGCGATGTGTTCACTATCAAACACACTAACCCGTGCGCAAATCATGCAGTTGTACGGGATGCGCAGGGTGTCAACTCACAAAGACAGAGCAGTAAGACTTATTTAAAAACAAACAAACAAAAATAAAATAAACAAATAGGAACAGGCCAGATGAAGCAGGTCCATAATAACCACCCAGAACTGAAACCAATATTCAAACCGATTTATCCCCGACAGGGCCGGGGACCTCAGCTAGTATCGTATAAATTCATATCATTTACGTACACTTTGATGTCCATTAATCACCAACTAGCTATTGAATACCCGGCAAAATGCTGTTGAGTAGAACGGCACCTATTTAGTACTGTAATTTGTAAAGCAAAAGTTTTTTTTTTTTTCAGGTAAGCGAAACAAAACCGCCACTCTGAACAGCACAACCCTATGTTACCCCAGCCGCCCCCCCCCCCGACCAATATTGGTCCACGTTGATATGGAGAGCCCCTGCTGCCTTCCCCACCCCCACACCCCCGCGCAATGAATTCGAAATGTTTACACTTTCTGTGCAAATATATATTTTTGAGAAATGTTTTTAAAATTTTTTTTATTTCAACAGAATTAATGAGCTCTATCCACAGTGGCAGTCAGGCCGGGGGGGGGGGGGGTGTTTGGGGGGTAACAAACAAAAAGCGCAATATTCAACGGGAGAAGTCCATGAAAAATAATTTTCATTGCTTGTAAATGTGACAGATCGAGGAGGGGGAGGGGGGAGCACTAACAGCAGGAACTTTCTTGTTGAGAGAATAAGGAAGAAAGAAATTATAATTTAAAGAGAAAAAAGGTAATGACAGTCGAAAGTGAAATAGACAATAGACAGGGCGTATAACAAACAAAAGTCTTGGGGTTGGGTGGGCGGGGGGGGGTGGTTAGAGATAAGAAAAGCATAGACAGACACCACAGGACAAACAGTATTTGAATTCCTGTCTACCTTGTTTTTCTTTTAAAGGTGGATTTGAAAAGAAAAGGCAAAGTAGGTCATGTCTGACGTCAGCGATACGTCACAGTAGTCACCCCTGACCTGACACAGCGACAATGTTACTATAAGACAGGAGAGTGAGCATTTTCTCTCTATGAGGACAATCACACATTAATATGCGACCTATTGTCTTGTGGCAGTCGTGGTTTAATTTCATGTTCTCGTTGTAGCCGCAAAGTGCGCGTGTTTTGAGTGGGTGCGCTTGTGTGCGCACTTCTCTATCCATTAGCCTGGATTTTAAAATATGCCACGTGACTGCGACGGACTGTAAACAAGAAAATCGCCAGTGCGCGCCTAGGCTGAAATTCAAAGTCTCGCGACTGAAAAATGGTGACCAATGTATTTTCAGAAATCTTGATAGACTTTCATAGTCCTTGCAACGACATGTTGGGCTTTTGACCTTCGTCCTGTGACAACATCAATACTCAAAATACTTAACCCTTTCACTACTGACCCTTTGAAAGCTAGATTTTCTCAAATCCAGTTTATATTGATATCAATTTATTTCAGTTATTCTGAAGGATAAATATGAATCTAAATCAGGTTATTGATCTGTATATAAAAGCAAGTAATGGAAGAACAAAATCTGCAACTGGTGGAGCAGTCATGAGTTAATAGCAATGCTGTTTCAGTACGGGAAGGGTTAAGACAGCAAGAAGGATGAAAACATCATCTCACACAACAGTAACGGCACAAACTGTAAAAACAACAACACCAACGGCAACAACAATAGCCAATAATAATAATATTGTAATTACTAATGCGCACAAAAAAACAACCCTAAAAGTGCCCCCCCCCCCAAAAAAAAAGGTGGTGGGGTAGAAATTCAACAGCAAAACGCACGACAGATAGTCAAACGACTGCACTGAGCAAAAGAGAGAGAGAGAGAAAAAGAAAGAAAGAGAGAGCAAGAGAGACAGACAGAAAGAAAGAGGGAGACAGAGAGAAAGAAAGAGGGAGACAGAAAGAAAGAAAGAGGGAGACAGAGAAAGAAAGAGGGAGACAGAGAGAAAGAAAGAGAGAGCAAGAGAGTCAGAAAGAAAGAGAGAGAGAAAGAAAGAGAGAAGGGGGCAGAAAAAGAGAGAGAGAGAAAAAGGAGAGAAAGAGAGAGAGAAAGAAAGAGAGATGGGCAGACAAAGAGAAAGAGAGAAAAAGGAGAGACAGAGAGAGAGAGGGAGAGAACGGGGGCTGACGGAGAGAGAGAAAGAGAGGGGGAAATGAGAGAGAAAAGAGAGAGACAGAGAGAGAGAGAGAGAGAGCGAGAGAACAAATAACGAGCCTAACACACAAACTTCACACTCACCAATACAAAACAAGTCGGCAAGAGGAGATCAGTCACTGTGAAAATTTCCACTACTTCAGTCAAGTTCCCTCAACGGAAATAAATATGATTTCCCCGTCCGCACATCGGAAAACTCCAGATCTTGCAAAGTCCAAATTAATGCGGTTCCAATGACAACCATGAATGGTCACAACTGGTTGGGATCCGCTCTGTTGAATGTGGAAGTGTCCACGTGTGTGTCTCGACAAGGAAGTGCCAGGAGATTCCACGTTTGTGTGGGGCAATCTGGCAACTTGCCAGTGTCAGCGTGTGTCACACAGATCACAACAAACAATCATACGATACAGAATGACGTCTGGCACTCTTTCTTATCATTTCTCTTCTCTCCAACGGGAAAAGAACGGGTAATAAATAATACATGTTTCAGTGGATAAGTAATACACAAGTCAAAGGCTTCAAGGCTTTTTGCTCCGGGGGGAAGATCCCCCCCCCCCCCCACCCCGGTAATGTATATAACTTGCGGCTGTCAATAAATGCCAGCCACATTTTAACAGAATATGTGGATTTCGCGTACATCCGAAGAAGACATTATGCCTGCAGATCCAGGAAAGAATTATTTTCCGACGTAGATCTGTAGCGCATCTTGTCATTTCTGAAGTAGGCTGAAATCTACAAATAGATTCAACAGATTTTTAAAATTTTTTTGATCGTATTTACGTTCATTCATACATACTTTACAGTATGGACATTTTCCTGTTAGTTTTTTAACTTCACTTTATTTGCTCATATTTACAGGCATCTGAGGGCTGAAAACTAGCCCAAAGTGAGATAACGAAAAAAACAAAACTCTGACAGGTGCAATGTGGACGTTATCGTGCCGACGCGCTATTAAACCAAAAACTCACACTCAAAATTGAATCACTGCAAACATCTATGCCTGGTGTGCCTTGCTTTACGCAGCAGATGTACAGTACAGCAGGCCTGGCTGAGCGCTCAAGATAACACGCGCGGACAACTTCTTAAAATTTTACTTATCCACTCTTGAATTCCCAAATGTAATTATTAATGTGACAGTCGAATTGACAACAAAGAATATCTGACGATGGTCTTTCTGTTGACCTACATTTCAGGGTTGCTCGGGTACACAAAGCCGATGAGAAAAAAAAAAAAAAACAATTCAATTTATATTAGAAACGGCTTGGACGGGAATTTTAGGCGCAGAGACGCCGCTACTGAAGAAAGAATTGACCGAAAATGTTTTCTCACTGTCGCATTTTGAATTCTCTCCTCGCCCTAGTTTCATTCATTTTTCAAGCAATATCTATGTTTTCAAGTACACGTACAATAAATCCAGCTAACTCTGATCCAGTTCAACCAGGGCCAGCTAGAGTTACTTTCTCTTGTTGTGTTCCAGTTGCATGGAATTTGCTAGACTTCTTAAAATTTGAATTCCTCCAGGACGGGCTGGACACATGACTGTTGATTTATGTAGATAGATGAGGGATGTCATGTTTTAGCTGATGCATCTTGGATGTGACCGCACTGTCACGAAATGAAAGCGTGAATGAATGAGCACGGAAGAGAAACAGTATGGATGGATGAATGAATGAATGAACGAATGAGTGAACGAACGAACGAACGAATGAATGAATGCACAAGTTCCTGTGTGAGCACTGGATGGATGAGTGAAAGAATTCTGTCGCTCACACCGAGCGACGAAGATATGGGCAACTTGAGCAATTTGAGAAACTCTTATCTGTGACACACCAAAATCTCGACCCACTGGACAATCTGGCACGCTGGTGTGTCCATAATGTGGAAAATACCACGTTTCTTGTAGTGTCAATGACGCTATGACAATGAGGGAATATGCCCGCTGGATATAACAAGTAACATGATACATTTGTCATATCGCTGGCCTTGTTGTGAAGCCGCCGAAATGTCCCATGACCCTACATCAATTCGATAAAGATTTGTATAGGATTTCCATGGGTTTGGTAGGATTACCGTAGGGGCGAGTTCCCTACACCAACCTACGTAGGTCTGATGTCGTAACCAGCGGATTTACGGAGAAACGATGTCATTCTTATGTGCCAACTTGATGTCAAGCCTACGCCGAGGATTAAAAACTGCAGATGACAACTCTTTTTGCCAAAATATTCTATGAACTCTCTGAAGGAATTTTACTTCCCTGTTGTTGTTTTTTTAAATTATTGATTCTAGGGGCAGTGCAAGCACAGATACTAGAATTGATAAGATGAGACAGCTAGTGATTTTAGCGTGCACAGTTTTCGCGCCGCCATCTAGCGGCAAACGCGCGAAAGTCGGGGAAAAAGTTGTATTTTACAAAGACCAAAATGGCGTTCAGTTGTCCACAAAGGCGCCAGATTCAGTGAGGCCAACAGAACCGCTGCAGCAGAGCAACGCAGACAGTGTGTTTAGGGAATACATTTCAAGTCAAACAGTTTTTTTTCCTGTCCTTTCTCAATTACCTGTAGGATCGAGCACCTAGTCTTCTCGGATAAGGACAGAAAACTCAGAGGGCCCGTCTGCGCCTTTGCGCACATTGGTGATACATGTACTTCGGCAGTTGGAAATCGAAAAGAGCAGGGCGAACAGGCCGCTGCCCGGGCAAAATTAAATAAAATTTTCCCTACCACTCCCTACCCCTCTGAAAAAAAAACCAAACAAACAAAAAAAAAACAACCGCCGACCGGCGCTGCACTGTGGCTACGACGTGTCTAAATGGGATTAAAGAAGTAGATCTATACAAAATACAAAATACAAAATACAAAATACAAAAAAAATCAAAAAAATCAAGGCGCATCGTGTAATTACAAGGCCGAAAACTGAAAATTGAAATACCTAAGTCGTGTTCACTGCCCATCTATAGCTTACTGTGTAAAATATAGCGGCTTTAAAATTTGGTTCTTCGCACTTGAGCAGTTCTTTGATAAGGTCAGCTGTAAACGATTTCATCTTTGTCTCCCCCCCCCCCCCCCCAAAGTCCGTGCTCAGGGTGAATGCAGAACAAAAACCCCAGGAGTGGGAGCTGACGACTGGTACAGTACAGAAAGGTTTTATTGATCTGGTATTAGTTGCTTGGAGTGGGTGACAAAAGTTTTGCTGCTTTCGGAAAGCTTTATCAGTCTATCCTGATTATGGACAAAAGCTGCTGTGGGTATATCGGTGTGCACTGCAACATGACTAGACCGGGTACTTGACCCCCAGAACTGATATAAATACCGTACCTTCACTATATCAGTGTTACACCAGCCTCATTCCGACATTCTCTAGCTGTCAGTAGCCGAAGTACTCGTAAAACGACTTCAAGCCAAAATTACGCATGAGAGCTGTCAATTCGTAGAGTTAGAATTTCCGGTAATTTCAACTTAGTTACCCTCAACCCCCCCTCCCCCCCCCCCCACACACACACATACAGCCCCCACAGATGATACAGCCCCCACACTCGTATGCAAGGAACCCGGAATAGGTCCCCTGTCCAGTGTCCACCATAACGGTACAGGTCGGCTTGAACCCAACCAATTCTATCCTTGATACAAAATCTCCGTTGTCCTAGTTCAGACGTGTTGACAAATGACGTAAAGATTAAACACTGACGTTGTTTTGTGTATCTGTCAATGTTCTGTTCTTGATCACGGTTGAACTGATCAAAAGTTAGTACCGTACAACTAATGGAGAAACTCTTATAGAGATGGGCGGTCTCGTGCTGGACAGAATAGATTTGTGTTTACAGGTTTCAACAGAATCTCAAAACGATAAGGGTATACTGATGTAGCACATTCTGACACAATTTATGGCGTTAGCGAACCCTCAGGCATTAGGAATGTAAAATGATGAGAACTGTGTTCAGATTAATGGTCCAAGAAGCAAGAAATGAGACAAAAATCTCTTTTCCGATGAATTCACCAATGTTTGTGCATAGGAAAAGAGGGGAATGAAAAGGAGAGAGGGAAAAAAAAAGAGGAAGAAGAAAACGGAAACTGCAATAGAAAGGTAGAAAGTGGTGAAGAAGAGATGGCTGGAGATGGTAACTAAAACGAGGGAAATGTTGTGAAGACCATTAGTTCAGAGAGGAAAGGGGAAAAAAAAACAGAAAAAAAATTAACAAACTATGTCACGATTCTAGATATTTGTAACGCCAGTATTTCTGGTCTTAAATAGAGCTCAAAATGCTCAAATGAAGGCGGATAAATTAGATGAACGGACAGACAGACAGACAAGCAGGCAGATAGACAGACAGGCAGATAGTCGGACAGACAAAGAGACTGACAGTCAGAACTTAGTCTTCCGAATAATATATAACAATTAGTTCCAATCTCTAACTAATCTCACTTTTCAAAAGAGAAAACAAATGACAGGGAACACTTTTACTGCAGCAACCAAATGACATTGTGATTTCATGGGACGCCCACGACTTTTTCACCTTTGAATAAATTTACAACTATGATATTCAATATGCTACGTACTAAAAAAAAACAAATACAAAAGGAAATGACTGGTCACTTTTCCATCCACTGACCTCCTCCGGCGTGAGTCAGCAATGTCGACAATCGACAGCATTAACCAACAGAATGTTTTTTTGTTTTTACTCTTGGTATAGTGATATCGACATCATTGTAATTGTTTTAACCTTTTAGGGCCCAAAACTGAAAGAATGATAATGTCTAAAACACATTTTACTAACAGATTCCGCACTGTACTATCTAGTACCATTATTCCTGTGTACGCTATGACATTGAAAGAAAGAAAAGAAAATGTGTAGCTCTGACAGATGTTTTAGTTGAATGGTTAAACAAATTTTGTGTTAGTATAAAATTGTTTCATATATAATAATATCTCGGCATCTTGCGTTCTAGGGGAATATTGCACATTTTCATTAGTTTGAACGGCATTAAATACAATAAAGTCACGCATCAAAAGAAGTTGAAGAAAACTTACCTGTTCCTACTTGTTGAGCGTCTCTGTCGGGTGGCTACTTCCAGCTCGGCGCCATTATTGCCTGTATTGGCATTCGATCTGCGATGTTTTGTGATTGTGTGTCCCCCCTCTCCCCTCCCCCGGCTGACGGCGGTGCCCGAAGGTCAGAGTGTTACCGTAGTCTCCAGGGAAAGCGCGCTCTTATTTCTATGCCAGACAATGTTTTATGGCTTCGCTTGGCACACAACACTTACTGACAGTTATTGCTGCCGCAGACAATAGAGATATAATACAGGTGAAATCTGGGCTATTTACATACACTGTAGAGGTAGCGGTATGTCGCTGGTGGAAGAGGAACTTTAGGCTAATCTTACGGTGCTTCTTATAATTTTCTGTCTGGCTGTCTGCGGGAATGTCTGTCTACAGTCAGGTACCCTATGGCAATCCGACGCATAGGATTGACGTCGAGTTCGCACATAGAAATGACATCGCTCCTGCGTAGATCCGCTGGTTACAACCTAACGACGTTGTTCTGATGTGGGGAGCCCGCTCCTACAGTAATCCAACCTACTCTATGGACATCCTATACAAATCCACGACAGACTGACGTAGGGATTCTGGCCGAGTCTCGTCTGTAGGCTACATCCTTTATTAGGTTCAGCTATCGGTATTTCTGTGTCAAATTTTCAAACGCCTCCAAAATACAAAATACACGGGAACTGCAAACAACAACAACAACAAAAACAACCAAAGTATTAGCTAGATGTGTGTTCATCAGTATGTGAGTGTGCCTGCATGTCCGTGTGCTTTTTCAAGCAAGTCAAGAGGATCTAGCACTGGCCCTCTCGTGAAATTAGTATGAAGGATTTAGTTGTACAGGAGAGGGAAAAAAAAACCCTGTTTTACTTGAAATGTTTTCTTCTCTTAAATACATTTTTAGTTATAAACTCTGGAACTATTGTACTCCTCCTTAATTAATATATAAGTTATGTTCAGAAAATTCTTCAAGGAGTTACGGTGTACAATATTTGTAAAAAAAAAAAAAAAAGTTGTCCATAGTTGAGTCAGTTCACTTTTGCGGTTCCATAAGGTCAGCAATATGTTTTACGTATGTGTGTGTTTGTATATATTTTCGTGTGTGTTTGTATGTGGGTGATTGTCTCTTCTGGTAGGGTCTTCTCTTGTCTTAGTGTTCCGTTAATATTTTTCTGTCTGTCGTCTTGTTTTTCCTTTAGCACAATGTGATCGTTGAAGTGTCGACTTGTTTCTCCAAACGTGAACTTCAAACTGTTTGTGTGTGTGTGCACGTCTTCCCTGTATGTCGCAAAACAATTACATGCAACACATTCTATATCATACAACCCTCACAGACAACACGTTCTATATCATACAACCCTCACAGACAACACATTTAGTATGTCATACAACCCTCAAAGACAACACATTCTATATCATACAACCCTCAAAGACAACACATTCTATACCATACAACCTTCACTGACAGCACATTCTATATCATACAACCTTCACAGACAACACATTTAGTATGTCATACAACCCTCAAAGACAACACATTCTATATCATACAACCTTCACAGACAGCACATTCTATATCATACAACCCTCACAGACAACACGTTCTATATCATACAACCCTCACAGACAACACATTTAGTATGTCATACAACCCTCAAAGACAACACATTCAATATCATACAACCTTCACAGACAGCACATTCTATATCATACAACCGTCACAGACAACACATTCTATGCCACACAACCCTCACAGACAACACATTCTATGTCACACTCACAGACAACACATTCTCTGTCACACAACCTTCACATACAACACATTCTACGCCACACAACCCTCGCAGATAACATATTCTATGTGACACAACCCTCACAGACAACATGTCACACAACCCTCACAGAAAACACATTCTATGACACAAAACAGACACATACAGCATTAACCTCTATCCTAAAACTGCTGAGCTGAGGTTGCCGATTAGTGAAAACTGGCCAATGGCCCCACAACTGTATAGTATCGAAATTATACAAAGGGAAGTAATACTAACGTTTGTTTGCACAGGGGACGGAACTGAGTGTATACGTCGCTGAGCCGTCCAATAATAATGTTACAGTGCGGCATTGAGAAAGAGGTACATGTAACTCATTTCCTGGCACTGTTGGCTCTATATTGACCAGTGTGACGTGAGTCTTTAGCCTCAAACACAGGTCAAGCAACCATTTAGGTGTTTGGTTTTTTAAAACTTCCTTTCCCGTATATTTTTCTTATCCTTGAATACAGTAAATTTACAACAGATAAAGGTGAGAAAAAGTCGCTGAAGGAAAAGGGGGGGGGGGGGAGGGAGGAGGGGAGAAGTGAAGAGTGATGATTATTGCTGACATTTGAGTTCCCCCAGTATCCCCCCTCCCCCATGCACATGTGCAAATTTCCTACACCGGGGACCCCCCCATCCCCCATCCTAGCGTATGTAATTTGTGGCTGGTTCAAAGTCAGGGAACTTTAGAAATATTCCCCTGCCCTCGAGTCCAGTCTATAAAATGCTGTCTATATCATATTCAAATTTCAATGCTTGCCACTATTAAGGATAAAAATCCATGATTTGAGTAAACCACAGCAAGCCCTGATGTAATACAGCGAGAAAAGCTTTGTCACTGAAACTGGTGGTCAGACGTTGAAAGGGAAAAGGGGAGAGGGGGAGGGGGTTTAAGTCTAGAAAAATGAGAGTATAGAATAATTATAAATTCATGAGATTAAGTGGGTGGGTGTTTATACACTTTATGGATAGCTTTTCTTTGTTTCTGTTTTGCTTGAGTTTGGGTTTAACGGCGTGTCGACACGAAAGCGGCCATTTTGCGCCTATCACATGTGTGTGTGTGTGTGTGTGTGTGTGTGTAGGTGTGTGTGGATGGCGTGGTAACACCAATATCGATATGCAGGGAGAAATTCATTTGGGATCACACAGACAAAATACGCAAAGTGTGCAAGAGAAAACGGTTTACTCCAAAAACCAGGTCATCTCACTGACCTCGACATTTCCATACATAAACATTGCTGACCTGATATTGGCACGATTCTGTCAGCAAAGCCGTCAGCGCTGCTCCGGGCAAGAAAGACAAAGAATTTTTCTGCCCACCCGGGACAACATTAAATGTCTATATTGGCTCTGACTAATTCCTAGTCGGTTTGTGTGAAGCACCTTTATACAATTGTGTGTGTATACATGGTCACCCCAATTCACAAGTGCTCCATGCTCACTTTTAGGCAAAAATTCAGTTCATGTCATCAGTGGACTTTAGCTCATATCTGGTATATTCCGTGTTAATTTCATGTCTATACATTGTCCATAATTAAAAAGAGATTATACTCAACATGTCTGTATTTTCTCTATTTCTTGTATGGAGAAGTTCTAACTTTGAACATGATGTCACATTTCTTAAAGTGGAGTCCACTGACATAGAACACTTGTGTACTTGGGGTGACATTGTGTTGTTTTAACCGATTTGTACCTGCGGTTCATTGGGTTGGAGATCAGACATCCGAGACGGGTTTTCCGTGGAACTGGATCCAAGTTTAGTTTCTTTACTGCTAGAACTGGTGCAACATTGATACAATTTGCTGATCACAGATGTATGCAGTGCTATGCTATGGAAAAAAAACACATAGCAAAAACTGTACAGGTGACGCCCAAAAGTGTTTGATGTGCACCTCGCTTTATTCTTAGTTAGTTTTTATTTTGTGGGGATCAAAAGAAACTATTCATCATCATCATTGCCTTTCTCACCCTGGATCAGGGTATAGGCCACCAACAAACACCTTCCATCCCTCTCTATCATGGGCCAGCCTCTTTACATTATTCCAAGTCTTTCCGCTTCGTTGCACATCATTTTCTCTGGCTCTTCTCCACGTTCCGCGCGGCCTTCCTCTTGATCTCTTGCCCTGGGGATTCCAGTCCAATACCTTCTTCGTGATGCTGTTTCCTGGCCTCCTGAGAGTGTGGCCGATCCATCTCCATCGCCTCCTACCAATTTCCTCTCTGACTGGGTTCTGTCTTGTTCTTTTCCATACAATTTCATTGCTGACCTTGTCTGTCCATCTGATCTTAAGTAGCTTCCTCAAACATCTGTTGATGAAAACTTGGATTCTCTTTATGCAGGCCTGGGACGCATTCCAAGTCTCACATCCATACAACAGGACTGACTTCACGTTCGAGTTGAATATCCTCAGCTTTGTTTTTAGAGATATATCCTTGGTTCTCCAAATCTTGCTTAAGGATGTGAAAGCTGCCTGTGCCTTTCCAATTCGTGCTTTGACTTCTGCCTCTGTTCCTCCCTTATTGTCAATGATACTACCAAGATAGCAGAAGGACTCTACATCTTCCAGTGGTTGATCTCCTACTGTGACTTGTTCGCTTAGGGGTGCAACAATTTTTAGGACCTTCGACTTCGCGGGATGTATCCTCAATCCAATAGATTCTGAAATTTTGTTTAGAGCTGTAGTCTTTGCTTGCATCTGGTCGTGTGTGTGCGACAATAGTGCCAAGTCATCTGCAAAATCTAGATCGTCCAGCTGTGTCCATGGGGTCCATTGTATGCCATTTCTTCCTCCACTGGTGGTTTCTTTCATAAGCCAATCAATCACCAGGATAAACAGAAATGGGGACAGCAAACAACCCTGCCTAACACCAGTCTTGATATCAAAGCTGTCAGTAAGCTCACCATCATGTACGACTCTGCAACTTGTCCCCTCGTACATGCTCTTGATAAGATTCACCATCTTCTCTGGGATTCCATAATGTCTCAATATTCTCCACAGTGTTTCTCTATCGATGCTATCAAAGGCCTTCTCGTAGTCAAGGAAGTTCACTATCAGTTGGGAGTTCCACTCTAGCGACTGCTCTACTATGATTCTCAGCGTGGCGATCTGGTCGGTGGTTGATCGATTACTCCTGAAACCAGCTTGCTCCTCGCGAAGTTTTTGGTCTGTTGCATTCTGTATTCGCTTGAGAATAATCCGATTGAAAACCTTTCCTGGGATGGAGAGAAGTGTGATTCCTCTGTAGTTACTACAATTGCTGAGGTCCCCTTTTTTTGGGAGCTTCACGAGGTGTCCTTCCTTCCAGTCCTTTGGAAACTTGCCTCCGATCCAAATCCTCGAGAATAGTGAGTGCAGACCCTCTGCAGCCCAAAAGAAACTATTGGTCATACAAAAACAAAACATAGACAGAAAGATAGAACACATTTCATTCTGTACAGCGATGTAAAAAAGTGAATTAGCACAAGATTGGTGTGTTAGACTTTTTTCAGTAATAGGGCAGTATAGACCAGCCTGCAGCATCCCTGGGTCAATTCGACATATATTTGTATAAGATTTCCGTAGGGTTGGTAGGATTAACGTAGGGATAGTTTCCCTACATCAGACCCATGTCGGGGCCATTTCATAACCAGCGGATCTACGTAGAAACGATGTCATTTCTATGTGTAAATTAGACGTCAGTCCTTGGCGCAGGATTTCCTCAGGGGTACTGACTGGGCATTAACATGGTCTCAGACTGGAAAATACAGGAGTGGAGAGACAAACAAACAGACAGACAGACAGATAGGCAAATAATAATATCCACAAACTAGTGGATGGAACAAAAGCCTGTTCTATGAGTCACCGTGGAAATGTCATTACCCAATGCGCGAACATGCACCTTTGTTACGTCTTGGTCCCGTCCGATGTTCTTGAGGTCTTTGCGGCTGAATGAAGGTGCGCACACATGAGAAACAACAATAAGTCGCAACATATTGCAGATATGGCAGGAACAGGAGACTAAAGCTGGGTTCCCATGTGTACGGAAACGGAAACGGCAAAAAATCCATCATACAGTAAAAAGAAAGAGTGTTTCTATGTGTACGGAAACGGCATGCGGAAACATTCTTTCTATTTCACTACTTGAAGGGGTTTTGACGTTTCTGTTGCCGTTTCCGTACACATGAGAACCAAGCTTAAGACAGGCGTGCAGTACGACAGCAAGTCGCATCGTTTTATGTTTTTTTTTTTAATCTAGCCTATTTGAATGAATGGAGGGTGCGCACACAGGCTAGACACGGACACACTGCAGAATCGGTAGGAATCGGAAACCAAGACAAAAATGCAACACAACAACAAGTGTCATGTGTGATTAGCCTAAATGTTTCCTTTGTCCCCTCTTCACCACTCTGTTACTTCTCCTGTCTCAACATTATCCACACATTCTCTCAGCCCGCCCTATGAATCCCTTTCTCTTCCTTCTTGCTTAACTTCTCCCTCTGTTCGATTTCCTCTTACTTTCATTCTCAGCTCAGTCACTTTCTTTCACTTTCTTTCACTTTTACCCTTTTTTCCATCTCAGTTTTTCTTCCTCTTTCTTTTTGTGTTCCCACCTTTGCCCAGTACAAACTTTAGCCCCCTCCCCCCCCCCCCCGCCCGCAAACAGCACAATAAACTTCAGGGGGACTTGATGTCTCAGCGCTGATCGATACCAGATCAATAAATCAAAGGATCACAGGTAAGCATGTGGAATTGAGGAATGGAGGGGGGGGGGGTGGACAGAACTGGCACTTGTCCAGTACACCACCCTGGGAATTCAATACAAGAAACACACACACACACACACATACACACAGCTGGAACTGTGAACTACAATCGTGTCACACAAAACTAACACCTTTATCTTGTGTGACCCCCCGACACCGCACTAGCGACGCCCGCCCGTCACTGCCAGCACCAGAAAGCTACACGGATTTCGTCTCTCTCACGTAGGGGGACAATAACGCAAGATAGCGATTCCGTGCTTCCGCTGGGTCTGAACGCACGACAGTTTTGCAGATTTGGAGTTTGCGGCAAAAACCTAGCAATTTTTTGCCTGGTCCCTGTGTAATTGCTGTGTGTTGGAAGTTCTTCATGCAATGAGTGACGAGATCTTCTCTTAGGCAGCGGTAGACGATGTAATTGTATCCGACATGTTGTGGTAAACTCACCGATATTTTGTGTGGATTTTCGGACAGAGATTTCTGAACAATCACAAGTGACAACTCTGAAGAGACAGGCAGGAAATGTGAGGAACTGACCTTCATTCAATGATGTTAGAGAGTTCAACTGAATGATGGAATGTCTTCTGGCTGTCTACACGGCAGTTGAAACATCACGAGAAGTGGCCAGATAGCCAGACTCTATACAAGCCTCATCCAAGATGTAGGACACATTCAATGATCTACACAAAACGATAGTTATATCTCATTTTTCTGGCATCTGTTCAAAGTGGTCAACGACATTTTTAGTTAACCTCAAAGCAAGAAGGTCAAGGTACAGCGCCGACGTCTGAAATGGCTGCCAAATCTACGGTATGAGAACTATTTCAGATTATCTTTGATTTGTTTTTAAGTCTGCATGTTTCAATATTCACGGAAAGCTTTTAATTGTTGTTGTTACCTTTGGGCAGAAAGAAATTTAATTATTGATGATTCCTCTGTGCAGGATTTTATACAAGTATTACAAAAATTTATTTGCACTTCCTGGATCACACAGGATGCGGGCATGGGGAATGAAATAGACTATCAGTAAAATATTATTTGAAGGTGGGTAACAACATATTTACCTTGTGGGGAGATTATTAGAACTGCTTATCTATTTCTGGTTTTGTTTTGTCTTTTCTGGGGCAGTGTGGACCACAAAGCACGAGGTCTATTCACTATGAGTAATAATAATAATAAAAGATGTACGTGTTATCATAGATTTTTTAATGATTATATTTATGATTTTGATGATTTGATAATGGCCGCAAATTGGTTATGCTGATTATAAAAATTTGGCGCAGAAACCAAACCTAAACTCATTTATAAATCTGTTATAAAATGAATTATTGCATATATACAGTGTATTTGATACTTCTTACTATAGTGCGTTTTGGTGAAAAAGGCAGAAAAAATAAGCATCAGTTATGTCACAGTGTCCAGCTGGGGAGATGGGATCTGTTAAAATTTCAGTACCACTGAATTCTGAAAAAAACAACAACAACAACAACAAACAAACAACCTCAGTGAAGTTTCCCGCAGTACTTTTTAAGTATTAGTCACTTCTTGACACCGTTAGAATGACATCGCAGAGCCGCAACATAAAACCCTTCCAAAGTGCATCTTTATCGTTTTCCCAAGGACAAAATAATCATAATTTTATGTGTGAATTCATTCCTTGCAAAATCAAGGTCAGGAACAATAAATGGCTCTTCAGCGTGGAACGGTATTTGTGATCCGGCTTCCCAGACTAGTAATTATGAAGTCACAGAGGCCCGTAAAGGGGGGGGGGGGTGGGGGGTGGGGAGAGAAGGTCACTTTAGCGGTCAAGTGATTTTGATCATGGCTGAGGTTTTGGTTAATTATGGTCTCTCATTATCGCAGCTAACACGCTTACGGAAATCCGATGCATTGGGTAGACGTCAAGTTTGCTCATAGAAATGACATTGTTCCTACGTAAATCGGTTAGTTAGAGCATCTCGCCGAGGTCGGTTTGATGCAGGGAACTTGCCTCTACGGTAATCCTACCAATCCTCCGGAAATCCCATACAAATCTGCGTCCGACTGACGTAGGCATGCCGGCTGGGAGTTCTGTGTGTACAGAATAGTTTTCATAAATAAAATGTCTGACTGAGCAAAATAATGAGTCCAGTGTGGCCAAACCTGACTCACTGTATCACGATGGTCACAGCCAAGACAACATTTGAGAGAACAAGAAGCCAAGTTCGCGTCTACAAATAACTCTATCTGTCTGCCATATTTTGTCTTTGCTTCAAGCCTTTCTGCGACCCAACCCTTTTTCTGTGATTTTTTAAATAATATTTCGCCAATTACAAAAACTGAGTCTTCACTTTGTGCTCTGTGTCTTTCTGAAACTCCCCCAGCCCACGTCCATCCAGGTGAGCGGACATGCCATGGTCAAAAAGTCCAGCGCTGACCTCAAACCAAAGACACCGACTGGACACACGGATGGGAATGTCCATGGAAGTGGCAAGACCAGCCCGGCCCAGACTAGCGCTGTGGAACAGGTACGGGGCATTAGCAGATCCAAATGACGTGTAAATAAATTCAAAACAAAAAGAAATGTGCAAGATAATAACATGTATTGTATTTTTGATGATTAAAGTTTGTCCAAAAACAATGCCGAGGGCACATTGTTTGTACTTACGCTGATTTGTCGTAGAAACTGAACATAATCTCATATACAAACTCACTTTTACATCACTGGTTTAAAATGACACAAGCCAGGCTCGTCAAATCTCGCTTTGTGGGAAAAAAAAATAGAAAGAAAAAGAAGAAAAATAATAAAATAAATTAGTTGCTCAGGTCGATGTGTTTGAACAGGGAAAATGGACATGATGCAGGTGTTGAAACGGCTCATTTGTGAATGTGATGGCCGCAGGATTTAGAATGGATTTTTATCAAGGATCACAAGTTTTTCCTGTCTCCTTGGCCAAGAAATATGCAATGCAATTTAGGGTCTGCACGGTCGAATAACAGGCTCTGTCCACACGTCATGTACTGTTTGTTTTTGTTCATGTTGGTGAAGTGCCGCCTTAACGCATAAGCACAATGGGCAGTTGCCCAGGGGCCGTAGGAGTTTAGGAAGCCCCGGGCCCCATGCATGCAAATTTACATATTTGGTTTTTGAAACTGGCAAGAGAATCTCGGCGCAAACCTACTGCTTTGCCCGGGGGCCCATACTGATGCAAAGACGGCCCTGTATTGATGCTGTAGTTTGGTTAAAAAGACAAAACACATTTTGGGTCTATGAAAGCTGACCGATGTTACTTTTTAATTGTTTGACTGAAAGTTATCTCTCTTGAGAACATCTAGCAGTGGCTGGACCAGGTACGCTCCATTCTCCATAAGTTTGCATCGATCTATTTAGGTCATGGAAATCAACAGACGATTGGTGGCTCAGATTGAGACTCTGAGGTTAAAGGTCGAGGTGGACGCCAGACAGCATGAGAAAACCAAACACAATTTGTTGAATGAAAACACGTGCAAAGTGAAGTCACGTGAGTTGGAGATTGAGCAACTCAGGTCAGACTTGAGGGCTAAAGAAAGCAAAGTCAAGGTATGACGTTTGTCTATTTGGATGGGTGTGCGTATGTGGATGGGGAGGAGTATGTGTATGTGTATGAGGGCCACTCATAGTGCTTACATGAGAACCATCCACCCACTCACCCACCGCCCGTAAGTCCGTCCGTCTCTCCATCCATCCATCCATCCGTCCACCCACTCACCCATCTATCCATCCATCCACCCACTCATCCATTCATCCACCCACTCATCCATCAACCAATCCACTCATCCATCCATCCATTCATCCGTCCACCTATCCATCAACACAGCCATTCATCCATCCACCTACCCATCCATCCATCCATTCTACAGACCCTTGCAGTAGAAAACCAGCACAAAGTATCGGAGATACAGAGAATGCAAGCATACATTGACGACCTGAAGGATGACGTCAGACAGTCCAAGAGTTACGCCGATGAAATACAGAGTAAGAAGCTAAAACTCCTGACTATTGCAGGCCTCGCCAAAGGCGGGATAGATAAACCTCACTGTGTGTCTGACAGTGACACTGCTTGGAGTTGACTGGAAATTTCTGAACTCTTTCATCATTTTCTTTCTTTTGAGGACAAATATTATTCAAGTGTGCTTCAGAACATCTTACCTCATCTGACCTATCATCATTATCAATATGTAAAAGAGATATCGCACCCGGCATTAATTTAAAAAACAAACAAACAAACAAACAACTACATGTATTTCGTATTTCCTACTTGCAGACATTTCAAACATCAAATCATTTATCATTATTGTCGCCATTACCAACATCATCTTCATAAAAAATCTCATAATAAATAATTTTGTCAGACTATTCAGGTTTAGTCAGTCCTTTATCACAACAAACTACCGCCTTGGAGCAGATTATTAATTAACATACGTCCAAATTCATCACCATCTCATAAATGAAGGAAGTAGAACAACTACAGCAGCGACAATACAAACAACGATATGAGACACAACATAACTGTGTTTGGGGTCAAAATTACAATGTGGCAGAAGAGAAAACACACAACAAACAAAATATACGTACAGGAAATTTAAACTAAATAACACCCCCCCCCCCCCTCAAAAAGGCATGGTCTCGTGATATTATTCTTTTATTTTCCTCCCGTGTCTCAGGTCAACTTGACCTGTTACATGAAAGCAAGGCCAGTCTAGAGAGCGGCTCAGCTTACACCGAGAAGGACAAGGAGATCACAGAATTGCAGCACGAGGTACTCAACACTTCAATCTACTCTTGATCTTCCGTAACGAGTACGCTGAAATGACTAATTTTATAGATCAAGACCACAGGCAAAGGGAACCCCCAGGTTCATGATTTGTGTGTAACTACCGGGTTCCCACTGGGTGTGACTGTGAGATAGTGAAAGTTTGAAACACTTGTTTGTCAGGGACTCACTTCCTCTGAAGATCTCCTGTAGTCTCTTGTAGACCATGTTTTGGTAGAGGTATTCCAGTGTAATCAGCTCAGAACAAACAGATACCAGTACTAGAATCTTCAAGAAAGTTTCTTTCTATTGATATAATCCCAGCCAGCATCTCCACATCAATCCCATGTAGGTTTGTATCGGATTTCTATAAGGTTGGTAAGATTCCCAACATCAAACCGACGTCGACGCGATGTTGTACCCAGCGGATCTATGTAAAAACGATGTCATTCCTATGTGCAAACTGGATGTCAATCCTGTGCGTCGGATTTCTATAGGGTTTGCTGGGTAGGATCTTGGATAGAACAAAGTATAAACTTTTGTGTGTATAGATCAAAACTCAGATGGTAGAACAGGCTTGTACTGAATATGTGTGGGTTAGTGGGGTCATCTTATGACTGTTGTCCCTGATTTTGGTGCACCACGTTTTATTCTATTCTGTTTTATTGCCTGTCAGGTGAACAACCTGAAGAAACATTTGTTTACTCTGGAGAAAGAATTGTCCAAGGCCAAGGAGGTCATCGCTCAACAAGGCGGGAAACTGAGGCTGGCAGAAATTGATCGGGGAAATGTTCAGCTCAAATTTAAAGTGGAACTGGCGAAGGTAATGCATGGGATGTCACTCTTGTCAGGAAGTAGTGCCTGATGACCATTGTGTCAGATACCAGGGAATTGTTAATGAAAAGGTGATTAGTTGGAATAGATAATTCCCATCCCATCGGAACTATCGGGATATGGGTCGCAATATGGCAGTTTTATTATTATTTTATAATTATGTCTGACTTACGGTGCTTGTTCCCAAATTGCCTTCAACATTCAGTGGCAGTGGCATCGTCTGAACGCTCCTTGAACAAAATTTAGTTAAAATTCCAGAGATCTCAGTGACAGCGGGAAATGCTCTGTCTGAAGCGATTACGCCTTGCATCAAACTGCAGAACTGAAATGACCGTTATGTTCTCTCGTCTGTGTTAAATATACATGTACTCGACTTATTCAAGTTATTGCCCATCTAAGGTGCTCGATGAATATCGTGAACGGTGACAAATTGCGTCTACTCGTCAGAACTGAGAATTTACTTGTCTTAAGTCAGTCAGTGTCAGCATGTATGCATATGTGTGCCGTTATTGTTGTGGTTGCATTGTTGTGGCAGTTGTTGTTGTCGTTGCAGCTGTTGTTTTTGTTGTCATTGATGTTGTCGTTGCAGTTATTGTTGTTGTTGTTCCTGTACAGTTGATGATAACCATGCAAGCTAAAGTTCGGAGTTTCATTGCCAATGTTTCAGAATGAAGAAGACTACATTGATGTGGATTAAATAATGACAATTCTAAGGGAAGAAACTAACATGCATTCATTTCTGGGATTTGGTGTTTCAGGTAACGCAGATCATGCGTCATGAAATCGAGAAAATGCGTGACGTCATGCGGCAACAGTGGGAAGAGATGAGAGAGCTCCGCGATCAAAACGAGGGCATGCGCAATGATATCAGAGAGATCCGTGAACTACTTGTAGCTGAGCAAGTTGAAAGCAACGACTCCCGTGCCCATGGTCACGTGCACAATCCTTTTAACCTGAAACATTTGAGTCCAGCACTTCCGGCTCTGGGCAAGGACAACAGGAGGACACTGGCAGGGAAAAAGAAAACATAATAATAATAATAATAGTTCGTCCATCAGGTATGATGATGACCTTAACAACACCAGAGGAATAAAGAACAGAAATTGTTGAGAATTTCAACACATGGACAATAAAGAGGACTAAAGGACACAGAGGACAGAATGGAAAGACTGTTCTTTCATGACTTATGGCTTCTCATGTGACTGATAAGTCCTATTTTTGCCCTGCAGACCCTTCCGCATAAATGACAAGAGTGCTCCGTTGGTTCGGTACCACTGGGCCTTTTCTTGCGCCGTTCTCTTTTTTTGATAGCCTGCTGGACTCTGTCAGCTTCCCATGCTTTGCTGCCTCTGGTAAGGGCCGCCCTCCAATTTGCACGATCAAGCGAGAGCTTTTCCCACTCACTCACATCAATGGCAAAGGCCTTCAGTGATTGCTTGAGAGTGTCTTTGTAACGTCTCTTTGGGGCCCCAACATTCCTCGTTCCATTGGAGAGCTCAGAGAAGAAGATTTGCTTAGGGAGTCTGGAGTCGGGCATTCTGACAACATGTCCTGCCCAACGTAGCTGAATTTTTTTCAGGTGGCAGAAGATGCTCAATTCCTTGGCACGATTGAGGACCTCAGTGTCTGGAATTTTATCCTGCCATTTGATCCTTAGGATCTTTCTAAGGCAGGCCAGATGAAAGTGATTTAGCTTTCTGGCATGCGATTGGTACACTGTCCAGGTTTCAGCCCCATAGAGTAGGGTGGGAAGGACCACAGCATTGTACACTTTCAGCTTAGTGTGTGTGCGAATGCCGGCGACATCCCATACTCTCTTTCGAAGCCTGCCAAATGCAGAAATGGCTTTGCTGACTCTTGAGAGAATTTCAGTATCAACACGAGCCGCGGAAGACAGTGTACTGCCAAGATAGGTGAAGTTCTCCGACACCTTCAGAAGACTGTCATGGACTTTGATATTTGGGGTCACAGGATACTTGTCGTCTGGAGTAGGCTGATGGAGCACTTCCGTCTTCTTTGTGCTTATTGTGAGGCCAAAGTTGTCACAGGCACTAGAGAACTTATCAACACAGTTTTGCATGCTATCCTCATCGTGTGCCAGAAGTGCACAATCATCAGCAAATAGTAGGTCACAGACTTGAGTACTTTTGGTTTTGGTTTTTGCCTGAAGTCTCCTGAGGTTGAATAGACTGCCATCAGCTCGGTACTTGATGCTTACCCCTTGAGGAGGAGAGCTAAAGGCTTCTTGTAGCATTGCAGAGAACATGATGCTGAACAGAGTTGGGGCTAAGACACAACCCTGTTTTACCCCATTTGTGACAGCAAAGGGCTCTGAAACTCTGCCGTTGCTTTTGACTGCAGCTTGCATGCCATCATGAAACTGGCGCACTATTGTGATGAATTCGGGTGGGCACCCAAACTTCGCCAAGATTTTCCAGAGGCCTTCACGACACACTGTGTCAAATGCTTTTGTGAGGTCAACAAATGTGATATACAGCGCTTTATTTTGTTCCATGCATTTTTCCTGAATCTGTCTGGCAGCAAAAATCATATCCGCCGTTCCCCTCTCTTTACGAAAGCCACATTGGCTCTCGGGAAGCAAGCCATTTGACGAGAGGTGATCAAGAGGGCGATTCAGAAGCATTCTTGCCAATATTTTGCCAGCAATTGAAAGTAGAGAGATTCCCCGATGGTTGTCACAGACTTGGCTGTCCCTTTTGTTTTTGTACAGATGGATGATTGAAGCATCTTTGAAGTCCGTGGCAGCTTCCCTGCTTTCAACATATGATTGAACAACTCGGTCAACCTTTCAATAAGCTTTTCTCCACCGAAGGCATACACCTCAGCAGGAATTGAATCCACATTTGTTAAAGGGCATCTGATTTGTGGCAGTTCGGGTCTCATTTGCTGTGAATGGCTTGGCAAGAGCTGCATTAATAGGAGTCTGAGGAGTCAATGGACTCAGTATTTATATTTGATGGCCTATTTAGCACACCTCCGAAATGTTCTGCCCAACGCTGAATTATGGCATTCAATTCAACAATGCGTGTTGAACCATCTGACGCAAGAAGTGGCGTAGTGCCAGAGCGGGATGGTCCAAACACAGCTCGGAGGCTCTCAAAGAACTTTCTAGTGTTGTTTGTGTCGGCATATTTCTGAGTTTCTCTTACTCGCTCTTCTAGCCAGTCATTTTTCATTTTCCTCAGCTTCTTCTGGAGTACACCCTTACATGCACGCAGTGCATCAGCTTTTGCTGTGGAAGAGGGGTCACTGCAGTGAGCTTGGATGAGACTATTTTTTTCTTTGATGAGCACTTTGATTTCATTATCATTATCATTGAACCAGTCCTGGTGCTTGCGGACAAGAAAACCAACTGTGCTGCTGGCACAAGAGTGTACAGTCGTATTTAGGTCAGTCCAGCTCTGTTCAATGTTCTCAGGGTCAAAAGTCACGCAATCCAATTTTGAGGAGAGTTCTGATGAGAGCTCGCTCTGTTTCTCAGCTGAGCAGAGTTTTGAAACATTTAGGCGTTTAGGTGGCGCTTTCCCTTGAGGGCGTCTATTGCGCCTCAATGTTAGTCTGAGCTTGCAAACAATGAGTCTGTGGTCTGTTCCACACTCGGCACCACACATCGCCTTTGTTACAAGGACATCCTTTCTGTCAGTCTCCCTCACAATGACATAGTCTATGAGATGCCAATGCTTTGAGCGGGGATGCATCCATAACGTTCTGTTTCTCACGGGGAGACTAAAATTTGTGTTGGTAATGAACAGGCCAAATTCAGCGCACAAAGTAAGTAAGCGCAACCCATTGTTATTGCATGAACCAACTCCATGAGGGCCCAAAACATTTGGCCACGCTGAGATTTCGGAGCCAACCCTAGCATTGAAGTCCCCCAAGAGAATCAGCTTATCAGCTGCCGGGACAGAGCATATGACAGATTCTAGATCAGAATAGAACTTGTCTTTGGCTTCATCTGGGTTTGTCATGGTGGGCGCATATGCGCTAATGAGGGTGGCTGACTGGCTTTTCCCAACTGGGATCCTGAGTGTCATTAGCCTGTCATTTATTTCAATTGGCATGGACTGCAAGTTTCTGACAAGGTCATTTTTAATTGCAAACCCAACACCATGCTGTCTCGGTTCGACTGCACCCTTGCCTTTCCAGAAGAAGGTGTATCCACCACTGAGCTCTTTGAGTTGGCCACTATCAGGGAGTCTGGTCTCACTGAGTGCCACTATGTCCAGGTTGTACCTGCTGAGCTCAATGGCAATAAGTGCAGTGCGTCTTTCCGGGTTGTTTGAGTTGTCCTGTAGTGTGCGTATATTCCAGGCTCCTAGCCTGAGTAAGCTGAATTTCTTTTTGTTTCGACCGCAAAAAGGGATCCCCACTGGTCGCGGTATACCAGTCAGGGTGATGTGAGGTGGGCTTTCTTTAGGGCACCTTTTCTAGCCCCTTCCTCAGTTGAGGTGAGCAGTGCTATCCCTAAATAAGGCTGCTCAGCTACTGTGGGTGCTGCCTCCCCACGCCTCCACTTCAATCGACGATGAAGCGACCATAGCCCACAGCCACCAACGTGTAGGTCTGTGCTAACAGCTTCCAGTCTATCCAAACCTGCTGCCGCCGCACTCGCCCATCGCCGTTGGAATTTTGAGAGGAAAGAAGACGAGACAAAGATGAAAGAAGACGAGGTGAGTGTTAAGACTGGCGCAAAGAATTTGTTTTTAGTGAGAAAGAGCTGCGCAAACATCAGACTCACTCTCTCGCCTGGACACAACTTATCCAAGTGGCAAGACAGGGTCAAGACGACTGGAAATGTATCCAGGTGCAGGAGGATGCCAGAGGGACAGTCCTATTGCCTGACCGGCTGCCTGTAGGCTACTCCACAGCCTCGCAGTCCCAACTGACTAGGGTGAAAGACCCAAACCAAAGAACACCAATACTGGTGGATGCTCTGTGTCACGATATCCAGGCCAGAGTGACGGTATATTGCCATCTGCCCTATCAATCAACCACTGGCCTGCTGCCGTCAGCTTCGAAGCTGCATCCGGGAAGTTTGCTCAATTCTTCGTCTGTGATTTAGGCAAACAAGCCTATGACCACACCGCTACCGGGGGCCAGTATGAAGGACTCAAGTACTGAGGGTCACATTGTGCCCTAGCATGTGGCCGTTGGGTTAGATGAAACCTCCTCCGCCCTGGCCGTTTACACCGACAGGTGCACGCCCACTGATACCATGCTAGCGTACCAGTTCATGAAACAGGTTGTACTGGATTACATGTTACCAGTAGCAGATTTTTCTGACCTGACCTGATGCAAAACACTTCAGTGCACCTTTTTCTTTAAGGACACAACTGCTCAGTGCGAAAAAAAAAAAATCACAATTTTCTTACATTACATGTAAAATCTCGGTTAGTTGTTGGCGCACTGAGACAATTCTGTTTTGGCTCAGCGCACGAGGTCTTTCTCACCGCCAGCTGACTTTAGACGGTTTTGACTCGCCCAAACTAGTGAGACGAGCCTGTTTCAATCCTTACCAGTGCATGAGGCACGTTTGTCGCCAAAGTCCACATATCCAGAATTTAAACTGAGACAGAACAGACTTGACTAAGTTTGTGACACGATATTCATTCACCGAAAGGGGTTGATTATGGATCACATCAAAAAGAAACGTAAAGCGTTCGGCTGGTCGAAAAAACTTAGGATAGTTTCGTACCAACTTCTGACTTGCTACATTTCTCCAATCACACCATCAGATTGTCAGAGTCTGCTCTATTGACAGACTGTCTGTACAATCTAGAATGTTGGGGCTGTCATCTTTATACATGTAGAAAGGCAGGCCGAAGTAGAAGTAACAGTAAATCATTGCTTTAGTCTTACAGAGTCTTATGTTTAACACTGGCTTGTCCTAGATGCAACACAGTTATGAGACAATGCGTTGGTGTCAAATGCAATGAAACAACAACAACAACAACAAAACGTGAGTGTGGACATCATGATGCGCTGAGGAATCTGTCCAGATGTACAGATATGTCAACTTTGCATGACATGCCCACTGTGGGGCACTCAATGGCTGACAAACTGGAGCGGCTGAAGTCGTGAACATCGTGTGTTTGTGTAACCTGTCAGTAAATCACTGAAGACAGACTTGGAAGTTTCTGGGATGCCAGTACATGTCTTATAATTGTTGGATGCAAAATGTGTTACATGTATTATAAAAGTATAGACAGCCATACTGTTGATAGTAAATACTGTCGCTGTCCAAGAAAACTATCTTAAGTCAAATTTTCCAAGAATTGAAAATCTGACATGTAACATTTTTTGTCTTTACTTCACCAATCTAAGTACGGCTGCTGAATTACAAGACGATAACTGCTCCATATCTTAATAGGAATAAAGCAGTTTTTGCTTCTTCTGAAAGTACATGTAGTGATTTTGACATACCACCATAGTTTTCCTTGACGGTGACAATTTTATGTTACAATGTATCTTCATGATAACGTGTGTAGAAACCTGCAGCTGAAGAGCCTCGGCAGGACAAACTGTTACTTACAGCAAACATCATCTCTGGAGTCGTTTTTCGTATGAACTGTTTGCATGTTATAGATTGGTTAGTATGCTCGGCTCTGCGTGTGTCTGTCTGTATGTGTGAAGGTTGTGATCTTACCAACTCTATGAAATTATTATACATGTATCTACATCGGCTTAATGTACGATGCTGGCTGGGCTACTGTCAAAAATGGAACTGCGTTACTTACAGTATTAATAGTATTATAATTATTTTGTGTGTGATATCGAATTGTTGAGCTTTGCACGTGCCTTGTTGGTTATTTCCTGTTTCATATCTGCATTTATCTATCCTTATAAACATGTACATGTATATAGTATGTTTTAAGATTTATTTTAGGACTAACCTGTGTCAGTCAGTATTCTCCAAGACCCACTATACATAGTGGGTCTTGGGTATTCTCTCTTATGCGGAGGACACAGCTACCCCGAGTTCACACCGAAGATCCCTCTTTCGTTAACTCTCGTACGACTCATGAACGGATGACGTCAATCTTTATATCTTGCCTATAAGTGTTCTCAACAAATTTACGACAATTAGGTGGGAACACTAATATGCAAAATATAAAGATTAACCTCGTCCGTTCGTGAGTAGATGTACAAGTAATGCGAAAGTGGATATCTGGTGTGAACGCGAGGTTAGGAAGAGCTCGAAATTTTCGCGGGCACGGCATGAGGTAAGGGAGATTATCCTAAAAATAAAAATGGATTTGAGTGTCGAAGATAATGTCCCCTGATTCCCTGGCTAAAATTTTATACATAATGTTATTATACAAATGTTACAGATTTACTATGTGGATACAATTAGGCTGTACAAATAACAATGTATTGCACGCTACATTTTGTCTTTTAATTTTCGTTCGTCTTGTGTGGTTAGTACATGTAGTAAGCCAGTGTTGTGATTAAAAACGCAGACATAAAATGCAGAATTACCGTTTGAATTATGAAATTACCACATTTTCATATTTGATTGCTGGAAATATGTGGGTCAGGGCATAATTGACTAGGCCAAGTCAATCATATTATACATGTAATAACAAATACACCTAAATTAAAATGTGGCCAGAGAAAATGAAGAAAAAGTTGTAATTTGCAAGGCTCTGCATTAGAACAGACAATTGGGAGACTCTTTACTCTGCACAATGAATCCCAAAGTAATCAGATATGGATATAATGGAAGGAAAATTTCTTGGCTTTGCAACATACAACCTGTTTTTTTTTTTGTGGCCACATTTTAACTTCATTCTGCCGCCCATCACATTATCTGTAGTTTTTTAGAATATTTTGTGAATCACAAATGACTCTACTATTCTGTCAGTTGTCAGGCCAGGGCTCTGGGCTTGCATTATCTTATAATTTACAATCCATCAGTACTGGAATAAAAAAGTGGTCATGAGCTCTTGCCAACTGACAATCTTTACATAATCAGGGATAGGGACAACTCTGACTATGAGACAGAATTTCCTGAACTTTTGACAGAAGGATAAACTGCAACACACACAAGCTCCATACATTTATTGTTGCGTTTTTGCCATATTGTGGTTGGACACTTTTCCCTTTTCGTGAAAATGAGGATTGAAGTTAGTCGGCAAACCCAAAAGGGCTAAAACGAATATAAAACTTCACAATATCACAAATGCATATCTTGACAAGTTTTTAACCCATTTTAACCCACTTACACAATGAAATCTTCATGACAAAATCTCAAAATCGGCAAAATGTCGCATACAACAATATGGCAAATACCCCTCGATATACACATATTGGACAACACTTAAAACTGTGTTTTCCAACAAAGTAATGCTTTCCCTTCTATAAGACCATCAATTTGAATAATGAGAAAAGAGAAAGAGAGGAAAACTGAAAAGTTAACTCAAAAAAAAAAAAAAGGTTGGCCAGATTCCCATCCATATGTGCATAATGTCAAACAACAACAAAGTCTCACAAGAAATAATCAAACACAGAACAGCACTGATTTCTTCTGATGATTTTGTAATTTTGTCATAATTTATTTGTCAAGTGATAAAAAAAAAAAATGAAAAGGGCTAATGAGAGAAAAACATGGGGGACAATCAACAGACAAATCTTGACTGTAGTTCTGTCCCTTGGTTCAAGTAAGCACATAGTTGTATTATATCACACAAGGGGCTTCACTGTCTCCAGTGCTGTTGGTAGAGTGTGACAGGTCTCACTCTCAGAGACACAAACCATAACCCCTTCTGCCATGCTAGGGAAAGACTATACACATACCAATTGCAAACTTGTTCAGTCGAGGCCTGACACATTTCACATTGCATGTTTCTTTGTTTAACCCCATCCCTGTGCTATGATTGCACACTGTGCATTCTAGAAACTGTAGTGCAAATGTGCTGGTCAACATATTGTCACTGCTCTAAACTATTTGTGTTAGAGTCATTTTTGATACTTTTTGAGACATTAAAATAAAACTGTTCCATTTCCTGTCATTTGGTGATTTATGCCATTATGATTCAGTTGCATTAATACATTTTCCTATTGGCGACTATCTTTTTATATAATATTATCTGATAGCCTCATGCTCAGGAATGCAATGAACCATCAGTTGCCTTTTGACAGAAGTCTGACGTATGCCATTATTGTAGAGCAGTGACGAAAAGGACAGCCTTGAGTCTGTACTAGTGCACTGGCCAAGATATATGGTGGACTCAAGCAGGTAGCAGGGAAAGGGTTAATTTCCATTTTGTGATAACCAAAAGAAACCTTAATTAGACACAAACTAACAGTCCACGTTTAAAGATAGACCAGGTTTCACTCTGTAAAATGATATTAAAAAGTGAATTTGACCTAGATTGGCATTTACTGTCTTTTCCTGTAGCAGGGCAGCATTATGTTCAGTCTGAGTTGACCTGTCACATGTCCAGAATGAAAGAGCACACAGGACGAGCAAGCACGCAATTCACAACCACCACTTGTTAACAACATCAACACAGACCTGCACACAAATACAGCACACATACAGCGCACACTGACACAGCATACGCACATACAGTGCATCCAATGTACATCACACAATAAGATGTTTTCACTCACAGAAACTGCGTCACAAGTCCAGTTAGGGGCTGCTGGACAGGTGAGGTCATGACAGTCCAAATTCATGATAACAACAACAAAAACACTGACATGTTAATTAATAATGTTGATCAAGAAATGATAATAATGACATGATACTGTTTTCTCATTAAATCACACCATATTTAAGGTCATAGGATTTTCATGATGATGCGAGAACCAGCACTAAATGCACAGTGAGGATTCTAAGCAAGGACAGCAACTGAAGAACAAAACCAGCAAAGGGGAGACAAGTCAGTCATCAGTCAGACACACCAATCCTTTCAAATCTTTCACCATGGATCCCACACATTTATCTGATGCATCAAAAAACCTTTCACATCTGTCACTCGACATTTCAATCAATTATTTGGCACTTCCACAAATCTTTCACATCCGTCACTAATAGCATTTCAATCAATTATAGGACGCTTTTGCAAACCTTTCTGATCAACTATCTGACACTTTTGCAAACCTTTCAGCCAACATTTAAATCAACTATATGACACTTCAGCAAACCTTTTCACAACCACCACAACAGGCCTTGTTGAATCATGTGACATTTGCTCATATAAAATTCACCGACTGACACTATCAGAAACCCCCTGAAAGAAATGTCTAACACAATTATTACAAATCTGATACACATACACACACAAAACAATCAAATCAGAGAGCCTCTCAGAGGTTGCGGGTTTCTGGAATTCTGCTATTTCTGGGTTTGGGAGTTTTGCACAGTCTAAGGCAGCAGTTCTCAACCTTTTCCAAACTCCGAACCCCTAGAAAACTTCTAATATATTCTTACACCCCCTACAAAAACAATATCTGGTTTGAAGATGACATGTCTACTGTAATTTTATAATTTCCAAATCCAAGTTTTCGCACCCCTTGAAATATCGTCTCGCACCTCCAGGTTCGGAACCCTTGGTCTACGTCAAAGACAAGAGGTCACAGACACTGTTGTCCCAAAATTATTTGGGGGCATCTCAGCTGAGTGCTCCAATAATGTTGTTCAGGGCAAACAAATCAGTCCGCGTCTGTTTCGTAAAAAGCACTGATAAAAATAATTTCTGCTGAACTGTCTGTTCATCACACTAATCTTCTGGTTTTAATCTTATCAATTAATTTCAAACAAATCCAAGAACAAAAGGCCTGTCCCTATCAAGGACACACAACAGATAGGTGTTCCTTTCTCTGAATGTTTTTAAAAGAATTCCTTGGATTAGCGTTAATTTTTTTTTGACTGAAAGCTTACTTTTTTTTCTCCAACTCATTTTTTAAAATCTTTTTGTGATCTATTTTAATGTTTCTGAATTGCTTGGTTTTTAAAATAGGGCATTACAACATACAATCAGCTCTTTTTTTCCCCCCCCTTTTCCACATTTCATTTTCTTGACTGAGGTCAGTCTGCTGGTAGAGCCCGGATGCAAACTTTCAAATACTTCACACAATTTAAAGGAATTCTCTCTGTCTCAGCAAAGTGCAACCACTAAATAAACAGATTTTGACTCACATCCATCAAAATATATAGTAACATTATTATATAACAAATAATTCTGGACAGATAGTCAAAAGGTTGGGATATTTCATGACATTTTACAACCAATCTTCAGGAATTTCTGGGACCTCATGATGACCTAGTTCTGAATCCAGGACAAAAGAACTGTTGGCTGATGGTGATGACCACTTCAAAACTAAAACTGCGCCCATTTTGTTGAAGGTCTACCCTGACTCTTGAACGAGTAGCCAAAAGTAACAATTGCAGTAAAACTATGTCACAATGGCCGCGACACTTTGAGGAATTAACTGACATCAGATTTACAATGGACAAACTGGGTCACGCATTACATATGGATAATCAGTGATCTCTTCCTGCAATCGAGTATCCCAACCACAAAACACTTGAAGGGCACCTCTGTCAAACACGTGCATACTTGAAAATCACAGGTTTGGTGTAACTCCCAATAATTTTTTAGTGTTTGGTAGTGAGATGCATGCAGTGGTTTACGGTACTGTTTCATAAGACACAAGACATTATTTAGTCAATAATGTAAACCTCCCCATCAACTGATCCAAAGGCATTGATAGATGTTTAAGACACCAGGTGTCTTTAAGGAAATGGAAAACCATGGGTAGGAAAACATAACGCAGAGTTGCTCGTGTCCAAACTGATGGCCAGCTGCTCCAATCCTACTGGCTTCTCTAACCCTTTCCCCTCTGGTGGATACTTCCTACTTCACTCTCATATCTGAAGACTTGCCCCAGATTTCAAGCTCTCATCCTGGGCAATGGGGGGGGGGACTATTTCATGAGCAATTAATTTCAAGTTTGTTTTTTCACGTAATCAGACTAAATTGTAACGAAAATTGTCATGAAATAGTGACAGAAATTCTGACATAAAATTGTGCACCTCTGATTTTTCAAAGGAACCCAAGAACCACTCAGAATATCAAGATTTAGATTTTAACAGTAAATTCAGTGTTATTTCATGGCAAATGATATAGGTGAATGAACCACGTTGCTGTAGAGTGATATAAACAACCTGCCAGTCGTGTGTGCATTAGAGAGGAGGTGGTCATGCCACATTAAGTCACACTAGAGAGAAAGCTGTCACTGTGTCAGGACGTGGCACTGAGTGACATTAGGGAGGAAAGGGCTGACATTAGGATATTTGACAAAGACATTCAGATAAAAGGGTGTCTGATACATGAAGGAACAATACATTTAAAGAAATCACTTTCCCCTTTGCTGTAAAAATCACATTGCAAGAGTTCATTTTCGTCTTCAATGTTGCTCGTCAAATCTTGAGGATGATGCTCATTATGGCCTTCACAATGGTTCGATCGGAATCTGGCACAATGAAAGTTCACACTGAGAAGATCACAAGTCAATTTGAAAGTCCAGGCAGAATCTGAGAAATGGATCATCTAGTCCCAAAGCCCGGAATGTGCAGCGGATGTTGAGAGATGTAAAGGCTGGTTGTCTGATGGGTGTTGTCTGAATGATGTGATGAAGAAGAACAAGCCAACAATGTGTGTGCCATCAACCAGCAGCTCTGCACCATCCACTGTCATTCCATCTTCAACAGTTCAATGTCGAAAATAAGGGTGGCATTCCTAGGAATAGTAAAACTGGTTAAGGAAAAACAGACACTAAACGTTATTTAATCTCTAACAGAATTTAAATAAAACAACAAAATCATAGCGAAAGAATGCAACGGAATCTGGAAACTCAGCAGTTCTTCCTGGCCTAAATTTCTTTCTTACTGACTGTTTGGGGATTCATAGAGGAAATACCTAGACTGTGAAATAATGCACACTAAATCCACTGTGAAAGTAAAAGTATAGTCATATGTTTTTTTTGTTCCATGTACTGATTTCTACTGACAGTGAACACGATCTTCATTGTTTAATTCCACTGAGAAAATCTCTGATGCCAAGTTTGATTTTTGAAATAAAAACTGGCTGAATGGTTTGGGGGGAATAAAGCCTTGAGACACAAATGTAGGAGAGAAATGGTTTTAAAGCATTAAGAACCACAGGTCTAGTCCATGATCCCGTTACGCTGCTATGAGGACTTAATCCAGATACCCGGATCAAAAGTGTCCAGCACAGGACAACTATGATAGCAAAGGATATACACCAGGGTGTCCTCTGGCACCATAGGCAAAGTCTGGAGAACACACAAGTCTTGCCCTTTCTCCTCGACTCATCTGCAGGCAAAGAGAACAAACACAAAATAATCAAGTTATCCATCTATATATAGCAATCGTCGGCAAACATCACAAACTGTGTCAGTATGTCACAGAAATCAAATTTAATATGAAACAAAAAGCAGTTGTAATTTGCAATTGCTTGTTGTACACCCACCAAACAAGGACCAAAATAGCTGGAAAACAGGACAGACGAAACTTGTTGATGCTTTTGATCACTAATTTATCCCAATGTTAGGAAATCGGACTCACATGGCTTGTACGACTGGGAAGCACAGCAATGTGCATGGCTTGCCGAATATCTAGACTTACAGTTAGCAGATTCACAGGTTCACCCACTGACTTCATCCCCTGAGGTGAACATTTTGATCTCCTGACAAATTCAAGGTTTTTCTTTGGTCTTTCTGGTACAGGGTTTGAATGGGATAAAAAGAAAGAAAATTTCGGACTCGCAGTTTGCGACTTTCACCAATGATAAAGAGAGAATGGCAAAACTTACACTAAGAACTACAAGACAATCACAAAACCTAGAAATATGTGGTTTTCACTTGGAATCTTCATAAAAAAATGTAGTTTGCAACGGACGAATAAAATCCCAGGTAAGTATTCCTTTTATGGTGAGTCAAGATAATTTTCCAAATTGGACATTAGGTTTTCCTCACCCCCTTTTATAGTCTACTATTCCTAGTTTTTCCTCCCAATAAATCTGTTAAAAAAATAAAAAAAATCTTACAGTGTTGCGTTCACTAAACAAAGGAGATGCTCAGAATCTCCCCGCAACTGTATCATGTGACAGATGGTTAGTAGCCGATTCTATGTTCTTACGTAAACTGTCCTGTTGTGAACAGCTTTTCAAAAGCACAGCGAATGTTGGTTTCTATAGATCCAAAACAAGATGGCAAGGAAAGCATATTTTTTGTAAGCCTGGATGTAAACTAGGCTTTTCCCTTGTAAATAAATAGAGCTCACTTTCATCCCCTGCTCTACCAGGTCAGCTTCTAGAGGTTTCTTAGGAATGACTCCTGGTACAATAAACCATACTGTAATATTTTTATCTGGCAAAGTTCTAAAGTGCATTACAAGGTAAAGCCAATGCCGTATTTATGGAAAGTGGTTAGCAAAAATACTCTCATTATTTATTACACACAGAAATGCACCTATGTGGAGCCTATTTCACCTGTATTCAGTAAATTTAATGCCTTACCTTTGTAATACCTTCCTCCCAACCTGAAAAAGATTTTTAAAATTTAAAATATACGAGAATGTTGGAAATTTTATCTTGCTGGCAAAGAGTGATAATCTTTCTGACTAGTGATGTTAACTATATGTCTAATTATTATCTTCTGGAATTTTTCAAGGGCAATATGAATTGGGGAAGTTGAGAAGGTAAACAAACTGAAATATAAACACATAGGAGTACAGGGCAAACACAATGTGAAATTGAGAAAATTGATTTATTGTGCCTTGCAAGTGAAAGGGTGATTTAAAAAAAAAAAATCTGCCATTACAGCTCTTTTTTCAAGTTTAGTTTTGCAAAGCAGAGGCTGATGAACCAAACCTGTACACAGGAGGGATAAAGGTGAAAATCACTTTTGTGACTTTGGGTGGTTTTGCCCCGTGGTCTTCATTTACGATGCACTGTGTTGCAAAGACAACATACTAATATACAACAGTGTTACACACAGGCCACACGTAATTTGAAGCATCAGACTTTCAGCTTTACGCCATCCTTGAAAATACTAACTATTAGTGACATATAAACACTATGTATTACACAATAGGTTAAAAATTTGAAAAACAAATAGGATGGCAAAAGTTACTTTACTAAATTTTTCATATATATATTTTATATGCTCTAGGCAGATACTATTCATGTATAGTCCCTTCTATGATGGTTGGACAGCATAGCTGTCTTTGCCGCAAAACTGTAGAATTTAAATTTGCATACCTTTGACCACCTCTCCCTTGCCTATTTGAAATCTGAAAGGGCTTCCTCTATCACGAGATGAATCTATCTTCTGTCCATCCGCAAGAGATGCTGGGGAAAGAAAAATGTTTGAAAAATGGCTAGGTATATTTGGGCCGATTACGGCCTAAATAGCCCAAAAACCCTGTTCCGGGTTATTTGGGCCGATAGTGCAAGTTTGCAGTTTGCACTGTTCTGGCGTGTTTTTTTTTTGTTTTGTTGTTGTTGTTGAAAACACAGAATTTGTGTCCGTACAATATTGTCTAAAGGTAGCGTCAATTACCACCGCATTTTGCGGTGGCCATTGACGGTACGCCGATCGCCAATAGCTACCCCAGCCCTCGCCTGATTAGTCAATCTGACTACCCCCCATTGATACAAACTGACTAGACCCTCACGCCCCCAGGTCCATCTGACCATACCAATGCACACTTGAATCAACAATGGACACCGTATTCCGCGGTAGCAATTGACACTCTCATGCCTAAAAAGTAAAATACTTTCGGCCCAAATAGCACAGCACCGGGTTGTATAGGCTGTATTCGGCCTAAATATACACTTCCTTGAAAAATAGTGATCCAGTTATTCATAGGCAAAATTATGACAATTTCAACCATTAGATGTTTCAAAGCAGAAAACCTCTCCTTAGATACCGAATATAATATTTTAAGAGCTAAATGATTAGAAATTGATGGGCATGACTGAACACTGCAAATCTATGTATGTGACACTATGGGCTCCTTTCTTTCTCTCTCTCTTACACATTATATACACACACACACAAACAAACAAATACATACTTGCTCAATTTGCCACAGAATTTTATGTGACTTATAAATTGTCTTCTACACTAGAGTGGAGGAAATATCTGCTCTGTCCTGCCATAAACTCTGATCACAGAAAATGGTCATAAATGCAGGGAACACATGTCAAAGTGTAATTAATAAAATACATCCTCAGTATGAAAATCAACACGCTTCCATTTAACTGGACCTCTCACCTGTATAATGCACCACAACCGTTTGACCTTTTTTGGGGTATGTGGCACCTGCAAAAAAATAGAATCATGCTTGATTATGAACTAAATAATGAAACCTTTGTCTCTAACCAATGATCCGACTTATGATACCGAACTGACGGCTGTAATTTCTTGAGAATAAAGCATGATAACTAGCCATGCCCCCCAACTGCTAAACAAATGGTTTCTTCCAGATTAGCACAGACTAATGAACCAACATGGGCATTTGAGGCAAAGGGCATTGCAGACCTTGTTTTTGATTGGTTCCTAGACACAGACAACTCTACATGATGGTCAGCTTAGGAGAAAATGAGATAATATTGCAAATTTGCTGAGCAACAGTTCATATACAGTCGATGCTCTGCCTTTTGATGGTGAAGTGAGGGGACTGTGAGGGCCTCTGAAAGCTTACACTTTGCGATTTCGACCAGTGGTTCATTGGTTAACATGTGCTTGTCACATTCACAATGCCTTTGGTTTACAAGATATATAGTGAGCAATAAGTCTAAGACTGTAATTATGTCTCAAGAGGACAGTGATCTGTGACCATGGAAATGCACCTCCTGCACAGCACTGTTGGCTCGACTCCCTGTGTTTGCTTGCCTGTCGCAGCAAAAGTTTGGGAACTTGAAATCGTGTTGACAAGCCTGTCATAGCATGAGGGTTAAATTACAAGTACAGCACTCACTTAGCAGACGCCATTTAAATTTAAATGATAAATTTCATTTTGCAGATAACCTTATGCATCCAAGCACCTTTACCGATAGATATCTAACTCTACTACTGTCTTTGCCCATGTCTTTGTGCATACATTCCTTTCAGGCTGAAGTGATGACTTCAGTGTCTTTTACCATACGTAGAATGAGACAGTTACTTGTTGTGTTATATAAAACAATAACTTAAGCTACAAGTAGAATAATTATATTATAATATATGTATACCCCATCTAATTCTAAAGCAGTAGGATTCAACTTGGGGATGTCAAATTCTAGCAAACATTAATAAAATTAAGCTTCAATGTAAAAAATGTAATAACTTATGGTACAGCCTGCACATATTTTATTCTTAATGACAATGATCACTGTGAGAAAAAGTGTACAAATACTGGAAGTCAAATGTAGTGCTGTCAGCATTTCTTTCTCTATCTTTGCTAATTTAATTACTACAATACAATGTCAATCCACATAATATATAGGCCTATCTTGATTTTAGATTTTTAAAACCTAAACTTTTTTCATTCCTTTGCGGGAAGAAACAATGTGTTCATAAAAAAAACAGACTGTAGTGTTAATCCACACACCTACATTCAGACTACGTGTTTTTCATTTTAAAATAAAATAGATTCTAGCTCAACAGTGCTGAAAAGCAAAACCTCAGTCAAAAGCCAGATGTCATTACCATACGACCGCTGCTCCTGCTCATCCCAGTTGCAAACCTTGCTATTTTTAATCACCCATCCATCATACAACCAATAAAATTCTATCCTCCATTACATTTACTAACCATGCTCCTTCCCTCGGGCTTGCTTGAATTAACCTAAAAAGTCAACCAGCAAAAATAAAACAGTCTGAGATAAAACAAATTACCTTATTCAGGTGTCTTGTGAACACTCGCAAACCACACCATCAACCCTGTTCTCTCACCACCACATACCCAAGCTTCGACCCTGGGCAACGTTTTCTACGTCACTATAAAATTACAATGGCGTACACACATCAGGTCAAACTGTACAGCTGAAGTGAAAGGCCCATCATTCTCCCTATCATTCATAAAAATATAAGCCTACCATCATCCATTCTGCACAGCAAATAACTTTCTATGGCCTACTCGCTGGTTCCCTTTGGCCAATTCGATGTTTAGTCAGCCGCGAAAAATGTTGAACGGGCCCAAAAATTGCCCTCGTTACCCTAAACAGTGCATGATTTATGAAAATCTGTATCACTCCCAGCATTCACCTGGTCTTAATTAAGAACTGAATCTGATTCTGAGCCTCTAAATTTCTGTCTCAGATCCAACTGCACAAAAAACAAGTTCGCTGGTGCACACAAAGAACGATATCCCTGCCTCGACTGCGAATGAGGCTTTTCATGCCACAAAAGATATGAAAAAACTGTCCTCTGCTCTAGTTACATAGCTGTGTGGCATTCATTTGACTCATCAGGTCACTGTGACTGAAGTGTGCCTTAGACCTGCCTCATCCGACATGTCTGTCTGAATATATTTCGCCTCACAGAGACACCATGATAGATGGCGAATCTGAGTTACAAAAGCATAAACCTTACCGTCTCCAGGGCTTATAATTTGTTTTTCCACCCCCATCGGCTGCTGAATAAAGTCATTGAGCTTAGAATCGGTGTAGACACTACACACTTGACAAAGACCCTGTCAGCCCTGCAGTGTCAGTTTCCTATCTCTTCCACTTTCTGTTTGCCAGATTGCCAGCAATACAATGCATTGAAAAGTCACCAAGATAAAACTAGCGGATTCAGTTTTGTTTTAGGCTAAGTAGTGTTTTCGGAAAATTACAGAAAAATTATTAGAAATTTAAATCTAAGCCAAAGTCAAGATGGTTCATACATTTATAGTATATGAAAGAATAATATTTTCCATTATAGTGCATTTACTGGCGTTTTAGATCTTACATCTCGAATACCAACAGGCAACTGGGTCATCTTAGGTCTCTGTGCCCCCTGACTGCTAGGCCTACATTATGACCATTCAGTCGGGCAACTTGCTAGGCCTAACTGTTTTTTTTTTCAAAGTGGAAAAATTAATAAACAAACGGGATAACGAATGGGTACTTTATCGTAGTCCTGGGCTGTAGATAAGTGACTGGAGATTGTATGTTGATAATATTAGAGGCATTTAAATGGAATGTAACAATACAATAGGCAGAACATTCACAGAATCCTTTCCTCAGCTGTTGCATGGTTTCGGCTACAATGCTATTGATGTTTTATCTGCGAAATTTTATTTATTTATTTATTTTCTTCGTGAAGGATTATTTCTGATCGACCTAATTTCTTTATTCTAGGAAATTACCAGCACAGTTCGATAAATAGCATAATCGTTGGGACTTTCACAGCATATACAATTAGGCTATAAAATCGTCTGTAATTGTGGTAATGAAATTGGAAAGGTCATAAAAGCATTTCTGGACCGGTGAAATCAGCATAATTTTGTTATCAGCGAATCCTAAATTCAGTTTGCGTTTATTCATTTAAAGACCTATGAATGAAAGTAGCGCCCATAATTATGTGAGGCTAATTAAGTGCGCAAGTCAGCCGGCCCTGGGTAATATCAACATTCAGTCTGGGATCCCTTCCTCTTCACCATGCTGTACCAGTAGGCCTAATGCAGTAACCACTATTACACAAAATTAAAAAAAAAATCATCTGTGTTGAACTGGCGTGTTAGGGCAGCGAATGCTTTCGCACCAATGTCAATCAACCCACTTTCCAAAAAGTTCTTTTGAAACTGTACACATGTAGGCCTACATGTAAATTTTTTTATCTGCCTGCTGTGACCCGTTTATATTCATGTTTAAATTTAATTATCAATCCAATTTTAGATTAAAAGAAATACGTGGCATGAGTTTTGAGCTACTGAAATGCTTGAAGCAATCACCATGTTTCTGTGATACGTTAATCTATAAAATAAATGCATATATATATAAGTTGCTTGATTTCACGTAGGTGAACATAATTAGCATGTTCGTGTGTCTTTTCTTCTATTCGAACATATTGTCTTTTGGGATAGGGGAAGGAGGTATGTTTTTTGTTGTTGTTATTAATATTAATATTATTATTATTATCAGATCTATCTTACCTTTTCGCGATTTGACATACATGGACAAATGTGCAAACTGAGTGAGTCTTCTTCTTCTTCTTCTTCTTCCCATGTAGTTGACTCGTCTATTTTAATCTGACGATTCCTCAACTGCACTATGTGCGACTCGACGCCCCTGCTCTGAGGCTAAAACAGGCTAAAACAGCATATATTAAGACCATTTAAAATATATCGTTGTGTAATTTCTTTGTATATGTATATCTCTGGTTAAAAGTATCTCCTGGTACCTAGATTGTGCACAGAAATAGACCCACACTTTAAATACAATGGTAGCTGCAATGGATAATTATGTTCTTCAATTCATTGCCAAAAGCCGTTGCAGACGATATTTTTTGGACTTCTGCCGGGAGGTTGTTCCACATCCTGATGACACTAGGGTAAAAAAGAGTAAAGATGGCTGTTAATCCGTGAGTTGGGGATGTTATATTTTATGTTATTCTTTCTGTTGCCTCTGGTGTTAATGGTGAGGTGGTTCAGTGGGATATCGGTAGTTCCTTCCCTGCCCTTATAAAATAGTTTTACTTTGTTTTTTGCTCTTCTTTCTTCTAGTGGTGTCCACTCGAGGTCTCTCATCATTGTATTGACACTACTGCTTCTAGCATAATCATTTGTCACAAAGCGAGCAGCTCTCCTCTGGACCCTTTCCAGTTGTTCTATGTTTATTCGACAGTGGGGGTCCCAGACACTGCAGCCATACTCTAGGGAGGGCCTCACGAAGGTGTTATAGCATTTTTCTTTTACTTTCCTATCACAGTTAGAGATGTTCCTTTTCAGAAATGCTAGTATACTGTTTGCTTTGTTACATGTGCTATTAATATGTTGGTTCCATGTAAGTTTTCTGTCCAATGTAATTCCTAAATATTTAGCCTCATCTGTTTCACTCAATTTCTCGCCATGTATAAAGTAGTCCGAGGTGATGTTGCGATGTTTATTTGAAATTCTCAGGACTTGGCATTTATTGGGGTGGAATTCCATACGCCAGTCCCTCTCCCATTCTTGTAGACCGTCCAAATCTTTCTGTAAAATTTCCGTATCTTCTTTTGAATTTATTGATCTATAGAGGAGGCTATCATCGGCGAACAGTCGTAATTTAGTGCCTGGAGAGATCTTACTCGGCATATCGTTAATGTAAACTAAAAATAGCAAGGGGCCCATTACAGTACCTTGAGGTACTCCCGAGAGAACAGGTGCAGGATTGGATGACTTTCCGTCAACGACTACTATTTGTGTTCTGTTTTCTAAGAAAGACTTAATCCACTTCAAAGTACTGTTTCTAACTCCATAATGGTTTAGTTTAGTCAAAAGGCTAGCATGGTGCACTTTATCGAAGGCCTTACTGAAATCTAGTAAAATGGTGTCCGTCTGCCTGGTAATATTCAAGTTATTAACAAAATCGTTGCAAGTTGTGATCAGCTGGGACTCACACGACCTGTATTTTCTAAAACCATGCTGTACATGTGTTAAAACCGAGTGTCTCTCGAGATGCTTCATGATGCTGGTGTGCAAAATATGCTCTAAAAGCTTACAAGATATTGATGTCAGGGAGACTGGTCTATAATTTTCAGGACTAGCCTTATTTCCTTTCTTAAAAATGGGTACAACATTTGCTTTTTTCCAGTCTTCCGGTATTTTTCCTTGTTCGATTGAAGCTCTAAACAACAAAGTGTAAACGGGGCCAATTTCCTTGGCACAAAGTTTCAGTAATTTGGCGGTAATTCCATCAGGCCCTGTAGTTTTATTTTCATTAAGGTTTTCCAAAAGTTTCAGTACTCCATTTTCTGTAACAAATATTTCATCCATATCCGGCAGTTTGGCACCACTCAGCTCTCCCGGGTAGACACCCCCTGGGTCAGAAAAGACCTTACAAAATTGAGTATTTAAAATATTGGCTCTTTTTTGGGCATCTTGCTGTGGGGTGTCCTCTCTCATCGTTCAGTGCCGCTACTCCAAAGTTTTCTTTGTTTTTACTTTTCACATATCTCCATAGTTTTTTGCTGTTATCACTTGTATCACTTATCATGTCATGGACATAATTATTATGAGCTTTCCGGCATTCTTTCTGGGTCAATCTTTTGATTTCTAGATATTTTTTTTTTACTCGTTCTGAGTTGCACTGTTTCATTTTTTTGAACCATTTATATTTTTTCCGGACTAATCGTTTCGTTAAAGTATTTATCCAGGGTTGATGAATTTTCGTGGATGACATTTTTGTTGTAACATTTTCCATGATCGTATTCAGGTTTAACTTGATACAGTCCCAAAGTTTGTTTACGTCCGTTTTTGAAGAGTGGTATTTCCTGAAAAAACTGCCAAAAGTTGCTGCCTCTCTTTTCAGTATATTTTCGTCTGTCTGATAGGTAAATCTGTCGCCTAATAGGTCTTTTTATAAAGGGTTTCAGTTCTGAATCGATTTGAACTATGTCATGGTCCCCTAGGCCAGGGAGAATTTTGAGCTCTCTTGTAAGGTTAGGGAAATTAGTAAAGAATAGGTCTAACAGTGCATCTCCTCGAGTGGTTTCTTTTACTGCTTGCTCTAGGCCCATGTCCGCAATGCTATCTAAAAATAAGTCATTTATTTCTCTTAAATTTTGGCAATTCTTCACGTTTCCTTCTTCCCAGTTTATGTCAGGCAAATTGAAGTCTCCTCCTATCCAGATGGTAGCCTTTTTGTTCTTTTGGTAGGCACTGAGAAGTTCATCACAGATGTTCTTACTAGTTTCCAGGTCACTACTAGGGGGTCGATAGACTGCACCCACGACGAGAGGAGGTTTACCCTTCACGCTAATCTTACAGAAGACAGTTTCTCCTGCTTCCCTACTGGGTATTTTTTCACTGACTAAATTTTTCTTCACTGCTATCAAGACCCCACCTCCCCTTCTCTTCTTCCTATCATTTCTGTAGATTTCGTAATCATCGCTGATTGAAATTTCACTGGTTTTTATATTTTCATTTAGCCATGTTTCTGTTCCGATGATTACATCAGATTTAGTTTCATTCAAGAATGAGCTCAGTTCTTCTTTCTTGTTCCAAATGCTCTAATTTATAACCTGGGTTCTAAGCATAGTTTTCTCTTTGGCTGGCTCTTTTTTCTTGGATTTGGGGTGTGGAGTTGACGAACATTTTGGTTCAAAAATTGGTATTTCAGTGTTACTTTTATTCATATTCATATCCAAATGTTGTAAGATATCAAAACTATTGTGGGATCTTGATCTACTTCTATCTAGATCTAGATCTAGATCTAAGTTTAATTGAAAATCAGTGAACAAGCTGGAACTAAAATTTGGCATGCCACACTGGACACATTCCCATGCGGCACTGCTGTTGCCCAGTGCTTCATACATTACTGAGTTTATTCCCATACAGTCGATGTGGTACCAGCGGTCACAACTATCACATGCGATGGCCCTCGTTTTCCAGGTACATTTTTTAAGGCAAACGGGGCAAGGGGGGAATCTGGTCTGGGGTCCAGGGTTGTTCTTCAGATATGTTTGGTTATTGCGTCGTAAAACAGACAATCCACAACTCACTAGAAAAGAGAAATAAAATAAAGCAACACTTACACCTATAAACTTTTTTTATCTTCACTGGGAAGTAGGAAGACATTTATTTGGTCCTGTTTTGTTATGCTAACGCCGGAAAAATTTTCCTGGAAGGGAGGTAACTCTAGTCCATTGCGCGGCAAGAAAAGATAAATACAATCTGACAAGTTGATGAATCGGCGGTTCCACCTGTCGACAAACTCCTTATGACCGATATATTTTTTAAAATTTATTCTTGAAACATCTGCTTGATTTGCTGAAAAAATCATATCGACGATTTCTCTTTTTTTGCCCTTAGCCTTCCATTGAGTAGGTCATATAGGTAAGAATTTCATGTGGATTCTAAATCTCTAGATCTAGATGATCTAGTGTGTAGATCTAGAGTCTAGTTTGAGATCTAAATCTAGATCTCATCTAGACTCTAGTTTCAGAATGTAGATCTAGTCTAGAATCTAGATCTAGGCCTAGATCTTGATCTAGAATCCTAGATCCAGATCTGATCCAGAGACCAGAGTGTAAACAAATGAGAACAAGGTTGGAATTGTAATGTGATTAGGGGGGAGTTGGATTCTATAGACTAGACCAGGTCTAGTTCATGTCTGAGTGAGAATTGAACACAAGACATTTTCAATTTACCACAGATGTAGACGGGTATATTAATAATAATGAAGTCTCATTGAAACTTTTCTGCCCAACAGATGACCAAAAATTCCTTTCCATGTTTGTCTTTCTGCAAAACGACATGAAAATATTGACCAGTTTCAGTTTCACATTAATTATTGAGATCTCTTCAATCTTACCTACAGTAGGCTAGTATTTTCATCTGGATCTGACATTGTTGAACTTTTTTTCATAACAGATGATAACATCATGTCAGGTTGCAATGCAGTGTTTTATGTTTTTATTTTTTTTTGCAGGGAGATATGGACGCTTCTTTTGAGTTGGATCAGACACAGGCTATTGCACTAGATGGATATGATGAGGAAGATGATCGCACTGATGAATTGGGACCCGAAGAAGAGAAAAAGCCGGTAGGTGTCACAAAAAAGCGAGTGTACTTAGATACATTACATGACAATGACATTATGACGGATTTCCTTTGCGTTTGATGCATGTTTGGTTTGTCATTGTCTTATTCTCATGTCTTGAAGATTCTCAAGGGTAGGAACCCTCAGGAAATTTCTTGATTTCCTGATTTATTTTTCCATGTTTCAAGAGTTCTCTATTATATGTCCTGATCTCCCAGTCAAAATACCCTAAACCTATCTGGAACCCTATCCTTATCCCTGACCCTGGACTATTTTGTCTGTACCCTACTCCGCACCTTTTCAGTTTCAATCAGAAAACAAGGGTTTTGGGATACAGTAAAAGTTGAAACAGTCAAAATTAATGACTGAATTCTCTGTTGGTGATTGTGGATGTCTTAGATTGTAATCAAAGCAAAACATAAAAAAATGGGACTGTGATGTAAATTTAGATAACTCTAGAATGTTTTGAAAGAAAAACAATTCTGAAGAAGGTTTCCGAGATCATCATAATCTAGCTTCCTTGCTAAGCTACTGCTTTTCCTAGAAGTCATGATACTTGTACAGTATTAATTGCTTTGCAAATAGATTTCATGTTAGAAATACTGGTAAATTATGTTCAACACTGCGCATTAACTAACACAGTGTCTGCCATCTTGCTTCTTTCTGATACTATATATTGCCATTATTGTGTTGACGTGCTTTCTCCAAACTCAAGCTCAAGTTGTAAATTGTTAATGTAATGTAGAGGATGGATACATCTACATACATTACCAGGATGCAAATTTGGATTTGATAGTCAAAAATGTGGAAGCTTTTAACACGTAAAGTACCACCAACGACGAAAGTCGCCAGTACCGCACACATGCTTTAAATACCACCGGCGACTTTTTCCGCTAACACTGGTGGTCTTTTTTGAGTGAAAACCAGTTTCAGTATATAGCAGGACTTTTTAAATTATATATTATATACGCGACCTAAATTTTGACTTGTTCACAACAGGGCTGCTGTATTTAAGGGGTATTCTGTGAAATTGGGTGCGGTACCTTAAGTGTTAAAACTGTTACAGACTGTTGCAAAAAAAGACATTGAGTTTGTCTGCAATGCAAGGCATTTGATGACTGCATTCATTACATAACATTTCTGGACTTTTCTTAGAACAGATTTTATTAGAGCTGACATTAGATTATAAAGATTGTGCTACATCTTGCTCAATAAAACCATTTTGCATTTTTGACTATGATGATTATCGAAAGACAAATCTTCTTTTTTTCAGGCTGCATACATTAAAGTTTTTTTTCAGAGAGGTCTCACTGAAAGCACTTTTCCTTTATATGAAGGTGAGTTTGGTGTTATAATGCAAGAATTAGCTTAGCAAATGAGGAAGCATTTATGTTGAGATCATTGTATGACACGGAGGTAATATTCCTGAGCCTACTTTACCATTTCTGAAAATTCTTCATCAGTATCATCTTGTAGAAGTTTTTTAGTTTTGCATTTCATTGTAAATTAAATAGCTGAAAAACTGCATATTTTTTAGAGTAATTTAAAAATATTTAACAGTGAGACTGACATTTTTCTCATAATTATTTGTGGTGGATTAACAAGTATGTCTTTTTTTCTTTTTTTGTGTGGTATACTGAATTTTGACATGATTTAAATCCACTCACTTCATAAACTATATATTTTATATTTCAGGGGACAATATCGTAGGCAGGTGTGCAGACACGTGTCATGTGTGTATTCCTTCTAAGGTGAATTTTTTGTTCTCATGGCATATAAACTCTCCAAAGACCATTACAAACATTTCATTGCAGTCAAATCCTGATGCTGTTGGAGAGTAATTTAATAACCTTTTAAAATTTGTGTAGGCAATTGGTCATTTCACCTAACATTACAAAACTTGTGCTCCTATGAAATTGTGAATTTTATTTCATCTTTTGTTCGAAGTTCCAGGGCCACAAGTTTTGTGCTCCTGGGAGTTTCAATTCTATTTCTTGGATTACAGCCAATATTATTTGTAAGTGATGTGCAAAAAATCAAATCTTTGCAAATGCACATGCTCAGTCGTTGCGCGCCAAGGGGCAGGGATGCATCACGGTTTTGGTGTCATATTTATAATTTGAAACAAACTAATTAAGTTGATCAGTAGGAGAATGTTAAAATAATTATGGTCAAAGAAGTTGTATTTTGCAAAGTCATGCATGAGAAATCAAAGAACAAGAAAATTATACACTATATCATATGTACTCTTATACTCTTTTGTATGATACTGTAGTTAAATTGCACGAATTGGCAGTACTGATGCTATAGCCAGTGTTTGCTTACTGAGTTTTCTCGCTGTTTTCGTCCTGCAGTCTCTGTCGAAAGAACACGCATGCGTCCAGATTGTTGGCGACACTCACCTCATTTTTGACAAAGGGAGCCGCAATAAAACACGCAGGGGCAAAGTGAGTACTGTCTCTAATTTTATGTGATTCATGAGAGAAATTCATAAACATTCCAGTTTTGAAGCTTGGAGAGGACTATAATGATATTTTTTGTTAACTGAGTACATGTCTGTGAGTTGTGTTCAGCGCCACAGGCAGCAGGATTTCAGCTCCACTGTTTTTTCAAATTTTTAGAAGGATTTTATATTTATTAGACTTTGAAGTTTGCACCAAAGAGTTCCTCTTGTTTCAGTGATTCTGAGGATCTAATTTATTTCAAGATGTTTCAACATGAAGTGATTTTATTCTATGTTTTATCTTATCTTGTGGCCATTTTTAGGCTTCACTGTGCTGATTTTAACACCAACACTCAGCATAACAACATGAGTGACCCAGTTACTGACAGTAGAGAGTCAGACTATTGTGAACACACTAGTGTAAATATGACCAGCTTTGTTTACACAAGAGAACAATTGCTCCAGTGTAGAAATAACAACATCAACAAACTGCCCAAGCAGGTTTTCCAACTACTGAAAAATCTACACATCTGTAAACAGAAACACAGAAAGAGGGGAGCAAGAGGTGGGACCAGAAGAAGAATAAAATCTGTACTGAGTGAGAGAAAAATAAACAATACAGTTAAAGGCTTCCATCAAAGTGGAATAAATAAAAACAACTTGATTCCAATTGACACAAGAAACAAATTTAGAGATGTGACCTGTGGAAAAAACATTCGTATTGGGTATACTAATGCACAGTCAGCATGTAATAAGACAACAGACTTGTGTGGCATCATTGGTGACTATGACATTGACATCATGATTATCACAGAAACCTGGATCCACGAACACGGTCATGAGCATGTAATTTCTAAACTCACTCCACCGAGTTATTCTTATAAATCATTTCCTAGAAAGAACAAAAATGGAGGTGGCATTGGTATTGTCTACAAAAATACTCTCTCTTCGGCCTTGAACTTTGGTGAGAATCCTGATACTGTTACTTCATTTGAGTCTGCGATTATGACTTTGTCATTACCTCACAAGAAAATAAAATTTGTCCTGCTATATAGACCACCACCTAACAAGAAAAACAATCTCAAAACATCAGATTTTTTGACACAATTTGAAGAAATTTTGATTTTAAACAACATTGAAAAGCAGGAACTTGTCTTCATGGGTGATTTAAACTTGCATTACGACTCCAAAACATCTGCTGATGTAAATTTTATGAAACGTTTATTTCATGAACATCAAATGACACAACATGTTGAATCCAGCACACACAAATTTGGCCATATTCTTGATTGGATTGTTACTTCGTCCAAATTTACTTTTGCATCAGCGGTGGTAAATACCAACAAACTAATATCTGACCACCATTTTCTATATTTCGACATTCCTTACAAGAAACCCTTGCCAAAGACAAAGAATGTAAAATGCAGAGACGTGAAGAAAATTAACTTAGAAAATTTCAAATTAGATTTGAGAACAACGTTGGCTGACTCAGAAGACATCAATGCTGAAGTTCTGACAGAAAAAATCCAAAGCGTCTTAAACAGTCATGCTCCGGAAACATCAAGGACTGTGACCGACAGGACACCATCACCATGGTTCACGTTGGAAACAAAAGCAGCAAAACAGGCCAGGCGACGAGCAGAAAGGAAATGGAAGAAAACAAAGTTACAAATTGACAAAGAAATATACATTCACCATAAGAAACTTGTGAATGACACCATTCGAAAAGCTAAATGTGACTATTACAACTCAAGGTTTTGTGAAATTCAAAATTCAAAACAATTTTTCAATATGTCCAATGATTTGTTGGGCAAACAGAAAAGGATCAACCTGCCAACTTCAATAGAAAAGGAACATCTGCCTAATGCATTTGGGGACTTCTTCATGGACAAAATAGAAAAAATTAGAGACAATTTAAGTAGTTGTGATATAACTAGTGAAAATTCTGTATTTGTTGGGAATAATCTTTCATGTTTCAGTGAAGTTACCAGTGATGAAATCAATGACATAATTTGTTCTGCTGCTACTAAGCAATGTGAACTAGATCCCATGCCCACAGACTTGTTAAAAAAAATGCTTACCTGATCTTTTACCATCCATCACAAAAATTATTAACACTTCTTTATGTACAGGTGCTGTGCCAGAGACCTATAAAGTTGCACTCGTTAAACCTTTGCTTAAGAAAGTTAATCTTGACTCTGAAAACTTGAAAAACTATAGACCAGTATCTAATCTTCAATTTTTATCAAAGATTTTAGAGAAAGTAATTTTAAAACAACTACTTGGTCATCTAAACAATAACGCTCTCTGTGAATCATTCCAGTCAGCATATCATGCAAATTGTAGCACTGAAACTGCTTTATTGAGGATTGTTAATGATTTGTTTGGATTACTGGACAAGGGCTTGGTTTCGTGTTTAAACATTCTTGATCTATCAGCTGCCTTCGACACTATAGATCATGAAATTATTCTTTGCAGATTAGAAGCAACCTATGGGATCTCTGGTATAGCTCTGAAATGGTTCAGGTCCTATCTATGTGACCGAAAACAAATTGTTGTAACAGATAACATAAAATCAAAAGAATACATACTGCCATATGGTGTTCCACAAGGCTCAGTTTTAGGTCCCACTCTCTTTATTATGTACACTGGGCCCCTGTCTAATATTTTTAAAGATCATGGTTTTTATTACCATCAGTATGCTGATGATGTCCAACTATATCACCCTGGTACGACTTTAGGTCATGTTGACAATGTTATAAAAGATAGTGAAAAGTGTATTATGGACACAAAAGAATGGATGAACCAAAACAAACTAAAGCTAAATGAAGACAAAACAGAAGTTATGATTATTGGAAAGAAAAGACAAATTACTGCAATTAAAAATGTAAAATTAAATCTTGGTGAAAGCACTGTAGCAAACGTGAATAAAGTTAAAAACTTAGGCACAATTTTAGAATCAGATCTCAGCATGGAAAATCAAATAAGTTCATTATGTCGATCATTAATGTTTCAATTAAAAAACATCAGCTCTATTCGTCCATTCATATCCCAAGAGGCAACTCGAATACTTATCACTTCACTTATGTTTTCAAAGCTTGATTATTGTAACTCTCTGCTCTTTGGAATTCCGAGCAACAAAATAAAACGCCTTCAGATAATTCAGAATAATGCAGCTAGACTGATTTTTAGAAAATCAAAAAGAGAATCTGCCTCAAGCCTTATTGACCAACTTCACTGGCTTACTGTTGAAAACAGAATAAAATTTAAAGCTGCAGTTTTGGTTTACAAATGTCTTGAAGGTTCAGCTCCCTCCTATCTTTCGGAACTTTTGAAAAAACATGAGTCTGATAGATTTTTAAGATCTACTACAGAAAACAAACTGGTTGTTCCCAGGTGTAAAACATCAAATTATGGAGATAGAGCTTTTAGTTGTTTTGGTCCCTGTGTATGGAATTCTTTACCACAAGAGGTTCGAAATTCTGCCTCTCTAAACATATTTAAAAACAGGTTAAAAACATTTCTTTTTAAAAACTGAATTTTATAGCTTGCTATGGATGTATAAAACTAGTTTGTCTGTGTGTGTGTAAGTTTATTTGAATGTGCTTTTATGATTTTTTACTGTGTACAGCGCCTAGAGCTTTTAATGTTTTAGTCCTGGCGCTATATAAATGTATATATTATTATTATTATTATTATGTACAGTCTTTACCATAGTGGTGACTTTTGGTTGGGTAGGGGTCTGTGTTAGAAGTCTCAGGCATACAGCGATTGTGGATTGTTATTGACAAGAAAAAGCTTCAATTTACCCTGGATAGTTTCTGAATTAGGAACTCAGTTTTTCAATATTGTTTATCGACAGCTGTTCCTCAGCCCTGATGTCAGATACGAACTCAAGAATGCAGATGAAATTACATTTGCGGATGTCAAATGTGTCTACAAAGTATCGGAGCAGGTAAGTTTTGTGACCTTGATATCCTGACCTGGCCTCTCTGAAGATTTGATGACAAGACAATTTGATAAGTCCCAGTCAAACTTACAGCTAGAGTTTGGAAGGTAGCAGGCTGATAAAATTGTAAATCTAGATTTCTCTTTAAGTGTATGGAAATTCTATCAAGTTTTAATGTAATGGTAGAACTGCTTTTTAAATGTTTCTCTGATCAGTTTCTCCTGATCAGTTAAGGCTCTTTGACTTAATCGCCAACAGTATCTGGTCATGAATATGCTTTTGTATGTTTCTTTCTCTGATATATGTAGCAATGCCCATCGCTCGCTGCGCCGCGAGTCAAAAACAGGTCACTGCCGGCCAGGGATTTTCCGGACCGTTTTGGATCGGAGGTGCCTGTCTTCTAAATATTACTACGAAATTATTTATTGACGAAACTCAATGAAACTTGGCAACCAATCAGAAAATTGGATAAACTAACCACATGTGAACGTTGGTGATTTTGCTATTTTTGGAACCGGTCGAAATCCATGTGAACGTGCAAGTTTTATTTGTGTTTCGCAAAGTATGCCGAGCTGTTGCACCAACGCCGACATGGTACGTTAAGCATCTCTTTTCTATATTGTGTCCAAATTTCATATTTATATGTCCAGCCGTTTTTACATACCAATTCAAAATATCCAACTACCCACGGCATGGATTCTGTCATTCAATGGCCCCCGTCATGTGGGTCAGAGTTCCCGTTTAACTGCTATATTCCTTTTGTAATTTGTACTGGGGGATTGACGGCTCCACTTTGCGGGGTTTTTATTGATCTTAGTGTATTTTTTCAGCGCAAATTTGTTTTTAACGCATGTGATTTGTTTGATTTACATTGAATTGAAACATTTCTCAAAAAATATCAAGCCAACCAAGGTGGAACAAAGAAATTTATCGAGACCGCACTCAACGAGTTTATAACTTTCTCCTCCCGTCGGCAAATGAACTCGACCACATTGTTTACAGGGCCTATTCGTTTCTGTCGAGGAGTTCCTCAGTTTCTGTCTTTGGCATACAATTTCCTTTCAACTTCCATACATTTTTACATTAAAATCGGGTATTTGAAAATGAACAACACGGTTATGAAGTAAGCAGTCTTAATTCCTCATCTTATAAACAACATTTCTCGTTTTTTAATTTTATCTCCACTTACAGCCGCTCGGTGAGAGATAGATCTAGTTTATTGACAATGTTACGATGTATGGTCAGCCAGACCCACACTACAACAAACGGTTTTGTCATTGATCTTTTCAGAGAGAACAATAAATTGCCAGTATGAATAGCAAATGTGCCGGTCACATGGAACGATAACCCTCTCTGTCTGTGGCTGTTGTAAGAGCAAAGACTGTTTGAATTCCTCTCCATTTGTTCATGTTCGTTCGTAATTCCAAAACAGTATTTTTAATCATAGCTTTGAGCTATCATAATTTCTTCGCAGCATAAGATTCTGCTTGCAAAAATAATAATAATAATCCATTATTATTATTATTATTGCAAAAATACAACAGGATGCCAAGTTTTATTCTAATCTGTCCATTGAGTACCAAGATATGGTCAAAAATAGGAAAAAATTATGTTGCGGGAGACTAATTTGTGACCATATTTTTATGATTTCCCCCAAAACTATAGAAGATATCATTATTCTGACTGTGGATTTAGTTTCTGCAGCTAAAAATACAGCAGACTGCCAAGTTTCAATTGTGTATCTCCATTTATGACTGAGATATCATCAATTTTCTGAGAAAAACAATCGCCGATGGGTCCATTTTCTGGGAATATTTTCCTATACAAGGTATATCCAAAATTCTTCGATCTTTAAAAATTCGTAACTTTTTAATTTATGAATGGATTTTGAAAATTCAAAAACCATGATGCTCAGAATAGAGAGTTCTTTACATTGCACACATTCAAAGACAGCTAATCTGGAAAAAAAAAATTTTCATGGGCATTGCTAATATATGGCGTAATATAATTATGATTTTTAGACATTTGTGTAGCCGCGCGACAAAATGAGGCACATTTCGGCACTATCTGATTCAAGAAAATCGTTAAAAGGTGTCATAGAGTAAATTTTATCAATTTTTTATTTTCAGTACTTGTGAAAAGTTTAACCTTTTTACTATTCCTTTTCCAAATGATAATCCTGTTCGAGAAGGGTAAATGCCTCAAAACTGACATTGAATTGAGTCATCATCAACAATATTGACTAAAAGCTGAAACTTGAAAAGCATTTTTCTCAAAACTGTGGTTGTGTCACTTCCTGTCTTTGACAGGCCATATCTTCTCTGCTAATTAAATTACAGCAAACATTTTTTTTACCAAATGAAAGAGCTTTGAATAACCTATTTGATGATACCAATATCTTCATACCCCCTAAATGCATGCAGTGCTTCATTTTGGCGGGCGGCTACACATTTGATAAATTTTGTTTGAAAGATTCACTTTAACATTTTGGAATAATGGAAGTAATCAAGTTCAAATGTAATGAGGGCTATGAAACTCAAAGCAGTATTAAAGTGGTGAAGTCGTGATGTGTTTCTACAGTTGATTGACACAGTGGCAGAATCTGGGTCAGAGACAGATGGTTCCGAGTCTCTCCTTCTGAAACTTGACGTCACAGATCAAAGCACCTCTGATGTCATCAAGAATGGGAAACATTTAGAAGATGAAGACAACAGTGTAATAGTCTCCACACAGGTGAGACTTGTGGAATCCTTACATTTGGGTGCCTTTGTGAAGATACCAAATTTGGAAACAAGTACTGTACCTTTTTCATCAGTTTTGACTGAGCATAGATGAAATAATAAATTACTCACCTCACCTGCCGTAAGCAGGAGCTGAGGCAATTAGAAACAAATCGGCCCCACTTAGTGCAAGGGAGAAATAAAATTTGAAGAAAAAAAACAAAACAAGGGTTCGCCTTAGCCTCGCCTGGTATGAAAGCAAGAGGAATGGGCAAGCAGGCCTTTCGCTGCCTGCCCAAATATGGATCTCGTAACAAACGTCCATCCCACATACCCCAACCAGTACCCAACCGTGACATAGAATCTTTTTGTCCTGGCTGCTGCATCCCCCGTTGTCTTTGGTGCCAGCCCAAAAACAACAACAATTTTTCCTGGGGCTTATACAGCATCTTGGAGGGCTCCTGGAGCAAGGTGGATGCAGAAGGAAGCCAGAAGAATTTAACAAGAAAAACAACAATTTAAAAAATCAAAAGTAAACAATGAGGTGAAATAATCCATGACTAAATCCTTGTACCACACAGACCTCACTCAGAGTGACAGACTCTTTCACCCAAAAAATATGTTTTTTTTTTATTGTTGGTTCCATCTAGTGAAGATATTATCTGTGGACGCCATGTTTTTGGAGTGCTTGGTGCTGAAATAGCCTTTCTGAAGTTGTCACAATTTAACTTTTAATCACAGTTAAGAAATTTATCTGTATATTATTAATCATATTAAAAGTTTAAGCACCGAGAATAATCAAGTCAACTTTCACCCAATATTGCCCTTGGTATCACTTAACTGTAATCCTTTATAGTTGTAAAGAAAAATTGCATTTTGCAGAATAGACAAACTGACCTGCAGTTATCTCATCCTCTCTCTCTTCTTTTTCCTTCCTCAACAGCAACAAATTTTCATTTTACATTTCTGGTTCATGGTTTCTCTGTATTTTCAGGCTGGCCGTGACAGGCAGAGTGGACAGTCAGGTAATCAGACCTCAGGTCACTTAATCATCATTTTACAAATTTAGAAACTACCCAAAATAATCTCCTTAACTTATATATGTTTTTGTAGCTTACAAAGTGAAAGAGTTAATTATTTTTTTTTATCACCTGTGGTAAACTGTTTAGTGTCTGCATCATGCAGCAGTTTGTTCTGGGATTTAAGGAGGTGATCGAAATTATCGTTCTAGTTGTGGTCACCATCGTATTCAGAGAAAATAAAAAAATGAACTCTTTACAAGTTGATTTCAAGTCTTAAAATGGGGTGAAAATTTTGCTAAGGTTTTTCATAGTTGAAATATATGTCAGGTCATTTTCTCAATCAGTCCACTCAACATTCTGCCAAAACCTTCAGGGCCACTGGGCAGGAATTATCTAAACAGTTTTTCACATTGTCATGGATATACCTGTGTTTTTTACCTGGGATCTTTCAGTTCAGTGTCTGGCAGTCAAGATCCAATGTATTTTGGTATAGGGACAGTCATTTGTTAAATAAATTTCCTATAATTTAAGGAATAAACTGCTACCAGCAAGTAAATAGTTGTAAACCTTTTGATCCATGCATTTATTTTCATTTCAGCTGTGATGGCGCATGACACACCAGAGGCCAAGCAGGCAAACTCGATAAGCAAGGTGGAAGGTCAGATAATGCCAGATTTTAAATTTTTTTTTTCCATTCTAAAGTAAATTATGGCCAAGTGAAATATTTTCAACCTAAGTAATGCCAGCATGCAGAAGGGACTTCTATACTAGCATAAGCATTCCAATTTTTAAGAAATATCTTGTGTTCTTCATGCATTGTAATTTTGATTTGTGAAATTGACTGATTTATCTGTGTTGGGGTATACCAGGATGTAAGTCAGGTATTTGAGGAATCCTCTGGAAATTTCCAGATTCCCAGATTTAGAATTTTTTTTTTTTCCTGATGTGGAAATTTCCTGTCACCTGAAAAAAATAATTAAAAGGTAAGGACAAATTTTCTGACCACCACTTTAGAGCATGGCAAAATATAAGTTGTTTTCTGATGGTTCAGTATATGGATGGTTATCAACCAGAATGTGTTATGTCCAAGTTTATTCATTGCTTTTAAATGCCTGTAGAAATCCAAGACACGAGGTATGTGACTTTATTTCATAACCCAATAAAACTATTCATGTGACTGTTGAAGTTATTGCAGTTGTTTGAATTTTCATTGAAGTTATAAATTTCAGTCTTTTCTCTCATTTTGTTGATTTTGGACATAAAACATTCTGGTTGCCAACCAACCCTTGATATGTATGGACCTATATACATGTGTGTGGAACAATTGCCAGTGCTGCTTTATGTCAGCAGTTCAGGCCATTTTTGAGTCTGTAGTTCCTGATATTTACTTTAACTGCTCCTTAATTTATGCTGCAGTTTTGAAGATTGTGAAATTTAATGGTCAGACCTTTTAACAGATGACTTGTTTTGTACTTGAACTCTAAATCAAGTTTTGTGATATTGCAGCTCCTCCTCAGACTTTGGTGCTGTCCGAGTCAGAGAGTGAAGATGAAATACCAATGACCAGCAAAGAGAGGCAGAAAGAAGCCATTCAAGAAACCCTCTTATGTGAAGAGAGCGGTGAGTCAAATGGAATTTCTCTGTATTCCATGAATGGCGAGCTACACATAATTTTATCTCAGTTCTATCATTCAAAATGTAGGTGTCTTATCATATTAGCAGAATTAATCAATTCACTCATAACAAAACATTTTTTTATGTTACATGTTGTGTGTCGGCTATTGGAATCTCGTTAGTACGAAACTTACAGGATGTTGTTAGGGGGATTGTGGTGTTTTCCATGGAAAGCTGTGGCTGAGCAGTGAACACAACTCTGTATTTTCCCCATCTGGCTTCCAACAGCCGACTCATGATATGCTTGATAGTCCGTAGCAGGAAAGGCCTGGATCAGCTGGTGTCCAAAGTCTCAACACAACGCCAATAAATGTTTTTGTTAAACTTTTTAACCGACTTTTATGTATCTGCACAACAGAGGCAGAAATCTGATCACTGAACACAAGAGACTGCCCATACTGTAGTCTGAACTTTGTTACATTGCTGATTCTGTCTATTAATTCATCTTTCAATGTTTGCATGAACCCCATACTTATGTGTTTCCTTCCTTATAAAAAGGTCATGATTGTGTGATAGCTCTCCATTGTCAGTCACCTGCACCCGTCTTCCAAATTTAGGGTGTCGTATGAATCAGTTAACAGTAAACAGATGTTTCGGTCTTTACCTTTGTGTTGTACAGATGCTGAAGCTAGTCGAGACCACGAAGGTTTTGGTGCGGCCACACAAGCTTATGTTGCTGGTGGTGGAAATGGTGACAGTGATGGTAGGCATTTAGAAGTTTTGTATGGTGATGGTAGAGGACTGTAGGAGTTCTTTTTGATGGTAGGGAATGTAGACATTTTTTTTAGCGTGACTAGTTGAAGTTCCCGGCATTATCCGGGATAAACCTGTGAACTCAACGTTACAACGTTTCGTGCGCACCAGAGCACTGCGCACTTATTTCTGGTAGGAAAACTGTGCGCACTGAATTGAATGCGTATTAATACATCGTTTCTGGTGCTGTTGGCTTACTACAGGGAGCCAAAACAAAGATTGTATTTTACATTTTTACAACTTTTCATTTCAAAATACCTGAAACTTGAATCAACACAATCGGTCGATACAAAAGCGATTTTGCTGGATTAGTTGACACTTAGGAAAATTAACTTTATGATTTTTGAAACTTGTCATTTAGGCTGTCATTGAAACTGTCATTTAGACTGTCATTGAAACTGTCATTTAGGCTGTCATTGAAACTGTCATTTAGGCTGTCATTGAAACTTGTCATTTAGGCTGTCATTGAAACTGTCATTTAGACTGTCATTGAAACTGTCATTTAGGCTGTCATTGAAACTTGTCATTTAGGCTGTCATTGAAACTGTCATTTAGACTGTCATTGAAACTGACATTTAGGCTGTCATTGAAACTGTCATTTAGGCTGTCATTGAAACTGTCATTGAAACTGTCATTTAGACTGTCATTTAGGCTGTCATTGAAACTGTCATTTAGGCTGTCATGTGGCATCCAGCAAAAAAAAAAAAAAGAAAGCGGGGGTGGGGGGGGGGGGGGGAAATTGTAGTACAATGAAATTTCTCCCACCAGTATTTTTTTTATTTAATATTAACTCTCACCCCGCGTGCTACCCGTAAAGCCCGCTGCACGGTCAGTGACCTTACTCACGGAGAATCTTATCTGGGGTCACTGACCCGTGCCGCTAGACGATGACCACATACGCTGTCCACGTGGTTCGGTTTTTATTGATCGGTATGAAAACATTCGCTGCTATACCTTATCACGCTTGATAATGAATTAACCAGCAAAACCTTAGTCTGTCAGTCTCTAACCAATGATCTGACTTATGATTCCAAAATGACAGCTGTAGTTTTCGTGAAAACAAAGCATGATAACTAGCCACGCCCTCTCAAGCCCTACACAAATGGTTTCATCCTGATTGACACATACTAATAAACCAATGTGGGCATTTGGGGCAAAGATTATTTCAGGGCTTGTTTCTGATTGGTTCTTAGATACAGACAACTCCAGATGGTGGTCAGTATGTGAGAAAATGAGATAATATTGCAAATTTGTTGAGCAACAGTTCGCATGTGGATGTTACATCTTTTGAAAGTGTGAGGAGAGCCTTTGAAAGCTTAGTCTTGGTGATTCCGGCTAGTGGTTCACTGGTTAACATGTCCATGTCACAATGTCTTTGATTTAGAAGAGATACAGTGAACAATAACACAGTGGTTACGTCTCAAAAAGGTCAGTGACCTGATGCGTGAAAATACGGCTTGCACGTGGCGTGGTCAGCTTGACCTTCCCGACTTTTGCCAACCGTGCGGCGTGAGCGCTTTCGAGTCAATACCGACAATTGCCGCCCCTTGCAGGGTGAAGGTTAAGATTGCAATGTAGGGGATGTAGAAGATTTGTATGATGATGGTAAAGGACTGTAAGAGTTCTGTAAGATGAAGTTGATGATAGTGGATGTAGAAGTTTTTGAAAGTGACACTGATGGTAGTGGATGTAGATGGATAGATGTTTAACAATGACATGAATTATCTTCTTCTAGAGGAGCCATCAAAAGAAGATTTAATAGGAGCCCCGACCCAAGCGTACACAGATTTGACTGTTGAGGATGATGATGATGAGACCGGCAGTGAAACTCTCCGCTGTGAACCAACACAAGCATTTATCCAGGTCAGGACAATTATTTCTCAACTAAAGCTGGAACCAGGGTTCACACAGGTCCTCTAAAGTCCTTAAAGTCCTTAATTTTCATAAAAGAAAAAATAAGTACTCAAAAAGTCGTTAAATTCTGAAAATGATGCCAGAATCCTTAAAAAGTCCTTAAAATTTGTGTTTCAGTTGAAACATTTGAGATTCAAATCTTCCAATTGCACACTGGATAATTGGTACTTTGAAATAAGTGAACTCTTCAGAGTGAATGTACTGTGTTTGAACTCTGGCTACAGAAACATCCCGTTTCGATGAGTGCTGCGCACCATTCGTATAGTTGTAATATTTCTTGATCACAGGCACACAGGTCTTTAATTTGTATACTGTGAGTGCTTGGGAAGTCCTTAAAAAGTCCTTAAAATTAATTTTCAAGACTTGGTATGAAACCTGTGGAGCAGAGAGTTCAGAATGTAGGAGTTACTATTTAGCATTTGTTTCAAAATACACAAAAAAATTGGGTTTTGTTTGCACAGCAAATTTGGGGGAAGAATTTAGGATGAAGGTTTGTACTAGGATTAAGTTTAGTTTGTTGGTCACAACAACTTTGTGTTGGTCACATGGCCACAATAACTTGTTTGGAAGTTGGTCATCGGTTGGTAATAAAAATCCTGCTGTAAGTGTTTTGGCTACATGCCCAAATAGCCTTGCCCAAAAAACATTTGCACCTGACCACGTGAAGTGTGTAGAAAACCTGAGTCGGGTTGTAGATGATGCTGATGTCATGAACAAAATATTATTATTCACGACTAGATGACCTACCGGGCATTGCCCGGAATAAACAATCATGTGCTCTCTCTCTCTCTCTCTCTCCCTCTCTCTCTCTCTCTCTTTCATATAATAAAAGCAATAATCTAGGGTCTTGCTTCAGAACTCATGCGCAACAGAACACTACGCACCAAACTGAACGCTTGATACGGTTACTTTTTATGACATGCACGGTACTATATATTACGAAACAAACATGCAAAAATACAGTTGTTACATAGTATTCAACATTGTTATTTATTAAAAATACATGCTTGAAGTAAACAACTTTTAATTATAGCCATCATCTTCCTTATCTCAATTGTCACCTTCCTGCCAAATTTAAGGCCTGAAGAGTGTATAGTTTGGTCAGTTAATCATGCCAAAGGTTGCAGGTTACTGAAATATATAATAGATTATGTGAGCCACGGCCGACACAAGTTTAAATAAAACTGTCTGTTAAACCATCTATCACTTTAAAATCTCTCTGATCAACAGTTCGGTTTTTTGTAGACCTTCTGGTTTTGACTTTGTCTACATTTATTGTTATATAAATTTAGATGCCATTGTTAAAGTATTCATGCTCAATTTTTACGATTTTTACACGCACACATGCATACATACTCTCTTTCTCTCTCCATGTGATTGGCTCCAACCCCTTTTCCCCTTATCTGAGCGTATGACCATTGGAATGATGAATGTCCAAAATAAAGCCTCGATGTTTTAAAACATTAATTGGATATTTTGCAAGGACTATTTGGCTGTTGCATTACATAAACAGCCCACATTCAACTTTTATATATTATCTTACAACTTTTTTTGTGTTAAAAAAAGTAAATAAAACCAAGCTTTTTAATTTGATTTCCATAATTGAAAAGTGAATGTTCATTTCCCAAAGCCCCCCCCCCCCCCCTCATGCTAGGTTTCCATTGGCTGAAGGCAGCAAATCTCCCCACCCCCACCCATTTGAGCATACATTCTTTTTGGACGACGATACCCCCCCCCCCCCCCCCCCCCACTATATCAATGCTTCAGTATAAACAGTATCTGCATACATTTGTAAAGTTTGCACATTTCCATGTATCCATTAAATTTCAGTCTTTTTGAATTTTTCCCATTTATTTCAGCCTGCAGATTCAGCCAGGTCAAAGACTGGACCACAGAAAACCGCACGGAAAGCCTCAAATGAGACATCAGGGACCCAAAGTTTTGATGTGGCGGGTCAAACGAAGGAGGACGGTAAACAAATGAACAGTCGAGTGGAAAAATGATTAGTGCCGCTTTGTTTTTAGCAGTGTCAAGTATGGAAAGTTCAAAATTTGATATAATAATAATAATAATAATAATAAGAGCATTTATATAGCGCCTTTCGCCGAGGCCTCAAGGCGCTTAACATTGTCCACCATATGCGCACACACACATGCTAAAGAACGGTCACACACACACAAATCATTTATCTAAATATTTTTTAAACAGGTGAGGTTTTAGTTGTTTTTTAAAACTCTCTACACTGCATGCTGATCTCAGGGAATTTGCTAGTGAGTTCCATAATGCAGGTCCAATTTTACTAAATGATAAAACTGTGAGTCTTGGAAGAAGTGCAATGAATTTATTTGATTTTTTTGTACTGTTTTATATTCACAGTTTTTGTTATTTGAGTAAATTGATACATGGTGGAAGCAGAACCAGACTATGACCATTTTGTCATGTATATGAACAGTTGAAATCAAACAGAGGTGGTAATTTTTTCACTTAAATGAACAGATGGACTCAAACTAGAGGGTCAGTTTGATCTTTTCTTATCGAAAGCATATGAACTTGGAATGAATGTTTGTGCTCTTACAAGTATATTCTCTGTGATTGAATGGAACTCTTTAATGAGATTACATATGGATTTTTCAGGAGTGGAGATATTAAAATCAGAAGACGATGGAACGGTGAGACGGAGTGACCCAGCAGTTTCTGTCACAGGAGCAACACAGGTGTTTGATGAAGATGCTGATGAATCAGATGATGAGGATATAGATGCTACAGGGCTCTTTGCTGTCTCCACCATGGCATGTGACCCAGAGGATGATGTTGTTGAAGAAGATGAAGACGATGAAGATGACAGAAATGACCATGTTGATGCTGAAGCTGAAACTCAGGCAGTTGATGTGGGTGCACCCACACAGAAAATTGGAGCAAAAGATGCGGAGAATGCCAGCTCAGAAACTGTTGCGGTTGATTCGGATGCTACCTTAGCTGTAGAGAAGATAAGACCAGCCAGAGGAAAGAAAAACTTGAGGTTCGTGTCGGCTGAAGATGCTCCCACTCAGGCTGTCGGTGAAACTGTACATATTGAAGTGGGAGATAACTCTAGTGGTAAAGGTAAACCAGAGCCAAAGGATAGGAGTGATCTCCCCACTCAAGTTTTTGATGACACGTTGCCTGCTGAGAGTGAGGACACAGGGCAGACAAAGAGAGGCACCCCAGTCAAGGGGAAAGGTCGCAATGCCAAGTCTGCACAAGATCTAAGTGATGCGCCCACCCTAGCAGTTGACCTCACATTGCCAGTGACAGAGGTCATCACCAGAGTAGGTCCTGGTCAGAGAGGGCGAGGGAGGGGGAGAAAAACAGGTCTAGTGACTGAAGCTTCTGCGCTCAACATCTCTGAGACAGTTGTAATTGATGATGAGGAAGAAGACAGTGGTCTGAATGAACCAATACAAGCTTATGACACTGTGCCAAGTAGGAGTAAGAGAGGGCGGGGCAGGGGACGAGGCCGAACTACCCGACAGGGGGCCAGGCCTGCTACAGTGAACATTTCTGACACTGTTGTGATTGAGGATGAGGACGATCACGCTGGTAGTGATGAGCCAACACAGGTTTTTGACGCTGTGCCAACCAGGAAAGGCCGAGGTCAGACAAGCCAGCCCACGCTTGTTATATCTGACACGGTCGCTGTTGTAGAGGAAGATGAGGATGATGTTGTTGGCGCTGCTGAACCAACACAGGCATTTGGTGCAGGGTTTGGAGATGCTACACAGTTAGTAGGTGAGTCTGGTGATAAACCTAAGATGGTGTTTGCAGCAGCATCAGATGAGCCAACTCAGGCTTATGGCACGAGTGATGTAGATGGGGACGAGGCAGCGAGAACCCCACCAAAACGTAATCAAAGAGCCCAGAAATCTGGGTCACAAACTACGGGAGACACACAACATGAACTTTCTGATGATGAGAGCGAAGATGGAGATAAACCTTGGTTAGTGAAAGCAAGGGAGGAAGCTACTCAGGCATATGGTGTTGTTGATGGAGAGAGTGATGATGATGATGATGATAATGATGTTAAAGAAACAGCTGGAGCGGAAGAGCCGACCCAGGCATATGGTTTAGAAGCAGAGGATGATGCAGACGCTACCCAAGCTTATGCTGATGAAGATGTAGCAGAGAATGATGATGATACTGGGCAAGAAAGAGGTTTGAGAACCAGAGGAGCTGTCAACAGAGAAGATCCTACACAGAAATATGACATGACCACTGAGGAGAGTGACAGGGAGACAGCTGGACAGGGCAAAAGGTGAACTGCCAGTTGTTCTTTGTATACTTATAGTGCATCTTTCCTCCGTTGAGCAGAATCAAAATTGATTTTCTTGGAAACAGTCTTTTAACTCTTTCTGTCGCGATCAGTGCGTGGTGCGTTGATCGCCGATCACGTAGATGCCCGACCAACGCACCATGCGTCAAATTTATTTTCGTAATTTCACCTCTTGTGTGTGAAAAATCCGGGCCATAGCAGCAGACATGCCAAATCACATTGAATTGTATATGTACATAACATAAAACTTCTGCTTTTTCCCATCAGTATGGTATATAGCAACACGAACTTTGTATATGTTTTACTCTTGTATTTGCTATTTGAAAATGTACACCTTAGAGGAGTTATGCTTTGTGTTGTGTTCCTTGGGCATCTGGTGCTAAATGGCCTGGGACAGAAAGAGTTAAGCGTTATGCCTTGGATCATAATTCACACTAAATCTTTATGGAACTGATTTTTATATGTTAGACTGTACTGATGTGCTACGGCAGAGTGATGTAACTGACAGTGTGGCCTTTTTCTACTTTATTATCTGTAAGAACATGTCCCGCACATAATTCTTTTATGTCAAAGGCAGATATATGTATCTGCTACTGAAATAGCAATTTCTAGTGTGGCAAACTCATGAACAAAAACATTTGCTATGTAGACTGGCTATGCCACACAAGTTTTTGTGCTTTTCTCAAAACCATTAAATGAGTGTATACATTACTCTGCCTTTGCACGACCATGTAGCCTGATTTTGAGTTCGTTTAAAGCATTTTGTAAAACATAATAATTAGGACAAACTATGTCAAAACTGCATCGGTTAGAAGCAAAATAGGTGCCATTTGTTATGCACTGTGCATTGTGACCAGTTGTTTAACTCGCAACTTATTTATTGAGAGGTTTTGATGATCATTGATATTGTTTTCTTCCCATACTAGTGCGGAGGGGGATGTGGATGTGAACAACACAGAAGTGGGAGATGACTCGGATTCAGGGGAAGAATCCATGCTGAAAGTTGATCCAAATTTAGCTGATGATCCTGCACAGGTGAGAAACTCAATCAGGTGTGAATAGGTGGTGCTGGTCCTATCGTGTCATCGCCAAAGTTTTATTTATTGACCAAACAGTTGTCATTCTATCTCTAGTGCATGCTCCTCTGAAGTTTTGAAGAAATGTCAACCATAAAACTTATAACAGTTTTAGGTACCATTGAATGTTGATCACTTTTGTGATAAATTGGAACTGAATAAAAATGTTGAAAGAATATTTGTGGCATATTTTAGAAGAGGGTTGAAAAAATTGATGCTAAAATTGATGTGCTTAGTTCTAGATTGGGCCTAAGCTGAGAAAGCTAAAACTTGAGATATTGAACAAAAAGTGGTCTTGTGAACCTTTGACGCTAAAGACTTGAGCTCTTTGAAGGTGCCTGACTTTAATAAGAACAGCCTCGGGTTAATAGGCTCTGTACAGAAGGTGATAACATACATTGCACAATGATACAGTTTACTTTGCAGTCCAGGTGGGCCCAGGCATGATGTAGATCTAACCCTTTCGTAATCCGATGAATTTTACTTGAAACTTTCCAGTGGATAATAGTAAAGTTGTGTTGAGTTTTCTTCCTGACTGCTGCTTGAAATTTCCAGTTACTTGAGGAAGATGGAGAAAGTGCAGAGGGCAAAGGAGTAGAACCCACGCTGGCCTATGATATTGCAGTGGAGAAGGAGCCTAGAAAGTTACAGAATGATCCGGAACCTACTCTGGCTTATGACATTGCAGTAGAAGAGGAGCCAAGGTCACTGCGGAAGGGAAGATCACCAAAGGGGAAAAGGAAGATGGGAAAAGGTATGGAAAAACTTCAAAATTATAACGTTGAAAAAAATCAAGTTTTGGAAAAGCATGAGCATCTTTTTCTGCCAGGATCACATTGATAGGATTTTGTAGTTAGGCAACTCATTCACACTAAAATGTCACAAAGTTTGGTAAAGAGAATGAAGTTGGATTCTTTTGTTGCATGAACAAACAATTGAAGTTGGGGAAACGAGAAATCTAACGGAATTAGCAGCACACATAATTACACAGATTAATATCACTGGTGATCACAAATGAGAAATGTGTTTTGTGTGTGCACTCAGTAGTATGCCTTGAGCACCACCTAAATGTTTTTGCCTATGTAGCAGAGCTATTGTTTATATTATTTCTCGTGGATTGAAATTTACATTTCTTGACACAGAAAGTTGAGAATTTACATATATCAGGATGATGTTTTTTACGGCAACAAAATGCCCTGTGATTAGGTTCAAGGTCATCTGTGAGTTATGTCAGCGGAAACAGGGACTGATTATTGATATCATATAGGCCATTCCAAACTGTAGTATAGAAATCAGAATTGCCCAAGTGCAAGTGATTTGTCATGGATTGCTATTTTCAGAAACAATTGGCAAACGGTCGGCCGATACGTCCCCAGAAGTTCCAAGCCAAGATGAGGACACCAAAGTTGTTGACGCAAGTACAAAACAACTGGCAGGTGAGTGAGGTTAATGTTTAGTGAGGGTGAGGAATGATGCAGTATAAACAGTGTGTGTCACAAACTTTTCACCAGGGTTAGTTGCTTGGGTACCCCTAACTGACATCAACCAGACCAAGGCAAGACATCCTGCTGTCACAATTCAGGAGTTGCATATTTTGCTCTTAGCTGAATCATTTTTATGGTTGTCTGAGAAAACACAAAAAACATCTTTGCTTTATGGCTCTTATGACTTATACAAAAATGACTTATCTCAAAATTCTGAATTTGAAGGTATGGAAATGACCTTCATGTTCAGGCTAGGAGTATTAAAAAATGTTATGATGGTAACAATTTGTTTGTTTTTGATTGTGTGTTCATTTCATTTGTAAACTGATCTGTTTTCTCTGTTGTTCTCCAACAGGCAGTAAACCTTCAGTGGAACAAATGTCTGACACAGAAGAGGTAAGAGTGGTCTTTTTTTTTGTCTTTTTTTTTTCACAAGCTAGATGAAGAACCTGGGCTGGGATAAACCTGTGCTCCTACCCGTCTTTCTCTCTCATTTTCTCTGGGTGGTCATTCTGGTTATAAGTTTTAATGCAAACCACCCATGGAGAACAGTGAAGCTGATGGAAGCCCTCAGTGTCTGAGATGGTGGCAAAGCCAAGATGAAATCTTTAAAAAATATGTACAGAAAAGAAGAGAAACAATGAGAAATTTCATTGTAAACTTAATTCTTCATTCAAGCTTGAGGTCAGTAATAACAATGTCGTGTGTTGCTTCCTTCCTCGATGGCAGTTTACTACACTATGTGAACCTGCAGGCTTCATGTGAAACCCATGAATTCTAAGGATTTCTGGAAAACCCTGCAGCGTGGGAATTTAAAATTTTGAGAAAAAGCACTGGAAGTGGTGGATTAGCCCTGAAATTCTCCTCAGATTTAGGAAATGCTGAATTCCAAAGAAGAAAATCTGAACTCAGCTCTCATTTTTCTGTCATGTTCTTGCATTTAAGTAGCCCTGTAAAAAGCATTTTCAAAGAAATGCAGGAATCCTTCAAGTTTCAGTTTCTCTCAGAGAAAACAATTAGATGTTCAGACTAAACATGGCAAAAACAATTTTAATTTGCCTCCGCAGATGGTACCGGACAGTATGGCTGATGGTGATGAGGAGGCAAATGTGAGACCACCTCTGATTCGTCTTCTATCTCGGTCGCCGCTGAAGTCAGCTCTGGTGGACAGAAGACGATCCCCCTCTCCAGCACGTAAACACGTGGCATTTGCTGAGGTTAGTCATTGCGGGTTAGATCTGGTGCAGACATGTCCTCCCCATCCTTGGGAATTTTTACAGTGGGCTGTTGGTTTCTACTTTGTCTCATAGTATCGTTCACAAAGCTGCAATTGTGGTTAAAGCTTTCACCTGTATATTCAGACCCCCATTTGCCGGAACCAGGGTTCCTGTGGCAAAGCCGTAGAATTTGAAAATTTGAGAAAAAGCCCTTGGAATAGAGGAATAGCCCTGGGATTTTCCTCAGGTTTGAAAAACATTTTAAACAAAAATTGGGATGAAAATTTGTCCAAAAAATAAACTGATAAATAAATAATTAACATTTGTGCTGTTTGTGTCAGATCATTTTGATTTTGCAGGAGCCTCAGGTTAAGGCTTTTGGCCACCTTAATCAGTGCTGTCACTCATTACCCCCCACAGTTGCATGAATAATAGCATTGTGTGACATCGACTATGTAAGTTGCCCAGGAACTTAACATTTTAGTCCCAGGAAAGCCCTGGAAAATCTTTCAAAAGTCCCTGAAAAGTCCCGGGAAAATGTTCTTAAAGAGGTGCGGGAACCCGGATGATTATGTTGTTGTTTCTTTTTCACATTTTTGAGGGACACATAAAATTTTTTGAATAATTATTATCCTTTACTGTGATTATTAGAAAAATATTGAGAATATCATGGATGGAGAAAAAATCAAATGAGTCAGTATTGAGAGACTCTAATCTGAAAAGATCATTAATTAAAACAATATTGAGGCAACTGAAATTTCTAGGGCACATCTGTCGCCTCAGGAGCCTCAACATCTAGCATCACAGGGAAGATCGGAGGCAGGAAAAGCAGGGGTAGACAGAAAAACTTCCACTGAAAGTTCTTAATTCATGGACAACAAATAAACGTCACAATGACAACTCCTTCTTGAGGTTGGCTGATGACAGATCTGAGTGGAGAGCCATGATTGCCAATGTCTGTTCCAGACAGGGCAATTGATGATGAGTGTGATTTCATGCACTTTTGTGGGACTAGGTTGTGTAATCTGTGTATCTGTGTGTTCTACTGTGTGTCTGCAGGCACCGACAGAAAAGGAAGGGGAGAAACAAACCAGAGGAAAACTAACCAGATCAGAGTTGTCTCCAAGCAAAGGAGCAGATAAATCTGGTGAGTTCTTCACATTTCATGCCTCTTTGTGTGTCACACACTTCTGCCATGGAGTTAAACTGACAGGTAGTATTTGTACAGCTGTAGCTTCTGTGACAGCAGGAGTTATTGTGGTCATGTCTATTTATTTTTAGTAAGATGAGGTTTTTACCTGTCCACAGCTTGCTTCATTCATGCTTGTTGAAAATAGAGATTCATTATAGGTTTCACTGTAAACAATGAGGTTCATTTTCTAAGTCAGTTCTACTGAGGAAAAATTTGCCTGTTGGAGTTAAGAGCTCATTAAATTTTGACTGTATGGATTTTCCAAGTTTATGAGGCCATGTTTTGTTTGGCTCGGGGAGGGGGCACTAAATATAAAGGTTAAATTCTATCTGTATGGAATCTGAACACTATAAGACCACGTGTTGATGTAAAAGTGCTGCTAGTGTTAATCAAGGGGTGATCTACTAAGTCTGAATCAGTTTCAAACCATTTATTAACTCTTTCCCTATGGGCCAGCATTCCATGTCTGGACGGAGCACTGCCTGGGTTTACACGCCATACTGTACTGTGCATTTGTAAACAAAGATCGCCTCACTACACTAAAGCTATCCAAACTACACACTTATGGCACACATGGTATTGCTGGACACGCTAGGACAAAGGAAGCTTTACCAATAATTGTATTTTTAACCCATACCCGCGCGCTACCTGTAAAGCCCGCTGCACGGTCAGTGACCTTACTCACGGAGAATCTTATCTGGGGTCACTGACCCGTGCCGCTATGCGATGACCACAAACGCTTTCCACGTGGTTCGGTTTTTATTGATCGGTATGAAAACATTCGCTGCTATGCCTTATCACGCTTGATAATGAATTAACCAGCAAAACCTTAGTCTGTCAGTCTCTAACCAATGATCTGACTTATGATTCCAAACTGACAGCTGTAGTTTTTGTGAGAACGAAGCATGATAACTAGCCGCGCCCTCCCAAGCCCTACACAAATGGTTTCATCCTGATTGACACATACTAATAAACCAATGTGGGCATTTGGGGCAAAGATTATTTCAGGGCTTGTTTCTGATTGGTTCTTAGATACAGACAACTCCAGATGGTGGTCAGCTTGTGAGGAAATGAGATAATATTGCAAATTTGTTGAGCAACAGTTCGCATGTCGATGTTACATCTGTTGAAAGTGTGGGGAGAGCCTTTGAAAGCTTAGTCTTTGTGATTCCAACCAGTGGTTCACTGGTTAACATGTCCATATCACAATGCGTTTGATTTAGAAGAGATGCAGTGAACAATAACACAGTGGTTACGTCTCAAAAAGGTCAGTGACCTGATGCGTAAAAATACGGCTTGCGCGTGGCGCGGTCAGCTTGACCTTCCCGACTTTTGCCGCCCGTGCGGCGTGAGCGCTTGCGAGTAAATACCGACAATTGCCGCCCCTCGCATTGTGAGGGTTAAGGTTCAGCGTCACGGGATGTTAATTTCCAATAACGGTGGTCAAGAATACATTTACAACGTCACAACGTAGGCTGCCGCTAGGGAAGCGTGCAACGCAGTGTGTGTTGTACCGTAGGGAAAGAGTTAATGTATTTTCTGAATAACTGTTCTGTTTAGTGACAACATTTGCATTGTAAAAGCCCTGTTAATGAAGTGAGAAGGAAAGAAGTACTAGTGTAAATACTACAGTCGTACCTGTGGTTTAGAAATGGAGTAAAGTGCGAGGGGAAAAAGTTAACATGTATAATAATCTCTCATTGATCAGGTGGTTCAGCTTCTCCATCGTCTAGACCCACTCGATCACAGCTGAAGGTAATCTCTGACCAGACCTCTGGTGGTAAGGTGGAGGAAGTGAAAGGACAAGAAAAGCAGAGAAGAAACAAGACAAAGGATGGAGAGAAACAAGAATTAGTGGCAGCTAAGACAACTGGGGCAAGAGGAGGTCAGAACAAGATTGATTTGAAGGGAGGTAAAGAATCTGGCCCAATTAGTGCGAAGAAGGGAGGTAATCAAACTGAAACTGTCAGTGTAAGCCAGGGTGCACTAAGTGCAGAGCAGGGCAGTCAAAATGTTGCAGCTGTTGCATCTCCGGGAAGAGGACGACGAGGAAGAACTGCCACCAAAGGAGACAGTGAGTCGGCTGATGTTGCGGAGAAAGGAAGTTCAGGTGAGGCTGCGGAGATGAAGAAGGATTCAGCACCGCCAACTCCTGACAAGCGCAAACGAGGACAAGCAGCAGATGTTCAAAGTGAAGAGAGCCAGCCGGCCCCTAAGAGAGGTCGTAGGTCAGTTGTGGTGAGAAGTGGAAAGGACAGCCAGCCAAACATACCTGGGTCAGCTGGTGATGACATTACAAAAGAGAAAACACCTTCGTCTGAAGATACAGGACCCAATGCCAGGAAAAAATCCCGAGTTTCTGTGAAAAATGTTGTGGAATTGAAGCAATCAGAAGCCAATGAAAGTGATGAAACAGAATCTCTGGCATCATCAGTTAATGAAAATGAGCAGAAAGTCGAAGAAACTGTGAGAAAAGATGAAAAACTTCCCAAAAAACAAAGGGAAAGAAATAAAGCCGGAGATAAAAATGAAGATAAAAATTCTCCCATTCGTGTGAGCTCTCGTGGAAGAAGGATATCCAACAATGCCCGTTTGAAGGATTTTGAGACATCCGCACCCGCAGCCAAACGGGGAAAATTTTCCTCTGCCTCAAACACAGAAGCAGGAGCTGACGAAGTGAAGTCAGAGAAACAGAAAGTGGGTGAGACGTTGGGTGTGTCGGCAACTGGAGATGGCAAGAGAGGACGAGGGACAAGGTCAAACAAGGTAGTTATGCCAGAAGAAAATAATGACAGGAATATGGTGTCTACAGCAGTGCAGAGTGGGCAGACCAAAGGTCAGTCAGGCACACGAGCAGCAATGGCCAGCAAGGAGAAAGGGAATGATGCAGTAGCGGATATTGTGACAGCATCTGGAAATAAGAAGGATGATGGTGACGGAATCGGCAAGGAAAAAGCTGTGAAGGGCAGTGATGTCAAAGGTGGAAAGACAAGAGGTAGAAAATCTTCCGTGACATCGGAAACCAGTGAATCAGTGGAGAAATCGAGCATTGGTGGAACAGATGAATCTGAACATACAGCTAGTGAGAGTAAAAATGTGAATGTTGGGTCGGGTGTCAAAGGTCGGGGGAAAAGGACAACAACTGGCACAGTAACTGCGCAGAAATTAGAGATATCAAAGGCTGCAACAGACTCAACCAGGCGGAGCTCGGCACGACCAGCAAGAATTTCTTCTCAAGGTCAAAATAGCCAGAAATCTGTGTCTTCAACACCAACCAAGTCGGGAAAAGCACAAAAACTGATGCAAAACTCGCAGGCGGACAGTTTGTTGTCTTTGTCGCAAAGCAGTGCAACATCTTCATCAGCTGCTGGATCAGTCAGTAAAACTCCAACCCTGAAGGGTGGCAGAGGCAGAAAGTTGGCAGCTGTGACGTCTGGCGATACAGAAGAGAGTAACAGTCAGGCAGAGAGCAGTCAGGGCTCAACAAGATCAGCAGGAGGGAGGAGAGGAGGAAGAGGGAGTGGCAAAGTCTCGGCCAGTCAGAGTGACAGCCCGACCAGCTTGGCCAGACCTTGCAGGAAATCTCAGTCACTGTCACAGGTAAATTTATCCTACTTGGATCTGTATTTCACCTTGTTGCAACATTTATGTATGCGTATTCGAGGCGCTCCAGGAAAATGGTCCACATGTCATGCTCGGCACTTTAGAGGTCCTGGTCCTAAATCAGTTTTCAACATAAATAGATTCCTCAACCTTCTTTATGCCTGGGCAAAAGGATTTTTGGTGAAAGGTGCCTATAATTTGTTTTTTTTTCATTTTTTCTGATCCAATTTATTGGCCTTTTTAAATTTATGAAGACTTTAAACGCATTTTTCTCAAAAGTGACTTTTTCTACCTTGCCACCTTAGGAAGCCGTAACTTGGTCAGTTTTCAACATTTTTTATATGAAATAATGTGCATTCTTCTCAGGACAGTTTGTACTGTCAGAGAATACCCTTATCTCAATTTGTGAAAAAATTGGCAATGTGGACCGTTTCCCTGGAGAGGCTCAACATATCATCCCATGCTTGTGAATTGAGTGCACAAAATGTGAAACCATATGTGTGGCGCTCCACGAAAACCCATCAGATGATGCACAGGCTGCTTTTGATTTTTCTCCGTTTCTCCGGTTACCACACCTGACATTTTAAACGGCCATATCTCAAAAACTATTGAGATAATGTCTTCAAATAAAAAGTAAAATACACAGAAAATGGCACTCTTTCATAATAGTTGTATATCTCAAAATGTGAAATTTGACCCATTTGATAGGTTGTCCTAGAGCACCACACATGTTTGTATCACTAGATTCAAGTTGGTCCTAATGTCAATTCTTGTCAGCTGTTTGTCAAATGAATACATGTATTGGATCATTTTATATATTATCACATTCTTTGTTCATCCTGTCATGAAAAAAGTAAACAGAAGCCTGAGTTTTTAAATTTGTTTTTCATTATCTCAGTCAGAAAGAATTTAATGTTTTGAGTTTTTTTAAGCTGTTTTATGTGGGAACTCTGATTTATGACATAATGTTTTGAGTTGGTTCTTTCACCTAAGTGTCACATGGTTGTCCCTGCAGTCATGGGTTTTCTTGTGGCAAAGTGCCATGAGAGTATGGCTCACACTTTTCTTTTTGTCATTTGAAATTTGGTCTCCAGTCGTCCCCCATCCCTGTCAAAAAGCCCAAGTTGGCCGACTCACCACACACGCCAGCTAGAAAATCTGAAGCAAGTGCCGAGGCAACATCCAGTCCTGCCTTACGAAAGTCAACACTTGATCACAAGCCAAGAGTGATGTTTACTGGAGTCATTGATGAGATAGGGGAGAAGGTAATGCTTATTGTCTGTCTTTAGAATACACAACAGTTTTGTGCTCAGAAATCTTAACCCTCTTCCTGCCACAGGGTTGATATATCGGCTACCAAATGTTGCCGCATTGCCGATATATCAGCCCAACCGTTTCATGGTAAAGCTGCTGTGAGGTCAAAATATCGGCCAACAATGTTCCGGCATGTTTTGCACACCTAATTTTACTACTTCCTGCTGTCTTTCCACCCAATAATCCATTATTCTGGTAGTCTAAAGGAAGGAAGGGTGGTTGGGCTTGGCAGCAAAAGGATTAATCATTCACATACTTTGTGCACTCACTGGAAGATGAAGCAGTACCCACAATCTTTAGAACAGCTAAGATTGTATGTCTAAGGTACTTCACTTGATATCACAGTGGCAAAGTAAATTCTTTCAACAATCATCCAAACCTGACTCAATCTTGATCATCGTCATCATAATCATTGCAACATTGAATATGTCCTACTTCCATGTCATGGTCACCATGTGGGTAATTAGAGGACATAACAATGGACACTTGGGGTGGCTTGCTTGAAATTATGTAGGGCCTGTGTCAGGTGGTCACAGATAAAAAACACCAGGGAAATTGGAATCAGTTCAAGCCAACAAAGCCAAACATTCCTTCATTTGAGGGTTTAATCACTGACACATATACATTTTGAAGCAGAAATTTTAATTTGCAACATTTGCTGAACAAAAATAACTGGACAGGAAGTATGTGGATTAAACCGAGGAGTATTTGCCAAATTGTTGTATGTGACATTTTGATTTTGCCGACTTTTAGGTTTTGTCACGAAAGTGGTTCTCTCACTCCTAATTTCATTATGTATAAGTGTTATTCCAATGGGTTATTAACTTTCCGAGATATGTGTTGGTGACTTAATGTACATTTTTATACCCTTTTGCTGACCAAACTTCGATCCCTATTTTCTCAAAAAGGCAAAAATGCACATACAACAATATGGTAGATAACCAACAAAATTTGAATTGTTTGATATTTTTCGTCACTTTTTTTTCATTGGGCGAGGAACCTCAAAGAGTATACACATGAGTCTGTAGAGTTATGCAAGTCTGTGGTCACCAACTATGTCTTAACAAATCTTTTCCTGGACATTTCGATAAATAAACATCATAGTTCTTGAATTATTGTTGTGCTATTCTTGAAAAAGAAAAAGAAACATTATGGCCGTGACCTGTCACAATAATTCCTGATATCAGCTGACCAGAGTCTTGTCATAAACATCACAGTCGAGTTGCCTCATCTTAGCCTGTGGTGACACATTCCAGTTTGTCCTGCAGGCAACGGTGTCCAGGGTGCAGAAACACTGAAAAGAACAACTTTTTCAATTATTCTTCGAGGTTCGTTTTCCCAGTTGTGTATGTAATGTTAGTGAAATGTGATATCTGAAGTGTTTTATGAAGAACAATGTGATGTTTCAGACTATCAAAGATCTGGGTGGAGAACTGGCAGGAAATGTTCAAGACTGTACACACCTAGTCACAGATAAAGTATGGATATATGTATTTCTCTGTGTCTGGCTCACCTCACTTACTTTTGTTTCATATATCTCTGTTGTTGAAACTTCTCCTCTTCCAACAGTTCTTATTAAATATTGTCTTAAGCTATCATTGGGTATCAGTTTTCTCTTTTTGTCCCAGGAATTTCTTTCTTTCTTGTGTTTTAACCCTCACCCTGCGCAGGGCAGCAAATGTCGGTATTGACTCACAAGCGCTCACGCCGCACGGGCGGCAAAAGTCGGCAAGGTCAAGCTGACCGCACCACACGCAAGCCGTATTTTCACGCGTCGGGTCACTGACCTTTTTAAGTAGTAACCACCGTGTTATTGTTCAATGTATCTCTTCTAAATCAAAGGCATTGTTATATGGATATGTTAACCAGTGAACCACTGGTCGGAATCACAAAGACTAAGCTTTCAAAGGCTCTCCCTGTCAGGGTTAGGACTAGAAGTGTCGTGCTGGGTCACGGCTTGTTTATTTCATGGTCTCGTTGACTTTAGCCAGTGCAAATGTCCTTGGACTATTCTCGTGGACAGTTTGTTTTTGTAACGCTTTTTCTTAGAGATGGAAAGAAAGTGGGGCAAGATAGAATAAATGGATGGGTTAGCAGTGACGGTGCAGTTCTCGACCCCGTGATTTTGATGAACTCTAACAGGGAAGAGAAGGGGTGAGTAAAAGGGAAATAGTAAATTTGTACATAAAACGTAGAGGGTTGGAGACTTTAGTAAGGGTTTTGATATGTTAATTCGACCTTGTCTGTTACTAGTGCAAGGCCGTGACCGATTTCCATGCAGAATCTATTAATACTACGAGCTGAGCTCGAAATGGATGCACCAATCAAATTTGGGCAGTTGGCTGGGGATTTGCAGATGGCCGCGCGGTATATAAGCGGAGCCATTCCTATGTTTCACGACTCCATGCAGAAATATCCATCTGTGCAGGTAGTCGGCGTGATTCAGCCAGAGAGAATCAGAAGATTGTTATAGTCATGTCTATGCCTATGATAGACACTGGAATGAGACCATATGCTTTCCACGAATTATCCACTGCTATTATCTCCGGCTCCCTGATCTCGTATCAGGGACCAAGTGTAAGTGTCTGCCTGTTGATTCAACAATGAACGTGAAGCTGACCTTAATTTTCCAGTAGGAGTGCTACCGAAGAATGCAAGACTTCCATGTATTTTAACTTGCAACTAGATCTAGCATGAATGTCTGGTATACACATTTGTAAATTGAAATTGATGTGTCTGGATGAGGCTGGGGATTGCCAGCCCATCCTAGAGTAGATCTAGATCTAACTTAACTACGTCAGTTTGTATTGACGAGTTTGATCCTTTATAAGCGGTAGGCACAAATAACTGAGTTAACATTGTCGTCTGAGACATTAGGATATTATTTGTTAGATAGTAGGCAGACTATATCTGAAAGATAGATAAGTAATAATTAAATTGTGAATGAGTTAGAATGATATAATCTTTTAGGAATCTAGAGGAGACTTCTAGTGATATATTATTGAATTTTCATTTGATGCTGCTGATGTTGTCTTTTTAGTATGTAAGAGCTAGACGAAATTTGTTAGGGATTTTAAAGTAAATAAATTTGTGGCCCTGCAGGTCCTTGATAAAACTTATTCGAATTGTTATTAGTATATGTGGCATGGTATGGAAGAGTAATTCCTAAAAAACCTCTCGATATTTTAAATGCAGTCGTAACACCAATAATTCCATATAACCCAACTCGTAACACTCCCCACACTTTCAAAAGATGTAACATTGACATGCGAACTGTTGCTCAACAAATTTGCAATATTATCTCATTTTCTCACAAGCTGACCACCATCTGGAGTTGTCTGTATCTAAGAACCAATCAGAAACAAGCTCTGAAATAATCTTTGCCCCAAATGCCCACATTGGTTTATTAGTATGTGTCAATCAGGATGAAACCATTTGTGTAGGGCTTGGGAGGGCGTGGCTAGTTATCATGCTTCGTTCACATGAAAACTATAGCTGTCAGTTTGGAATCATAAGTCAGATCATTGGTTAGAGACTGACAGACTAAGGTTTTGCTGGTTAATTCATTATCAAGCTTGATAAGGCATAGCAGTGAATGTTTTCATACCGATCAATAAAAACCGAACCACGTGAACAGCGTATGTGGTCATCGTATAGTGGCAAGGGTCAGTGACCCCAGAAAAGATTCTCTGTGAGTAAGGTCACTGACCGTGCAGCGGGCTTTACGGGTAGCGCGCAGGGTGAGCGTTAAATGATCAGGTTTTTGTATAGACACACAGAATGTAATCATGTAATTCATGAAACTCCGCCAACCAGATAAAATGATTCTGAAAGATATCATGTCATTGATCTCACTTATTGGCACATCAACAATTTTCCCGTTTGCCAGAAAAGTGTTCAAAGTTTAGGTGAGAGGGAGGTTTACAATCTACAGCTAAGCATATGGAAAAAACCTTAGTGCTTATAATTTCAGAACTAAAGGTACTGCTAATGTTATCACTTTATGAGAATATAGATTTCACCTTGAGCAATGATAGGGTAACCATAACTGCAAACCATCTAAATCATTGAAACACCAGTAAGTGAAGTGGATGACAATATGTCGTCAGATACATTCTAAATGTGTAATAAATCACCTTGACATCGGGACCATTTCAACCAGTTTTATTCCACAGCTGTAGTTGAATGGGGTTATCTTGTGACATAAAACATGAGAGAGCCGAGAAAAATTTCATACATTCGACATTGTGTCACATAAATGCTGTCCAGAACTGTTCATCTGTGGAATACACGGCCAGTCGCATTTGTAGCAGAAAACATTCTTAAAGAGGGCTGGACTGGCAATATGGAAATTGTTTAGGATTTTCCTATATATATATATAGAGTTGATGTCATGTCAGAATCACCACCCGAATACTACAGCATGTAAAATCGAGTAATTATTTTATTTCTGTCTCGGAGATGTGGGTTGGTTTATCTCATATCTCATGAACTTGTTTGTTCTTCAGGTGCGACGGACAGTCAAGTTTCTGAGTGGACTGGCCAAAGGAATTCACATTGTCTCACACCTATGGTTAGAAAGTTGTAAACAAGCAGGGACATTCCTAGGTAAATGTGCTGTTTTTTTTTCTAATCTTTTTTTCATAAACCTGGAAAATTGTGAGATATTGCACAGGGACGGGAATTCTTGAGAAATTTCCCAAGGTTTAAAAATATTTTTTTCCCTAATAGTGAACACTGGTTTGTGTATTGTCCAATAGGTGTACAGACCAGTGTATTTATGTGCTACCAATTGTATTGATTGCCCCTGATAGCTTTAAGCAAGCTGGACAGGTCATGGGGGAAGGACCAGACAAGATTGAACAGACCGGCCCTCCAGGTTCGGGGGTTGGGCGTAGGGCTAACAACCCTACCCTGAAATCCTTGTTGGGGTGACCTTACTTGGAGAAACAAAAATCGTTACGGAAACAGCAACATGGAAAAACCAACGTTCTGGATGTGATGGACCTTCTGAGTACCTCGCGACTCGTATGAATGCAAGTAGTGAAAGCCGAAAGGAAACTGCTAGCAGGATGAAGGAGGAACTGAACACCGCCAAAACCAAGACCAGGATTGGATACTGGAATGTTAGAACAATGTATGAATCGGGTAAGTTAGCACAAGTAACATCAGAGATGAGGCGCTACAACCTACACATCCTGGGTGTAAGTGAGAGCAGATGGACTGGATCTGGAAGGATCAAAACATCCACTGGAGAAACCGTTCTCTACTCTGGAAGAGAGGATGACCAACATCATGGAGGAGTAGCCATCATCCTAAAGAAAGGACTGGACAAATGCTTGTTGGAGTGGAAACCAGTCAATAGCAGACTGATGAGGATGAGGATGAAAGGACGACACACAAACATCACTGTCATCCAATGTTATGCACCAACCAACGAAAACGACAACACAGACAAAGACGACTTTTATGAACAACTCCAAGGGGAAATGGACATGACGCCACGGCATGATCTCATCATTGTCATGGGAGACCTCAATGCTAAGGTAGGTAAAGATGATATAAATTATGAAAGAGTAATGGGAAAACATGGAACTGGAACAAGGAATGACAATGGAGAAAGGCTTGTGGATTTTTGTGCCTTGAACAACTTAGTCATCGGAGGGACCCTTTTCACACACAGAGAAATTCACAAACTCACATGGAATTCTCCAAATGGAAGAGACAAGAACCAAACAGACCATTTGATGATCAACGGTATGTGGAGACGATCCCTTCTAGATGTGAAAGTGAAAAGAGGAGCTGACGTAGCCAGCGACCACCATCTAGTGGCAGCACTTATCAAAATTAAACTGAACAAGACCGGAATCAAGACATCAAAGCAAAGACACCTTAATATTCAGAAACTGAGAGATGCAAGTGTTAGAAATGCCTTCAACATACAAGTCAAGAACCGATTCCAGGCTCTACGAGAGTCTGATAAGAACAACCCTAATGAAAGAGGAATCGATTCAGAGTGGAAAAGAGTAACTACAGTGTACACAGAGAGCAGTGTAGCCTGCCTTGGATTTAATGAGAAAGGGAAAAGCAAGGAGTGGATCCAACAAAGAACATGGGATGTGATCGAGGAGAGGAAAGTCATGAAAAAGAAACTCCTACAAGTGAAATCGGAAAGGCTGAAAGAGAGGTACCAACATAGCTACACAGAGTTAAATAAGAAAGTGAAGAGACTAGTAAAGAAAGATAAACGAGAAGCCATGGAACAGCTAGCGGCAAATGCGGAGGAGGCAGCAGCAAGAGGAGAACAGGGTAAGCTCCACAAGATCACTAAGCGCATTTGTGGCAAGTACGGTGGAAGACCAAGTGTTCCAATCAAAGACAAGAATGGGAAACTACTGACTACAGAACGAGAACAGGATACACGCTGGACAGAGCACTTTCAGGAATTACTAAACCGGCCACCACCTGAAGATAGAATAATAATACAAGATGCTGCTGAAGACCTTGGCATCAACATAGATCCACCAAAGAAAGAAGAGATAGTGGCAGCAATAAAGAGCCTAAAAAACAGCAAAGCCCCAGGAAAAGACAACTTGACTGCAGAACTGTTCAAAGCAGATCCGGATCAGTCAGCCACCATCCTTCAGCCACTGTTCACAGCTATCTGGGAAGCAGAAGCAGTACCAAAGAGCTGGAATGAAGGCAGAATAGTGAAAATACCCAAGAAAGGAGCACTCAGCGATTGCAACAACTGGCGTGGTATCACTCTCCTTTCTATACCCAGCAAAATCCTTGCCAAGATCATTGTGCAACGTATGTCAGATGCTGTGGACAAGACACTGAGAAAGGAACAGGCCGGATTCCGAAAGGGGAAAGGATGCATTGACCAGATCTTCACACTCCGAAACATCATAGAACAGTGTTCAGAATGGCAAGGCAGCTCTATGTGAACTTCGTTGACTTCGAAAAGGCCTTCGACAGCATCCACAGAGAGAGTATATGGCGCATTCTTCGGCACTATGGGATTCCCAGCAAGCTTGTTGAACTCATCAAAAGCTTTTACAAGAACTTCAGTTGCAGTGTCGGAAACAGTGATGCATCCTTTGAAGTGAAAACTGGTGTACGGCAAGGATGTGTGATGTCAACAATTTTGTTTAACCTCGTAATCGACTGGATTATGCGGAAAACTACAGAGGATGCACCAAGAGGCATCAGATGGACACTCTTCGACAACCTAGAGGATTTGGACTTTGCGGATGACCTTGCGCTATTGTCACATAGTCACCAACACATGCAAGATAAGACGCAGAGACTACATAATTTTGGATGCAAAGTAGGCCTTCGGATTAGCCAGAAGAAGACAGAGATTATAACCCTAAATGTAGACACTCCAGCACCAGTGCAAGTAGATGACAAGAACCTCACCACGACGGACAAATTTAAATACCTTGGTAGCATTATCAGACCAGAGGGTGGCACAAAGGAGGACATCCAAAGTAGGCTGGGAAATGCAAGGGCTGTCTTTCAAAGTATGAACAACATCTGGAAATCGACACAATACGGCATCAACACCAAGATCAGACTGTACCAAAGCTGTGTCCTATCCACACTCCTGTATGGATCAGAGTGTTGGCGAATGGCAGAAGGTGACCTCGCCAAGTTGTCTTCCTTCCACACCACATGTCTTCGTAGGATTCTCCGCATCTTTTGGCCAAACAAGATTTCTAATCAGGAACTACTAAGGCGATGCAAGCAAGAAGAAATAGCCAACATCATCACGAAGAGACGATGGAGATGGCTTGGACACGTGCTGCGAAAGGAAGCAAATTCTATAACCAAAACAGCACTTCAGTGGACACCGGAAGGATGGCGCAAGCGAGGCAGACCCAAGGCAACCTGGCGGAGAACAATCGAGGCAGAGATGAAATCCTTCAATCACTCATGGGGAACTCTCGCAAAGATGGCCCAGGACAGACAGGGCTGGAGATCCTTTGTTGCTGCCCTAAGCACCAGTGGGTGCAACAGGAAATAGTAGTAGTAATTGTATTGATGAATGTGTATTTTTCTGTCAGTAGTTCCCATCCATGATAAAGGCCATGCAATGAAAGACACAAATATATTCACATAACTACAGATGACAACTCTTTTTTGACAAATATTCTACAAGCTCCATGAAGGAATTTCAGTTACTCTATTGATTAAAGGGGAGTATGGTACATGTATTTCAAATGTCTGTAACTGAAAATGCATTTAACAGAGATGGGAGTTCTCAGGAAATTTCCTGATTTCGATTTTGAACATCTTTATTCCTTAGTAAACACTATTTTGTGTGTTGTCGAATATAAGAATTGGCCTTAGTGTATACATGTATGTGTTGTGGTTGGCAGTAACGCATTAGGTCAAAAGTTCAGGAAACGTTTCTATCAGTAGTTCCCATCCCTGATTTAAGATAAAGAATATGTTTCAAGTAAAATGCATGTCACATGTAGTTGTTTTTTCTCTGCTGTAAAATGAGGTTCTTTGCACTTATGTCCTGATAAAGCCAGCATTTGGTGTTATATAAAGCAACATTAAAGACACACACCTTTTCAACTGATAGAATGTGACCACAGTTTGCATTGGTGAATTGAATGTGAGTTGAAGATTGACTAACAGTGCTTAGAGCTTGCTATTGACAGGATGAAGTGCTATGTAAATGTTATTACAAATCACTCTGATGACTGTTATATATCTGTGTGTGTGTCCATCAGATGCCAGCAAGTTCCTGGTGTCAGACCCAGCCATGGAGAAACTGTACAAGTTTACCTTGCCCTCCTCCATCACAAAAGCTGCACACAGCCCTCTCCTGGCGGGCTACAGAGTCCACGTGTCCAAATCTGTCAAACCTGATCCAGCACAGATGCAAGGTCAGGCTCTGTTGATTTTTTGTTTGTTGTTGTTGTAATTTCTTTGTCACCATTGGAAGAGGAACCAAAGTGCCTTGATTCCTGTAGTGCAGTGTTTCTCAAGATGGAGTGCATGGCCCACCAGTGAGATGAAAAGGTTGAAACACGCTGCTGTAGTGAGCTGGACTGACATTGTCTGTTGGATTCACAAACTCATCATTCTGCACAATGTTTTTCTTCTGTAAAACATGTTCCTTCATACTTGTGCAGTTTTGTAATAGAGCCAGCAAGTTATTGAAAGTGTCTGTGTGTATATGGATAGCAGGCTAGCCAACTGTCACTCATTTTACAGGAATGTCTTGATTTAAAATCAAAATGTGGTAAAAAGAAAAAGTTGTATGTTGCAAAAAACTTCACACAGGAAATAATACAGAAGTGATACAATAAAACGCAGAGGAAAATGTGTGGTTTCTGTATTATTTCCTACGCAAGGCTTTGCAACATATAACTTTTTCTTTTTGCCGCATTTCACCTTTGCTTCAAGGGCTGGTGCGACTCCACAGACGTTCTGTGGTTTATCATAATATTCTGTCCAGATTTAGGGTGTCGAATGATAGAGAAAATAATTTTTGAACACAAAAAAAAAAGAAGAAATTCCTGCCAGTTTTGAGGGCAAAGGCCTGTCCAATAAAGTTCAAGGCTGTGATGCAACAGCATTCACATTAGAATGGCTCATAAATAAAAAGAGTACGATGTGTAATCAGTGAAATGTATTACAGTGCTTTGTATTTGTATTTTTCAATGTATGGAGGCTCAAAATGACCTTTGCTTCAAAGCCATGCTGCGACGCCAGGGATTTTCTGTGGTTTTTTATATATATAATATTTTGTCAGTTTCATATGATGGAACATTTTGTCCTTCCCAGACATCCTACAGTGTGCTGGAGCCGAGTACTTGAAGACAATGCCCAGTAAATTCCAGGAGAAAACTGTGGTCATCTCCTATGCTGATGACCACAAGCTCTGCCAGCCGGCCATCAAGGCGGGCATCCCGGTGATGGAGGCGGAGTTTATCCTGACTGGCATTCTGAGGCAAGAGCTAGACTTCAACCAGTATCCTTTGTGAAACTCAGTCAGTCTGGGGGTTGTGCAGTGAATATTGTGGTTGATTGATGAACAGTTCAGTGCACAGGGATGGAAGTTTGTCAATTTGTTTGGTTTCCAATTTTTGTCCCTAGGTGTGAATGTTGATGTGTATGTAGATCTGGTTCACTGTATCGTGCAACAGTCATAAAAGTTGGTAGTTTGTGTGTAGGATATTCCTACCTGTGCCTGAAAGGCCATCTACATTCCCTGGATTTGCCACAGATAATTTTTGTGGGTCTGTCGTACAAATAGAAAAGACATTGAGCACAGTAATTTGTATGGAGGTTATGTTTCATTTTGCTTCTTCAGTTTAAGTGCCATGTTATGGGAAAAGACCTCATACAGGCTAGTGTAAGCTAAATATACTTTTCAATATCATTTTGGGAAATGGGCTCTGTCTTACTACTTTGGTCATCACAAAATGGAAATTGGCAAAGAATACATCAGACAATTTTTGTGTGTGTGTCTCCTGTAATATTTTGTTTTTAATGCGCACCGTCTTTTTCCAAACCATCATAACTTTCGTATTTTGTTAGCTTTGGTTGATGAGTGATTGGCAGATCTCCTCTAGTTGAAAAGTATAATTTCTGAATTAGGAACTGGTGAGCTGTTTTATCTCAGAATGTTAAATGCTAGCCTGGAATTCTCTCAGAGGGGAGGGGAATGAAGTCTGAGCCTGACAGGTGTGTTCTTTTATGTTCAGATCTCTGCCCCTGCGCCACCCATGGGTTGTAGTTTGCAATGCCCCTCCATAGAAAGAAACAACAAATTCTAAATTGTGTAAAACTTTTTGGCTCTGCATGTATTTCATTCACTATTGTTATCTATTTTAACTACGTGTATCAGGTCAGATCAGTGTGTGTGTCTGGCTTGCTCGTGGTTTTAGTGTCACTGTGACATTTTGTTGTTGTTGTTCCTTAACTTGTCACAGATTTGCTCTATTTGGAGATGAAACTTCTTCATCTCAGAGTTCAGTGAAGGGAAAGGGTAGAAGGAAATGATGATGCTCAAGAGACTGGAAGTTGTCTACATATTCACTGGACTATTGTTTCCTGTCCTTGTAGGCCTACCTAGACAGGGGATGTAAAATGTATACATAGCAAGAGGAAATGAAATCAAATGGCATGAATGAGGGAAAGAGGGGAAGGGAGGTGTATATTTTCATTAGAGATGTGGGGACAATGTGATATACCAAAGAAAAAAAAGTGGAGGGACTGGGGATTCTGGTCAGTGTAGAGATATAAGGAGTTACTTGTATGACTCTACAAAGTTGCCAGCATAATGAGCAGATGTTTTTTCACAAGGACCTTGATCATGGACAAAAAAAGGTGTTGCAGCTATTAACTATTAGTGTTACCCATGAAGACATATCCCCCTTCCCCCCTGGAACACACATCTGTAAATATCGGGGGGGTGGGGGGTGTATGTGTATGCTTTTCAGGTTATGATACTGAATCATTTTTTACATTTTTTTTCTTCTGGCTAATTAAGTTGTTGGATTATGCAAGAATCATGTTTTTACTAAATTCTAGTGAAGCAGTTCATGCAAAATGTCACTATGTAAGTCCTCAAATATCAAGCTTTTATCACAGACATTCACCATTCTAATTGCCCTAGTTGTGTCTGTGATGAGGACCCGGGTGGGGGGGGGGGGGGGGGGGCAAAGTTTACATGGGGGGGAAGGTCCAAAAAAAAAGAAAAAGAAAAATCACCAAGCCGTTGTGCATACGCTGTAGATAATCACTTTCCAGTGTGGCCTTCCTGTACTGTGCAGCACCAGAAGGGGTCAGAGTACACTGACCTTGCTGATAAACCATGGCCTAGACCTGGATGTAACGAGTGAAAGTATTGTTGGTTTGTTTGTTTTTATTTGTCTCAGTGCATGTTTTAACTTGCCCCTCATTTCTTTCAGACGTGGCATTGGAAAATTTAAATTTAACCATTGATACATGTAATTAAATTGCCTTATCAAGTATTTTATCAATTTACTGAATTATTGCTAGTATTGATTTTTTTCTTCTGCCATCTGTTGTATCAGTAAAAAGTAGATGACTTTGTTTTCCATTCATTATATAATATAATGTTGTGTACTTATTTCACCAGCTCCACGTCATGTTACTTTAACACATTATTTTTTGTAGATCTCTGTTATTTATTGCTGAAATGACACATGAAGGATAATTAATTGAAGATTCAGAAATCAGGTTTACTTTGATAAAGTTTTGGTGACTGGTATGAGGAAAATTGCCACTAACAGTTTTCAGCAGTATGGCAAACTAAAAGTTAATCGTAATGTGGCAAAATCTGTGACCTACACATTCCCATGTTTTTGTTGTTAGCTGAGATGTTGAAATATACAATGAGATGAGACAGCTAGCACGTTTAGCCTGCACAGAATTCGCACCGCCACCTAGCGGCGAATTTGTGGAAGCCATGAACATTGCTGTATTTTACAAAGCCAGTATGGGGTAAATGTTGAATTTTTTTCACTACTGAGCTATCGCTGTAAGCCTTGATTGGAGTCACTTATTTTGTCCTTATAACTTGTTGTAGGGAAACTCTGGCTATTTTCCTTTATAGTAGCAGTGGCACTGTAACAGATCCTCATCAATAATTTACCATTTTAGGTCAAGCATTGTTTTCATGCAATGCACCTTGGGCCTTGCCCCCCGATCAGCACACAAACTGTGTGCCCGTTTTTTTTAGAGTGAAAAGTAGAAAGTATCTCATCTTATTGTATAGTATCTTTGGTTACATTCAGCAAATTGTCACATGATACATTTTGAGTGTGAGACAAGTTAATTGGCAGGGTCTGCAGGCAGTGACCACACCTTATACATGTATACAGTATAAAACAGATCTTGTGGTAGCTTAAAATTTGAGACTGTACATTGTTCTACACTGTTCATGGGATGAAGTTGCGATGTTTTTAGTTGTGATTTTGCCCATTCTTTTAACACATGTACATATAAGTACAATGTATATAAAGAATGAAACAAGAATCTAATTTTCCAAAGTATGAGTCAGTAACACTGATGGACATTTCTTGATTCTTGGAAACCAAAAAGGCAAATTCCCATCCTTCTTTATTTGATCGAAACGAAGTTAATAACTCCTTATCTGACATTTTCCCATATTCAAACAAATGTAATTCTATGTCCATTGGCTTCATTTTCAGTTTTTGTCTTTTGTAGTTGTACTGATCCACTGCAGTGCAAGTGTAAAATGGACCAAATAATTCTTGGGTGGATTTGTGAAATGCCATATTTTTAAGTCACTGAGTGGCTACAATAAACAATGTTTTTTACTTGTATTTCCTGTTTTCTGAAGTTATATTCTGTGAATGGTTGTACATGTAGTAACTTGTAGCGTGACAGTCAGCTAAACCAAGTTGTTCCTCAGCAGCTTTAAACTAAAGTGAGCTCAACCAAACTCACCAAGAAATTCAAGTGATCATTTTCATCCAATTGTAGAATTAACCAGGTCTTCCCACTGTCTCTTGGTTGACAAGACTGTCCTGAATTTAGAGAGGGGAGGGAGCATGAATTTTTTATATTTTATTTTATTTTAAAAGGTAAACAAAAATTCCTGCCAGTATCAAGTAATACTATAACAGCCAGTTTAGTCTAGTACAAGACAGTGGTGACGGTGTGCGCATTCGACTAACACTACTAACATACATGTACAAAAAGTAGGTGATTTGATTGGCGGAGTGTGTTACAGTGCTTTGCATTTGTGTTCTTCTGTCTGTGGAAGACATCCCAGCCAGCATCCCTACGTCAGTCCGACGTTGATTTATACAGGATTTCTGTGGGGCTAGTAGGATTACCGCTGGGGCGGATTTCCTACATCAAACTGACGTCGGTGGGATGTCGTAATCAGTGGATCTACGTAAGAGCGATGTCAATCCTACGTATCGGATTCCGGTAGGGTTACTGTATGGGACAACTACATGTAGACAGTATACTCTCTGCTCTCTGATGTAACTGACACTGACAGTTTCCGTTTGCCTGTATAAGACACGGGAGTTGCCTGCCACTTGAGGTGTTCTTTAAGGAAGTTATTTTAGTTTGGAGATCTGTATCGATCCATCTGGTCGCCTTGTCAATACATCATATTATATACATCCACCGCACATCCATCCATCTTGCTTAATATATCCGTCCATCCATCACATGATCCCTCCAGTCATTCATCTGAAAAACCTGCCAAAATGAAAATGTTCGGCTGAAAGACGATGAAGCTGAAATCGTCAGAGCACAATGGGAAGTGAAATTTCACCACCAATTACTGTGTGGAAAAACCCGACCGAAGCAGAAACTTCTGCGGCCTTCCGTACTATTGCACGAGCTCTGGGAGTTTTTTCTGTGGTTTTTATGATATCCTGTGCACATCAGTTCATCAGTGAATGGTGTAGAATTCCCAAAGACGCTAAGACTTATTGTGTCACGGTGACTTGGCTTGGGTCGAGGTGACTCATGTCTCTGAATTTAAATTGCCAACAACCATAAACCGGGGAATGCTTGTCACTGGAGTGGAGTGGAAATGCTCTATCGCGTTAAACTCGGTCAAATTTGTGTCAGCTGAGAAGGACAATAACCTCTGTAATGCCCTGCAAGACTTTTTTCAAGACAGGAATTTTAAATAGAAAAAAAAGGGAGGGGGGGGGGGTGCAGTAACAATGCCTGCAGATTTGGGGGGGGGGGGCAGATGGGATTGCGGACGTGTTATGCTATCTATTTTTTGCCGAAATGCGTGAGGGGGCAAAGAAAAGTTGCAGTTACAGCAAATCAGGACCGAGAGAGAGGGAGCGAGAGGGGGCTTTTTGTGGGGAAACTGCAACAGGCCGAGTAAACGTTATTGTTGGAATTTGGAGGGAAAGCTATCCACCGTGGGACAATAGCATAAAGGATTGGGGGGGGGGGGGGGAGGAAGGACGTCACATTTAAGTCAGAATTCCTGCGTGTAGTGTGTGTGTCTCAATAATGTTTCATTACTGTCCTACCTTTTCTGTGTACAGTATACATGTAGGCTGCAGCATGCATATATCATTAGCCCTTACTGTGTACAGCTGAGTTCTGCTTGGCTGTTGTAATGAGGGTAAGATATCAATTATATATATTTGCTGCAGCTGGAACAAATGCATGTAAGTCCTTAATACGTATGTCTGGGTTCTGCTCGGCAGTCATAGTCAAGGCGACTGACCATAATACTCAAATGAATACATGGTGCAACTACTCAACGAAAAATAACCATTCCTACAAACTACAAATATTGGCCTCTCACTCTGTAATGCTGAACCTCATTTGGTACTTTTTTACATTCATGTTTTGTTTTTCATGTTTTCTTGTGTCTGACTGTCTACACCCGTAGGGCTCTGCAGTACATCTTTTTTTGTTGTTTTTTTGTGCCAGCTTTTTTCTTACACCTAGCCCTGCTGCGACTCACTGCTTATCACTTTCCATTTAATGAATTAGATATGATACATAATATTGATGTCCAACTCATTTGTACCAAAATCTGCCATGTTGTGTAGAATTCTACCGCTCAGGGATAAACATGTCATTGTATGGTTCAGCCTTTTCTGGCTATCTTGGATGAAAGTATCATGAGACTGATTGAGTTGTTTTAGAACATTTCAGCATTCAGATCTTGTTTAATATTTTATATAGTTTTCTAGTGAACATTGGTGTGAAGCACATGGAAATTGTATGCCAAAATTAAATAGCATAAGAAAAAATATAGCTCGTTTTATATAGGCTAGTACAATTTTAATGTTTACAGATATTTTTGAAAATCAATTATGAAAAAGGGTAGGCTATTAATATACTGCTATTACAAAAGTTCTAATAGAAAGTTCCTGTAAAAATGCATTTATTTCTATTTCCATTACAGAATGCAGAGACTACAAGGAGTTCAACCCTCACTGTACGACGCTCTAACTTGTGAAGGTTCCAGTGGAGCACCGGTCATTCGTTTACATTCAGATAGTGTCCATTACATTAGTGCTGGTCAGTTTGTCCATCATGGATACTGGAGGGAAAAGTTAGACATGGGAATGGGGACAGTCAGACCTCCAGTGGCATTGCCATATTGGAAGCAGTTGGACTCACAGGTAGCTTTACAACTGGGTCAAGCTGAAGATGTTGAAGAAAGGTTAAAATCAAGATTTAGTCACATACTTGAAAGTGAAATACAGTCAAGCATGGATAACTCAAATTAGTCCGTATGTAGTGCTATCTGAGACACAGGATACTGAGACAAACCATTCCTTCTTTGAGAATATGTCCGCACAAACTGCACAGGTAGATGTTCCTGAGTCATGATGAGCACTAGTTATTTTTCATTTTATTATAAAAGCATGAGGTGGGCATTTGCTGCATTGTGATATTGTTGATATGAGTTTAATGCTAAGGATGGCATTTGGTGAGTTGATTCATCTCAGTATCCTGTGCCTTGGATGTTATTGTTTCAGATTCAAGGGAAATAATACAAGTAACAATTTCCTTTAAATATGCCACACAGCTCTTAAAAAGCTCATTTTCCCCGCTCATTCCACCCATAGCCGCATTGAGGGATTATTAGGGCAAGACATGGGCTTAGCCAAGTCAGTGGTGTCAAGCTCTCTTTGCTTCCTGTCTACTCTGATCACTTTTGCAGCAGGGAAACTAGTTCGACAAATCATTGTCATGGTTCGAGGTTATACATGTAACCAAAAAGAGTATTGAGAAGTAAATTTTGGACTGAGGTCTTTGTGGGATCTGTGATGTCAGCTTATGTGTATTCGAGTTGTTTATTTTTGACTGAGTTTATTACTTATGCAAGCTATACAATACATAAATGTATCACATATATGAACACATTTTCATTTGTAAAGAATTCATCTCAGAGAACAATTAAGATTGACAGATGTGGTTCATTAATGTAGTCATCACCACCAGCATCAAAGTTTTCATCGTTCTTAAGAATCAACAGCTTCCTTGTGAATCGTATCATTTTACAAAATATCGCCTTCACATGTTAGCCAGTAGTTTGTTTTTAAGTCACTGTTTATGTTCTCATGATCTCCAGCATATTTTATCATTAGGTGTATGAACATTGGGCATTTATTTATAGGTTAAACTAGGCGTACTTTTTTTTCAACTTTTTATTAATTTTATGTTATTATTTATGATCGTTGTGTTCTATTCTCTACGTTGGTTTAGTCTGTGTTTGTTGTAATCATCTAAGGAATGTTCAGTTTATTAAATTCTAACTCTCTGCATCTGCAGACAAGCCTGGCGAAAGCAGTTGGAATTTTGTATGAGCCAGTCTTCTATTGGACACTGGTATTATGTGACTTGCTACACATCAAGCATACACTATGCAGTTCTATGGATGTATTTGCCTATACCAGCAGCTTCTGTTGTCTTCTGTTGTCAGGTATCTGTTGTCATCCTATCCTGTATCATTTACTAAGAACCACTTTTAACAGAGCTCAAATCATTTTCGTTTCCACAAAATTAATGTCTGTTTTTTTTATTTTTTATGACAGCCAGTAAACTATTACACATTTCAACCTGTTGCCCTCTAAATGCCTGGTGTATATGGGCCACAAATGCAAACATTCTTATCCTGTCTTGAGCCTGTTGGGTTAATGTATGGGAGAGGTTGCTTAAGTCCCCAATTCCGCCAACACCTGCCAGTCGCATTAGTGAGAGGCACTGCAGCAAGTGTCCTAGCCTGTTTGACCTGAGCTTTTTACACGAGGTTCAGTTGTAAAGCCCATTCCCAAATTTTACATATTCCAATTCCTAATTTTCAATTCTGTCCCTGTTTATCGTTTTTACATTTTCCTCATAGAAAAATAGTAAATGTGTATGGACAATGCGTATTAAACCATTTTTAGAGATGTGTTTGTTTCTGTTTAATGGTCCGTCATATATTTTTCATTTGAATTTGATTCAAGGATTGCATTTGAGTTTTTAATAAACAAATAAGTAAATAAAAATTCGTAGTACATGTACATGTTTAGAATTATCACATTTTGTTTTGCATTATCTTGTGGGAAACTTCACATAATTCATCACAGCAGTTCACTTAGTAAACTTGACATTTTGAAAAATGTTTTTGTTTTGAAATTTCTAGATATTGTCAGAGATATCTTTCAATTCTCAGATTAAGCATCCTCAATTTGAAGAAAATTTTTTTGCTTTGTTTTGTGAGTTTTCAATTCTCTGGAAATTTGGTGTGGGTTTCACAGCAATGACGACTAAACTCATAAACATGTATACTGCACCTTCCAGCATTTATGGTGACCTGACCTAGTTTGACATTTGGCTCGTGATGGCATCGCTAACCCTAAAATAAAATTGCTTAAAGCATTTTCATATGACTGCAATTGAAAACTCTTGGAAAGAATTATTTTTCTTTCTGTTGATTAAAGGGGAATGCAGTGTTTCAAAAATTGATTTATATACGAGGGGGAGTCAAAAAGTAATGCAATTTGTTTCATTGCTAGAATTGAAATGAACACATAACAAGTATCATACCGGGTACCTCAAATTGAAGCCATACGATAGAGGATCAGATCCCTACTTCTTAACATAGTCTCCACCTCTCTCGATAGCTACTGTCCACCTTTCAGAAAGGCCACATATGCCAACTTCATAAAACTGAACAGACTGATCTTTGAGCCAACTTTTAACAGCAGTCTTGACTTGTTCGTTGTTTTCATAACGATGACCTCTCTCAGTACTTCTTTCATGGGACCGAAAAGGTGAAAGTCTGACGGTACCAAATCAGGAGAATAAAATGGGTGTGGCAGTGTGTTGTCAGCCCAAATGAGGTGATTACTTCCCTTGTCATGATATTCGTGTGAGGGTGGGCATTTGTCGTGCATGGAAAAACTTTGTCCATATCCAAATTGGACCTCACTCGTCGAATTCTTCCTTTCAGCCGTTTTAGTGTCTATGTGTATGCTTCAGAGTTTATAGTTGCTCTTCATGGCAAAAAATCAGTGAGAATTACGCCTTGAAAGTCCCAAAACACAGCGGCCAGGATTACTGCAGCTGATTTTTCTGTCTTGAATTTTTTTGTCTTTGGGTACATTGGATGTGACCATTCCATTGATTGTCTTTTCGATTCTGGTTCATAATAATGTCTCGTCTCCAGTGCCAAGTCTTCTGAAGAAATGTGTGGTCTCTTTCGCTAAGCTGCGAAAGCTCCGTGCAGTCATTCGCTCTTTCATTCTTGTGACCAGCTGTCAGTTGTCTTGGTACTCAATGGGCACAGACTTTGGAAAACCCAAGTGACTCAATGTGGTTATGAGCACTTCTGTGGCTTACCTCTAGCTTTGTTGCCAACTCATTAAGTGTTATTCGCCTATATCAGATCCTCTTCTTTTGCTTTGTTGGCAGTGTTGACACAACTTGACGGGCAACTGGCACGATGTTTGTCAGATATAAGCATGAAGATGTCAACTGTTCCTTGTCTTCAAAGCTATCGCTCAGACGTCTGGCCCACCTATAAACATTACTGTAGTCTAAAGCTTGGTCTTTATAAACATTTTGCAGTCGCTTGTGCATGTTTCTGGGGGTTTCTCCTTCATTAACAAGGAATTCCATCACTGCTCTTTGTTTCTGATGGGCTTCCATAGGGAAGCCATTTTGAAACAACCTCACTCACTCAAAAATGAAATGAAATAAAATTTTAAGAATTTAAGTTTGAGAGTACAAGCACAAGCACCATTATGCCAAATATCAGCTCAGTTGATGATAAACTGTTCAGTAGGAAACAAATTGCATTACTTCTTGACTCCCCCTCATATTTGAATAGAACTAAAAATGTACTTGAGATAAAAAGTACATCAAATTTGGGGAGCTGCAATGGAATATTTTAGAATAAAAATCTTAAATAAATAAATATATTAATATACCCACATTGTGTTTTGTTATACAAATTTATTTTAGGAATAACTTCTTTTATCTGCCAGGGCCGACAGACTTTTTCTGCCGGCCCAGCCATACAGGCAGAAACAATGGCCTCGGATGCCTATTGCACCCGGGACCACCCAACGCAGAGTTTTTATAAAGATCCCTGAAATTATGCTCTGCTGCGGGACTAGTCTTGATGCCGTCAGGCTACCTGGCGGCACCAAGAACTAAAGATCAAAATCCAAAAACCCTAGAGCCCTGCTAGGTCTTAATATCTTATTACTTGTTTTAACTGGGGCTCTAGAGGAAAACAGTCAATTAGTGACATGTTTTATTGGAAATAAAGGGATCAAACTCCTGAAAGGGACAGTGTCCCAGAACTGCTGTCCACTTATCTCCCTTCATCTGTCACTTGTCTTGCCCTTGCCTTGGCACTCACTAGAAAATGAATAAAATTCCACGACCAGAAAAGACGAAGAACGAAGACAACAGAAAGAAAGAAAGAACAACAACAAACAAGAAAGAGAGAGACAATCAAGAACAGGGGGCCAACAGCACTGTGCTGAGGCCCCCGAGAAACAAAAGAACTCAACTCGGGAGCTGCAATGTACTACTGGTTCTGTGCCATTGCCTCAAATTCTTTTCTGACATCTTCAATCTTGGGTTGAAAATCATTGTATGCTTTTAGAGAAAAAATATCTCAGATGTACAGACAAAATGTTCATATTGGTAATTTTCTCTTTTTCTAGTGGACTCTCCTTGGTTCAAGATCTTGAATTGTGGTTTCTGGTTTCACATTCTCCTGACATTGATCGTGATGACCATACAAGCTGGGCCACGCTATGCTATTTGTTACACCTTGTCTGTTCTCATAGCCACCTCGCAGTTTCTTGCAAGTTGGGCACTCATGCATATCTTGACCTGGTCAGTTTCTAACATTGCTTTGGTAATTCTGGTCTGGTTAGTGGTACTCTATCTAGAAAGGTGAGTTTACTTCATCTCTAGATCTTTGTCCGTTACATTACAAATGTATGCACATATTTTTAAAAAACCACAGAAAATCTGTAGGGTCGCAACAGTGCTTGGAACAAACTTAAAATGTGGCAAAACAAAGGAGAGCAGGTCTTTGGAGAACAAAAGCTTGCTTTTTTTTACCCCCCGTCGATTTTTAATTCTATTGGAGTTTATGGTATAGTTTCATTATTGTTTATTTCTTATGCGAAGCTTTGTGACATACAACCTTTCTCTTTTTTGCCACATTTTAACTGTACAGATGTCTAACAGTGTTAAATTCATTCTGGGACATAAATGTTAACAAGGCCAGTTCTGTCTGGCATTGTGAGGGAATCACATATAATACATATTATTGTGCATGTTGTTACCAGAGCAAGAGATAAAAACTTCTGAATTTGATGTTTTTCGCTCTCGGTCTTTCATATTAAATTTAGAGGTGCTGTTGACATGACTATAACCTGGCTCACATCATACGATGACAGATCAGTCTAATCTTGTGCAAACTTTATACTGAAGAGATATGCAGCTACAAAACATCGGTGTCTTAGCCAAATTGTCGAGCTCGGAAAATTTCCAATTATTCACTTTGTGGCTCTTTCAAGGGAGAATGCGGAAACACATCAACCATTGCAATGTTAGATAGCTTTACATAATAAAATTTTGAGATAGATTTTTAATGTCAATTCTGCGCCTGACACACCCAGCCATTTTTTATCATGCACAAACATCACAAATCACCTCTGACCAAATGGCTGACTGATTCTGTCCCACGCTAACCGAGCATCCCATCAGCTGTGCCACATGCCCACTTACTGATTTTTAGCAAATAAGTTAATGATGCTCTTAATTTACTCTTAAATTACTCTTAATAAACCCTATTACATCTTTGAGTTATGTTATCATGAAATGACCTCTATTATGATAGAAAAGTAGCCCAATACATTTCAGTTTACTTTTCAAGCATAATGCACAAGACGCAATACTCCTTCAATCTGTTATGTGCAGAACAAGCTTGGCTTCATTTCACTGCAAACCAAGGACAAGAAACTGTGCAATCTGTCTAGATCTCTGAGTGCATAATTATTTAACCATCTATATATCAGCCGTCAAGGCACGCAATAAGAAATGTAGTTTTCTAACGTGCAGTATTACAAGCAGCTCACTGCTGTCAATCAGTTTGTAATAGAACTGATTTTCCATTTTTGAAATTTTGTGTCCAGGGTTAGCCATGACACCGATGATACACACTGTAGTATTTGTCTACAGTATTTGTCTTAAGAGTTTAAAAAACGTCAGATAGTTATTGCGTCTTCAAACTGTTTAGGATTTAAAATCTGTATTAAATCTACAGATATTTCAATTTGCACACGTGGTTCATGAACAAGACATTTGGATCTTACGCTGAGCTACTGAAATACAAACTGTCAGTGGAGATGAAGATTCATGCCAAGAGGATCAAGAAAGAAGAGCTCGTCATGGCACAGGAAATCAGCACAGAAGCCAAGGTCAGATCAGCAAGTTAACCTGTTTGAAAGTAGAGGACAGTGGTTCTCAATGGGGTCGATTCGGGGGGGAGATGGATGTTTGGGTTCGTATTGTATTGATTTAGTGAACCAGACCATCAGGTACAAGACAATGTTAATTCAACACAACAGACTCCACGTGTAGCCATTTCATAACTTCCTGTATTCTCTTCTGTCGCTCTTTTACAATGAAGTCACAGACAGTCATATTAATAATAATCTAGAGTAAGTCTAAAATCCTAAACAATGTATTTAATATGATACCAGAACATCTCCCTTCTTTTAGAGATTTAAAAGATTTTAAATTAAAGTGTCCTTTCAACTTATGTTGTAATAGTCCAACTTATGTTTCCATCAACGTTCTTTGGGGTGAATTTTAGTTTTGTAAATTTTCGGGTAAGTCCATAAATATTGTTTTTGTTCTGGAAGTAAAAACTATCTACTAATGTAATATTCCATACACACACACTTTCGTTCCATTAACTAATTTATGAACTAACAATTAAGTTAATGTAAAAGTACCAAAAGTCATGATCAACTTAATTGTCCTTGATTTCTGGATATGTCATGCCATATCACAATGGATAGTTGCTTGAAATTAGTGATTTAATTATTATGTCGTTAAATATCAACAGTAAATTGTTCAAACACTTGACATGTTAACTGAACTTAAAACTAAAATGAACAGTAACTTAAACTAAGTAAGTATGAACTACTGTATGAATAAGGTAGAGACTTCCTGCCTCTACATCATGGGAGGGTATTATTATGACCCTTGCTTTATCCCATGATTACTATTACACAACACTTCTAGCTTGGATTGAAGATGGAAGATGACTAGTTCGACCTTCTCATCTCTTCCTCCCTGAATCTGGCTGGCTTGTTAGCAACATAGCCTCGAGCCATACGAGTGACAGGTCTATTTGTAGACACTGTTTCTGGAGGGGATTTGACGACTCTAGAATTTGAACTAGGTGTTGCAGGAATATCTTGGGTTTGTTCGTTATCTTGCAGCACATCATCTGGAGGATCTGGGCTTGGATCTTGATCAGGAAACGAAGACGGTACTGCTTGAAGGTGTTTCCGGTTTCTGCGCAGCACCCGGTCAGGTGTTTTCACCAAATATGTTCGGTGATCTGGATTTGTTGCAATGACAGTTCCTGGTCAGGTCCACTTGTTTTCTTCATCTGTCTTGAGAAGAACTTTCTGTCCAGACTCCAGTTGTTTCAGTTGTCTTGCGCCATGTCTGTTGTCGTAATTCCTTTTGTATCTTGTTTTCGTTTCTTTTGCTCTGTCTTGGATGTCTTGGTTGTTGACTTGTCGAGGGTAAAGGTTCCTCGGCAATGTGGGAACTTTTGTTCTCAGTTGTCGTCCCATCAGGGCGACTGCTGGGCTCACTCCAGTCGTTGAGAGAATTGTGTTTCTGTAGTTCATCAGAGCTACCTCTAATGAATTCTGTTTCAAAAGTTTCTTTGCAACCTTCACAGCACTTTCGGCTTGTCCGTTGGACTGAGGAAAGTGTGGACTACTGGTCACATGTTGAAAGTCAAAGTCTTTAGCAAAGAGTTTGAATTCTCTGCACTGAAATTGTGGTCCATTGTCACTAGCCAGAGTTTCACAAATTCCGTGAGTTGCAAAAATGTTTGTTAGCTTCTGGATGATAGCTTGAGATGTTGTAGAATTCAGTTTTACTACTTCGATCCATTTTGAGTAGTAATCGACTACGACTAAGTATTCATTTTTCCCATGTGTAGCGAGATCTACTGCAATTTTCTGCCATGGCCTCTCAGGTAGGTCAGTTGGTATTAATGGTTCATTCCGCTGGGAGGGTCTATTTTCTCTGCAGGAGAGACAGTTCTGAATCATGTTCTTGATATCTCTCGTGATGCCGGGCCACCACACGGATGCGTCAGCATTCTGTCTGCACTTTTCGATTCCTTGGTGAGTCTCATGTAGTTTAGAGAGAATGTAATCTCTTTGAGAATGAGGGACTACTATTCGGTTGTTGAAAACTAACAATCCATTCACAATAGACAGTTCTCCTTGCACTTGTTGAAAATTTTGTAGTGTTTTAGGTACCTCTTTTGGCCAGCCATCCATCACAAAATGCATCACTTTCTGTATGTCTGTATCTTTCTTGCTTTCTTCCCTCAGATTTTCTAATCGTGAAGCAGTGACGGGCCAAAAGCTTTCCAGAGATTCCACATAAGCCTCTACATTCTGTCCTGTTTCTTTATCTTGAGTTGTATGGTAATTCATTGGACTTCTAGAGAGAGCATCAGCAATGACGAGCTCTTTCCCTGGCACATGAATGACATTGTAGTTGAATCTTAAAAGTCTCATCAGTAGTCTTTGGCATCTGGCAGGGCATTTATCTAAATCTTTTTTCTTCATCAATGGAACCAATGGTTTATGGTCTGTTTGTAATTCAAAGTTATCAAGACCAATTAGGTATTTTCCAAATTTTTCACATGCATAGACCGAAGCCAAACATTCTTTCTCTATTTGGGCATAACCTTTTTCTGTTTCTGTCAATGTTCTAGATGCAAATGCTATGGGCTGAAGTTTGCTTCCTTTCATCTGTATTAACACTGCTCCCAACCCAAAACTGCTGCTGTCTGCACTGACAATTGTTTCACAGTTAATGTCAAAGAATCCCAAGGTTGTAGCTTCTGCTATTTTCTTCTTTGCAAGGTTGAATGCATTTTTCTGCTCTGCTCCCCACTGATATTTTTCTGACTTTTTCATCAAATCAGTCAAAGGTTTCAAAATTGTAGCTAGTGATGGAACAAATTTACTCATGTAATTGAGTAACCCACACACAGTGCGTAGCTCTGTCAATGATGTTGGCGGCTGTAGTTTCTGTATGGCCTCCACCTTTTCAGGATTTGGTTTTATTCCCTCCTTGTTTATGAGATGTCCAAAGTATTTCACCTCTTTCTGTCTGAAACAACATTTTTCTTTATTTAATTTCAGTCCTGATTGTTCTATTCTCTCCAAAACAGCTTCTAGTTTTCTATCGTGATCCTCTATGTCTTTCCCATAGATGATGGTATCATCCATAATGACTTCACAACCTGGCAGGCCTTTTAAAGTCTCTTTCATTTTTGATTGGAATACTTCAGGACCTAATGATATTCCCATGGGTACTCTCTGGAAACAGTATTTTCCAAACGGTGTGATGAAAGTTGTGAGCATGCTGCTGTCTTCCTCGAGGGGAATTTGGAAGAAACCAGAGGTTGCGTCTAGTGTAGAAAAGACTGTTGCGCCATTGAATTTGGGAGCGATATCCTCTAAGTTTGGAAGCATGCAGTAGTTTCTTTTCACTGAAAGATTTAACTTCTTGAAATCCACACAGATCCGAACTTGCTTGTTTGGTTTTACTACTGGGACCATTGGGGCACACCATTCTGTAGGTTCATTAACTTTTCTTATTACCCCATTTCTTTCCATCCTTTCCAGTTCTTCTTTTACTTTACTTTCTAAAGGGAATGGTACTCTTCTTGCTGTTGCAACATTATATGGTTCAGCATCTTTGTTTAATGTTATTTTTACTGGTTCAGTTTTCAACAGTCCGGCAGCACCAAAAACTTGTTTTCTTAGTTCAGGTTTTAATTTTTCTGTGCGTTCTATGTCTTCTATGTGCCTGATTAAGCCTAGAGCTTCGGCCACATTTCTGCTGAGTAAATTGCTACCTTCTTTGTTGTTTAAGACCACAACTCTGAATTCAAAGGTCTTTTCCTTTCTCTTTGTCTTCGCTGTGAACTCTCTTTTCACTTGAATATTTCCTCCTGGTGAGGTTAGATTCAGTTTACATTGATGCAATGTCGGTTTGGTTCTCAACCTTTGAAATGTTTTCTGAGTAATACAAGTAATGTCAGCTCCTGTGTCCACTTTGAAAGGAACATTTGTATTCTGAATGTTGAGCATCGTGCTCCATGGTGGAGATTTGTCTGAAATGACTGTATCTATTGAAAATGTTTGTTCAAATTCTTCAGTCACCTCTCTAATGTTTGACCTGCACATTTTGGCAAAATGATTTGCTTTATGACACTTGTGGCAGGTTCTCCCTTTTGCTGGGCATTGGTCACGTGGGTGACCTTTCCCACACCTGCGACAATTTTGATACTGAACACTGGTAGGTCTGTGATGATTATGATTATAAGGTTTCTTATGTGGTTTGTGACCTTGTTGTGGTGCTGTTGCCCCTTTGTAATGCTTTTCATTCTTTTTAAATCCACCTGATTTTACTCTACTCATCTGAGTTTGCTGTGGCTGTGCTGTGTTATTTGTCAGCTTTTTTAAGAATTCTTCAGTCATTTCCAGACTTCTCGCGAACTGTAACAATCCTGCTACGTCAAGCGTTGATGTAGTGAGTCCTTTTTCTCTCACTTTCTTCGATGAGCAACCTGATATGAGTTGCGATTTTATTTCATCCTCCGCATTCGGAAAATTGCACTGAGACGCAAGTTGGCGAAGTTCGGAGTAAAAATCGTCAATTCGTTGAAATTCTTTCTGCCGCTTGTGTCTGAATTCATATTTCAGGATCTCCAAATTTGATCTTGGATTAAAATGATCTGTTAGAGCCTTAATGAGGTCCTTATAAGATTCATCTGAGGCTTGTATGGTATTGATAGTGGGTAATGATTCTGCAATATCATTTAGATCTGGACCACCATAAGTGAGGGTAAGAGCGTATCTTCGTTTGCTGCTAGCTATCTCGTATCCATCAAAGATGTGCTCCAGCCTGCGGACCCATCTAGGCCATCGAACTGCGGCACCTTCAGTGTGGCAATCGAATTGTTCATACGGTGGGAGATTCATGATGGACTCTGTGGTGTAGATCTAGTAGATTTGGCTCAGGTCTGAACTCATAGACTCTGCACTGTGTCGATCTATTCTTGCTGTCAGGTCTGATCTCATAGACTCTGCTCTATCGATAATAGGTCTTGGTTCATGGGCTTGGCTTAGGGGCCTTTTTTTTTTTTTTTTTTTTCAGATACGTCTAGATTCTAGATCTGGTAATGCCAGCTACTTTAACTGACAACATGTTTGTCAGATCCCACTTCTGACACCATGTTTGGGTTCGTATTGTATTGATTTAGTGAACCAGACCATCAGGTACAAGACAATGTTAATTCAACACAACAGACTCCACGTGTAGCCATTTCATAACTTCCTGTATTCTCTTCTGTCGCTCTTTTACAATGAAGTCACAGACAGTCATATTAATAATAATCTAGAGTAAGTCTAAAATCCTAAACAATGTATTTAATATGATACCAGAACAATGGATGGGGGGAATTTTGAGCTCGGGGGTGATAAAACCTCAAAAGAGGCAATAATGGAGCAAACACTATGAATGGGAGACAATTAGAGGGTGAACGTTTTTTTCTAGCTAAGGATTACAGATTTGCACAATGATTATTTTGATGATACTTTTTGTCCTTTTTACATTCAAAATCATATTATTATGCCTATCACTGGCTTGCCATGTGGGAAAAGAAATGAGAAAAGTCCTGGACAAAATGTGTCATTCAAATTCCACGGTCATTCAGTATTACTAGTATATTATGATATTAGGCCAGTCCAGCCTGCAGCACTGCATGCCCTTTCAAAAACCACTAACCTTTAGAAAGTGAACTTACAACTCCAGGTTTACACTAGATGACCATGATCTATGTGACTCTCCAGTGCCATGCTTTTCAATGAATTATTGTCTCCCTGACAATTTCCATGGCCTTTGGTGTGCTGACGTCTTGGCCAACTTTGATTAGGATTTCATATGTAACAGGGGCATCCCTGTTGTGGAAGTGAGATCCAGTAGACTGTGGTGAGGGACATTAGTTACTGTATAGTTTATGAGCCGCTGGTAAACATGTTTTTGTTATCCTGACCGCCATAATTTTTGTTATCTGCATTTTACCATAACCTCTGTCTAATTGTAACTCTAGTATCAGTGTATTGTTTAGAGGTACAGTCAGAATATTACAATTATAGTATGTCTGTAGAATATGCATAAGGTGTTATTCTCTTCAATCTACATGTAAAAAATGTGCTCATAAATGAAAGACTGCTGTAACTCCATATTTGTTGGAAATTGAGATCACCTTCAAGTACTGTGTAGGACTTTCCGAACCTTAAATGCAATAAAAGTCTTAACTCGGTCCAGTCGAAATAAACTAAATTTTGTGTCTTTGCTCTTGGCCTGCTGTCTAAATCAGAGTTTCTCTGAAATTTTTGGAGTCAAATTTTCTCAAAACTGGCTGACATGGAGTTAGACTATACATTTATTCATGTGCACAACTGATATTTGTAGCATGAAAGCAAAGTAATGTTACCTGTGTACAAAGTTTCTGTCTACAAATCAGTTTCATCTTTTCATCATAACATCCTTTTGCTGAAGTTGTTGCTGAACCCTTTCTCCAAATGTACATCAGACCCGCCAATCGTTTTGGATTTTACAAGACTCTTTTGTATTTTTGGGTGTCGGAGGGACCTGAAAAATAATTATTGTGTAAAAAAAAAAAAAAAAAGAAATCTTTGCCAGATTTGAGAATAAAGCTAGTCCACCAAAGTGCAAGACAGTGGTATGCACATTATACAAAAGTACATTATTATGATCTGTGAAGTGTCATACAGTGTTTTGAATAAAAATTTGTCTTGTCCTCTCTATGGTTCTAACCTAACCAATAATGTATTATACTTATAGATGTGACATGTGGAGTTTGTATTCTATAAAACTTTTTGTCCCCAATGCCAGCAACCCTATGGAAATCTGACATGTAGGTCAAATTGGCTCACAGGAATGACATCATCCTCTCGTATATCTGCTGGTTATGACATTGTGCCAACATTGGTTTGATGTAGGGAATCCACTCTATGGCAATCCTACCCGCGCTATGGGAATCCAGTACAGATCTACGCCAGATTGACATAAGGATGCTGGCAGGGACACTTGGTCCCAGGAGATAATGGTCAAACAAAGGAGATTTTGAATGGTAGTCACCTGATGTCCGTAAATAGAATTGGCTACACATCCGGGCATGCATAACCGGATGTGTAGAGAGTGCGTTCTTGCCATGTGCGATTTCACGGGCAGGTCACCAGTGCGACGGTGGAAGATAAATTTCAATGTTGAAACTTTACAAGCCTTTAAAATCAACTAGTTTCGATCAGTTTGTGATTATTCACTTGGGAGTCAGTGTTATGAACATTGGCAGATGGCCGAGATAACGTGGCCGAGTGAAAATTGACAATTTTACCATAGTGAAGACCTACACGGTCGATCATGTCAACTGTAAACAAGGGAACTGGAGGAGTAGATAGCATAGATCTAGATCTAGATAGGCCTAACTTAACCACACAGAAAATAGAATCAGTTGTGAAATCCGAGGGAAGTGAAACTATAACTTCAGACTTATAACTCTAGATTGTCGTTAGTCGAATCTAAAATTGAAACAATAGAACAATCTACACACTGTGAGGCTACACAAAATGAAACAGGGCCAAGACCCAAACAGAACAGTACTAACCAAAGTGCCAGTCCCTCGGCTATCGGAGCCGCAGCTTCTGACATATTAAAGGAGTTCGAAGCGGTGAAGGAATCCGTTTCCAGAATCGTCTTGCCTCCCGCATTAAAAGTACATGATTCCCAAGTGGGAATTAAACAAGAACATAAACAGGCACTTAAAATCCTATCCAAATCAGCCAGGTTCACAGAAACAGGGCTAAAGCTATTATCAACGTTCCAGAAAAGAGACAACAATTACATTCTATCAGATGATGATATCAACGCACTTTATGTAACATTTTGTGCTTCTTCAAACTTTCTACAAGCAGAATACGCAAATATCGTGGTCCGCAGCTCCTTTGATGAGGAAACGACGCGCCTCTTTGGCAATCTAGAGAACAATACAGCAGCGTTTAGTGAAAAATCCCTGCAAAATATTCGTGTAGCAGCAGAATTGGCAGCGGTGTCTAACCGGGCCAATCAACGAAAACCTACAAGACCACCATTAAGGGAACAGGGAGGTTTCCGCTTCCACAACGCTAATAATTGGCGCAGCCGGTTCCCAGGACCACGTCAGGCATTCCCAAGGCAGCCCTATAGCCACAATAGCTACAACACATACATGAATCAGAACTTAAGTGGTCGCGATCAATGAACGCTTCCAGTTCCGTAGACTTCTGTGGAGCAAGTTTGCAGTCCCATTTATCGGAATGGGAAAATATTACTTCATCCAATACAATTCTACAGTGGATCTCTGATGGAGTACCTATTCCTTTCAAGATTACTCCTGACAATCCGGTGCACGTGAAAAACTACAAACAGTATTCCCGCGATGAGAGACAATTTATTAGTGAGGAAATTCAGAGATTGTGTAAAGATCAATGCGTGGTCAAATGTAATGAGAAACCCAGATTCGTATCACCTCTGAATGTGGTTCCTAAGTCAGACGGCGGATTCCGATTGATTCTAGACCTTAGAGAGGTGAATAAATTTTGTATACCTAAATCTTTCATTTATGAGGATATTAACACTGTGCTGAGTACTATTGAGCCAGAGGACCAATTAGTGACAATCGACTTGAAAAACGCATTTTATCACATACCCGTATTGGAAGAACACTCATCTTATTTGGGTTTTGAATGGCAAGGACAATTCTACAAATATGTTGTATTACCTTTTGGTGCATGTTTTAGCCCTTACTTTTGCTGCAAGGTGATTAGACCTGTGATCCAATACTTGAGAAATGTTTGTAATCTCCGTATTGTTGCATATGTTGATGACTTCATTTTGGGCGCACATGAGAGAGACATTATTGAACATAGTGCTTTGGTAATAGAGACATTACAACGGCTAGGATGGTTTATTAATTTTAAAAAGTCAGACCTCAAACCTAGTTGTACTAAACAATTTATTGGCTTTGTCATTGACACCAGAACTAGGCCGAACTCCATATTATTGAAAATTCCCCCCAAAAGAATTCAAAAACTCAAAAAAGATGTAAAAAGACTACAATTAAAAGGTAAAGGTACAGCAAGAGCTATTGCTAGGATCTGTGGCCAGTGCGTGTCAATGACAAGGGCAATTTTCCCTGCAAAATTGTTACTTAGAAATTTGTATAGACTTTTGGCTTCAAGATGTTCATGGCAGGAGGTGTTAACTATTGACCAAGCCTCTTTAGAGGATCTAGAATGGTGGTATACATCCTTAGATTCTTGGAATGGTAGATACTACTCTTTAGAGGAACAAAACCGACCCATTTTTCAAATAGCTACTGACGCTTCGGGCGTTGGGTATGGGAGTGTTATAGTCAATTCAGACCACCAAACCCAAGGCTTTTGGCCAAGGTACATCGCTGAAAAATGTTCAAACTACAGGGAAATTCTGGCCGTGTACATGTCCCTCCTGGCACTTGTAAACATAGTACGGGGTCAAGCGGTTCAAATCTTGTCCGACAATATAACAACGGTCTCATACCTGGCGTGCATGGGAGGCCCGAGCCAACAAATATCGGATATGGCCAGGGACATTTGGTCTTTTGCCATCAGAAACAATATTTCAATCAGCGCCAAATTCCTTCCAGGAATACAAAACGGGGTAGCCGACAGATTGTCCAGGTTCAGTTCCCAGTACGAGTGGTATCTGCCTACCAGCGTATTCAATCTTCTCAACAAAATGTGGGGCCCATTTTCTGTGGACAGGTTCGCAAGCATATCAACGGCCCAGGTGCCCAATTACAACAGCTTGTTCTTAGATCCAATGACATCAGGTGTAGATGCGTTCAGTCAATGCTGGACCAACGAAAACAATTTTATAAACCCGCCATTACGACTCATGCAAAGAGTACTGGACAAGATAGTCATGGACAAAGCTATAGCTACAATAATATGTCCAGCATGGCCAGCACAACCATGGTTTCAAAAGCTAAAAGCAATGTGTGTGTGCCCTCCTGTAAAGCTACCCAAAAGCAAATTCATTTGCATACCTCTGTCAAACAAAACACCAGAACCGCTGAAGAACCCAAATTGGAGATTGTTAGCTTGGAAAGTAGATGAAAATCTCATTTAGGTATGGGTTTGGGCTGGTCGGCTAAAGCCTCCTCATATTATCAATTTTATTTGGCCCCTTCTACTTTGAATTTGTACAATAGATACATTGTAATGTTCAAATCTTTTTGTACTATGAATGACATGAAGTTTCCGCCTGACGCACAAGTTAGATCTGCGGTCATTGCTGAATTTTTGTGTGAAAAGGCGGAAAGTTCAGACCGCCCAGAATCTATGTTAACTGCTATTTTGGCAGCACTGGGACATTATTTCCAGGCATTGGACGAGGTGCCATTGCCTGTATGGTTACACAACTTGAAACATGCACTGATAAGATCATGCTCAGTTCAACCTAAGGGGCGCACTCCATGTATGCCCATAAAACCAGTGATCGAGCTTTTCGAGTCATGGCCCGATAACTGTCAGTTGCCGCTGAAAAAATTACGTCAGAAGTCGATAGCTCTTCTTGCGTTGTGCGCGATGTGCCGACCGTCGGACTTAACTCGGTTTAACACAGAACACATTGTCTTCAACTCAGACAATTCAGTAACTCTCATTTTCTTTGGTTTAAAAAATGACAAAGACCGAAAAGGGTTCGAGGTCCGTCTTCAGTTCGCTTTGAATAAAAAGAGTGACCCAGTGGCATGCTTAGAGATATACATGAAACGGACCGAATCATTAACAAATGGCCAAGGTCCTGTGTACCTTACAATTACGCCGCCTTACAAAGGCTTGAGTGTTGCTAGCGTTGCAGACATTTTACGCGACACAATCAAAGACGCCAATTTAGGAGACAAGTTCACTCCACGTTGTTTTCGAACGACAGGAGCGACCGCATCAATCAGCGCAGGAAGTGATCCCGATGTCACCAGGCAATTAGGGCGCTGGAGAAGCCAAGAGGTATTTTTCGACTCGTATGTTTATCCACTGCCGAAGAGCACGTTTACTGATAACCTTTTGTCCGCTGACACTTGAATCGACTTACTCTGTTTTTGCATAGCGTTGACATGAGCAATGATATCGCTACACAAGTGTAAAATATTTTAGTGGTTTAATTTACCATCTTTTATTAATTAGTCCTTTTATTTTCTTCATTTGCTTTTTGATACATTAATATTTTGTGGAAGTTCATTATTGTTAAACAGGTGGTGTTACTGATGAACACCCAACCGCTTCATCCTCTCTATCTAGGCATTATTTTGATTTATTAAAGTTTGTAAATTAATAAATCTTGTTTGTTGTCGGACATCAGAGTGACAGAGATTTGTTTATAAATGGTAGTCACCTGATGTCCGTAAATAGAATTGGCTGCACATCCGGGCATGCATAACCGGATGTGTAGAGAGTGCGTTCTTGCCATGTGCGAGTGTTAAATGATTGACCTATTTATGTATGATGTGTGCTGTTTATAATGATGTTATGTATTAGACCTGTCTGTGGAAGCACTGTTGGCAGAATAGGCATTATTTTGATTTATTAAAGTTTGTAAATTAATAAATCTTGTTTGTTGTCGGACATCAGAGTGACAGAGATTTGTTTATAAATGGTAATTAATGTCGTCGAGGGCATAAGAGAATTATGCAGATTTGTATGCGGGTGTCACATTAATTGCATATTTTAGTATGAAAAATGAAAGTTTGATTATATTATAAGACTTACCTCAGCAGACCAAAAATTTGCATGTCTTTACACTGAATACTGGAAGAAATATTAATTAGACTGGAGATAGTTCATGATTGATATTATTTCCTGATGTTTGGGTTTTTATCATTGTTATTTTGGAAATCTCATAGTGAAATATTGATTTTAAATTTGATCTGATTTTTATGGTCTGTACTGTTTTATGCTAGGAACTGTTAAACTTTTAATCTTGTTTGCACCAGCGTAACAATTTTATGTTTTGTCCTTGTCTTGGTCTCTGCCATCACCTGTGACAGATGTCAAATTCTTACAAAAAAGTGCTGAAAATCTTAAGTGTGGCATTGTTGCACTTTGAATGAGCATTTTAAAAACAAATTCAGGTTTGTGTAGATTGGTATGAATATTTGTTTAAACAGTTTTGTTTTGCTTCATCTGTCCAGGAACATATCTCATGTTCACACTTTTATCATAGTTCTTGCCAGAGATATTCACTTTTATGGTGTCTGAATTATGTTATATAATTAGATGACGTACCGGGCATGGCACGGAATAAACAATCAAGTGCTCTCTCTCTCTATCTCTCTTACAATAAAAGTAGTAATCTGCAGTCCTGCTTCAGAACTCATGCGCGCCAGGACACTGCGCAACAAGCTTGATATGGTTACTTTTTATGACATGCACGGTACTATAACAGAATGGAGGCAAGATGGAGGATGAAAATGACAGCACGAGGAAACAATGCATTTTCTATAAATTCAAGAACCAAACTAATCAAAATAATAAAAACTTCCTTGCACCCTCTGTGGTATTTGAAATGAACATGTAAAATTGGGTTAGTGTAGGTGGTCTAATAAAAAAGCTTTTTGGGGTCAAAGGTGGAGATTTTGTGAAAAACGAAACAAACATGCAAAAATACAGATGTAACATAGTAATTAAACATTGTTATTTTTTAAAAATACATGCTTGAAGTAAACAACATTTAATTATAGCCATCATCTTCCTTATGTGAGAGGATGAACGACTTTCTATTTTTAATGTGCTTTCATGGTAACTCTGGTGCGTGAGTGAGGGACGGCCACTCATAGTAGTTTATGGACACTTGGCCGAGTACCATTAATTGGATTATTTCCCTTGTAATACTAGCGCGGGACCCGTTATTCACATCACGGTGAAAAGCGCGCATTTTGATTGGTCAGTTGGAAATGTTGACCACCGGGCTTCCAACTCTTATATCATGGCTTTAAGTTTCTTACAACTCGCTCCTTCGTTGTTATCCACCGACAGAAAGACGGGAACCCGAATTCATTTTTGAGAGTAGACAATACCCTATCGGTACAAAATAGGTACTCATGATAACGTTTGTTATCAATGGAGATACGTCGTATTAATGGACGAAAGTATCCCGCACAAAATTGTCGAATGTTGTTAGTCCTGACACTTTGGAAATTTATATTAAAACTGTTACCGGGTTTCTGGTATAAGTAGTCAGTTAGAATTTTAGCAGCAAGTTTCTACTTTATAATGGTACTAATTTCGTTGTACTTTGATGCACATGTCCTATTGAAATAATTAATAAGAGGATCTCGGATTTAAAGCAAACTATGAGTTAGACGCATGTTATCCCCGATAAATCCAACCTGGGTCAAATTTATTCAATTATTGCTGGAGGGGTCGTTAGAGTAATTTCTACAGTTTACTGGGATACCTAATTGACTTTTGTGTGCACCCTTTTAACCGTACTGTAAATTCGATTGTGTTAGGACCCTAACCTGTTATGTTGTTCGGCTGGACTCAATGTCCGAGCCTTTCACTTGTCCAAAACGAGACTACGTAATAGCTCTCTCGGACGTCCGCGCAGGCTCATAAATAAGATGCGAGTTCGAGTGGTCAGCACACTCCATCAAAGACGCAGAGACAAGAGCCGACAGCACAGTGAACCTAGACCGGCGGCGGCCTGCCGTGGCGCGCCTCGCTCAAAACATGGCCTAGTCCAGTTGCGCCAGTAGCAGAGAGACTTTGGCTTATGGCTGGTTGGGCTTCTTCTTTGTTTGGGCTTCTCTTCCTTTTCTTGATAGGGTTTTCCCTATGCCTATTGGTAGCGATACCTTTGTTAGGCTTTTGAATAAATAAGATTGCCAGCAGAACCCTGTGTTTGTTAATCCTGTGTATCCTAAAGGGAGTTACTATTGAACCCACGCAGTAACCACATTAGCCACTCGTAGTTCATCCAACACTTATCTCAATTGCCACCTTGCTGCCAAATGTAAGGCCTGAAGAGTGTATAGTTTGGTCAGTGACTCATGCCAAAGGTGGCCAGTTACTGAAATATATAAGAGATATTCAAAATTTACCTATACACGTGTATTTTACTTTACCAGGAAGTTCAGGATTTGAAATAAAACCACTAAAACATGTAAGCACCAGGGTTTATTAATTTTTTTTCTTCTCAATTCGTTTTAATACTCTGTACATTCGATGTGCATGAAATGCTCATATCAACTTAATTTATCAATGATTTTCTTAAAGATTATGCAAGGACGATCCACCCTTCCACTGTACAACTCACCCAAATTGGGTCTTCTTGCTCTAGAAAAAAATTATTTACCTTGTAAAGTTTTAAAATGGCACAAAGTCCATGAAAAACTGTGTCTACAAATTTCTATGAAAGAAGAAACCTTATGTAATTTTTATTTATTTGTTTGTTTGTTTGTTTATTTTTCATTCTACTTGTATCCTCCCAGCCGTCACAGGAAAAATGAGTTTTTTTTTATTGCAGTTTCAAAAGTCAGTTATGATCGAGTTTGAGCACAAGTGAAGATAATTATAGATGTTTATAAATTAAATTTCAGGATGAGTTTAAAATGCCAATCACAGATGAAAAAGTATATTATTAGACAAAAATTGTTGACTCTCTGGAGGATTTCAGCTGAGCTACTAGGTGAGATTTTGGTTTCTCTACTGGATGAAAATTTGAACCGAGATAATCATACATTTATTGTGTTCAAGAAATACAAAACAAAGTAATAATAAGGAGAATAAAGAAATGCAGTGGACATTTTTTTTTTATATTTTACATTCAAGAACGTGCGTTTCATTCAAAATGGCTTAAAACTGCATGTATAATATACTACATGTATAATATTGTAAGGCACGGTCTTCTATGTCACATCTGATTTTCTACCTAAATTTTGTTGTCCAATTTTCATCTAGATGAATTGAGAAGACAAGAGAAGAGCGCTGCACTTTGATGTGTAATGAATTATCTACCCTAATGTCCAGTCTCGACGTGTTGATCACCTTGTCCACTCCAGCAATGACCACGACATGCTGATGAGGACAGACATCAGCAACAACACAGGAACAGATGACATCTGGATTGATGAGACACAAGAACGTCACTGCTTAAACTGTGACTGAACCCTCAGAATTTATAGAGTAGTAGATGCAAACAACTACAACATCAATAACAGTGACAAAAACAACAACAGTTCAACAGTAAAATTTTCTGACATTAGTAACTGCATGGTGCTTGAACTATAGTCACTCAATAAATTTCATTTATTTCAACAACAAAAGTACAAAGACATCAGGAATGGTAAGTGTAAAACATTCTCTTCTCATGCTGATCAGCCCCCAACCCCCATTCCTTCTCTCTCTAAAACATGTACAGGTGTAATTTTTTATCACTGTGAATTTCTCCTCTGTCTTTGTATTCTCACTACCCATTGCACAAGTGTTCTGATTTTTTTTTCCATTTATTTGTATATAATTTGTATATTTTGTTTCTAGTTTCTATATGCATTCTGTACCAAGCCCCCCCCCCCCCCCCAATTTGATTATTTGAAAAAATTAAAATTGAATGAATGTTTCTACCAAGACCGCAACTGCAAAGATTTGATGAGAACTTTCCATGTCTTGTAACTTTGTGTACTCAACACCATTCTTCCTTCTTTCCTTCCTTCCTTCTGAGTTTCTGCCGTTCTCTCCGTCTTTCTGTTTGTCTCTGGTCTGTTTATTATACCTTTGTAAACTTCGATCCTTCTCTCTCTATCATCCCCCCCCCCCCCCCCCATTATCCTCTTCTTCTCCTATCACTTTAAAAAGCTTTTCATGCCCGTCTAGCGCCTGAAGTTCCACTGAGAAATGGTTTAGAACTTTTTAAATTCTTTCTGGACATCACAGTTTGCAGTAAAAATAAATAATTTTCAATTGAATCTTCATACAGATTGTTTCTAAAAAATCTAAACAAGTACAAGTACATGTATGTCAGTTCTTTTGAAACTGAATAAGATACGGAGTAAAATGATCTTTTGAGGATTGATATCGATATTAATATTCATTATAGAGAGATAATCCAAGAGTTTATTTACAGCACAGCCAAAATTTATGTTTTCTTTCAAGTTAGGTAAAAGATATTTGGTTTTAATATTGTAGTGACGAGACACACCCCCCCCCCCCACTCCTTTTTTTTTCGCCAATGTTGTTGGTTTAGAGGGGAAAGCAAAAATCTGACCACGTACAATTAATAACGTCTGTGTTGTACATTGCACATGTGTGCAGTTAATAAACACACGTCCACAGGACCCCTGCATAAAAACCAAACTAATGTGAGCCAAACAGGCAAACAGAAACCAAACAACTAGCCAGGTAAGAACAGAAATAAAAATAAAAATACAGTAGTCACGAAACCCCGAGTAAAAGAAACATATTTATTTATTTGTTGGCGAAATTGATTCCACGGACACCGGAGAAAAAGAGCTGTCGTTGGTGCTTAACCTGAAGGCGAGGTGGCTTTTTATTTATTTATTTTTTTTATCAGACTTTTCAGAGATGAATAATTATTGACTAAATATTACAGATCTAGCTTAGGCCCCTACTGGGAATTCTGAAATAGGCTATTTGAAGTATTGGCTGGGTCACTTCATCCGTATGATGTGACAGACAAATGCTATCGTTTTGTCACCTGTACAAATATATATTTTGTCTAGTAGCTCCGTATACTTTACCTACTGCAAAGTGAAAAAGTTACTTTAATAAATAACCGTAAGTGAAAGTGGGAAAAGAAAAATCTCTGTCATGAACAAAAAACACACTTTGGCAATATTATGTTGAGTGTTCTCTCCAAAGGAATAGATCCATATACATAATGTAGGGACAAGGTGGTCTAGAGGCAAGGTGCTCGCCTCTCGTGCCAAGGGTCCCGGGTTCGAAACCCGGGCCGTGCAGGCATGTTGGAAGTTTGGGATTTTTCTCATATTTTCGTGTCCCTGATTCTATTGAGGGGTAGGATCGAGTACCTAGTCTTCTCGGATAAGGACGAAAAAATTCGGAGGGCCCGTGTGCACGTTGCGCACGTTAAAGATACCTTGGCAGTTGGAAATCGTAAAGAGCAGGCCGAACAGGCCGCTGCCCGGGCAAAATTAAATTAAATTCATCTCTACCAGTCCCTCCCCCTCCCCCCTCATCTCCCCCCCCCCCCAAAAAAAAAAAAAAAAACGCCGACCGGCGCTGCACTGTGGCGACGACGTGCCTGCTCCAGTTATAACTGGGCTGCAATGGCACAAAGGCAAAATTTCCCAAATGGGATTAAAGAGTTATACAAATACAAATACAAATACAAATAATGTAACAAAAATAATGAAGTTCGTAAAAAATAATAAACCGAAACGGCATCTGCACTGCTGAAATTATGGTAGACTCCAGTCATGATAACACTATGTTGGAGATTGGTAAAAAGACACAGAGCAGCGGACAGTCCAGCGCAGCAGTATAAAATACAAAACAACACTACCGGTCCCTGATACAAAGAACGCTAGTTAAATTTTTATTTGTTATCTTTGGCAAAATAATGTTGGCTGAATTCAAGAGTTAAGAAATACTGGCAAAAATTCAGCATAAGCTTTCAATAAACAACATCAACAGGAAGAATAATAAACATAGCAACATTTGGTTTTGAAGCTATTCCCCCTCCACCCCCCCCCCTACTCCGCTTGACACTGCAGGAACACAAGGTTCATTGAGAGCAAAGATGTTAAAATAGTATTAACCTAGATTACCTAGTCGCCCTGCGAGAACCAGCTCGCGGCGTCCCGGGCGTGGAGAGCGAAAACAATGGCGGGTTGAGGTCAAGCTGTCCAAGCGGCGGCCTAGCAACGCTACTGTTTACCATAGGAAACACAAACCGTTTGCCTCGAATTTGATAGTAGGCCTACGATGTAGTACATAGTAAGCCTAGCGTGTTGTTTTACGTTGTCGAGAAAAGTAGATCTTGAGTGCTACAACAATCAGGAAAATGTCAGAGATTCTAGAATAAGAGAACATTGTAGGCCTACAATTGTTTTTAATACATGTATAAGGAGGTCTAGAAGAAGAAACTCAGAAGCTTGGACCGATAGACTCGCAAATTCTTACTTCAACGTGAGTGTTAGAGAGAGAGAGAGAGAGAGAGAGGGAGAGAGAGAGAGAGAGAGAGAGAGGGAGAGAGGGGTATTATAAGACGTACCACCATAACAGCTACAAAATTGTAGGGGGACATGGTGGTCTAGAGGCAAGGTGCTCGCCTCTCATGCCAAGGGTCCCGGGTTCTAAACCCGGGCAGTGCAGGCATGTTGGAAAGTGGATTTTTCTTATATTTTCAAGTCCCTGGTCCTATTGGGGGGTAGGATCGAGTAGTTCTTGGAAATTGGATTTTTCTCATATTTTCAAGTCCCTGGTCCTATTGGGGGGTAGGATCGAGTACCTAGTCTTCTCGGATAAGGACGAAAAAATTCGGAGGGCTCGTGTGCACGTTGCGCATGTTAAAGATACCTTGGCAGTTGGAAATCGTAAAGAGCAGGCCGAAAGGCCGCTGCCCGGGCAAAATTGAAATTAATAGATTAAAATTTATCCATATCATCTCCCCCCCCCCCCCCCCCCTGCCAGAACAAGAAATAATAAAACAAGTAAAGTGAGGTGTAAATGCCAAGGGCAGCGAACCTCCTAAAATAAAGACCTCAAATCAGCTACAATATCAGAAAAAATGAAAGTAATCGACAACCTCACCCCCCCCCCCTCTAATAGAATAAACAGACGGATATCAAGATCCAGCAGAAGCTCAAGTGCATGGGCAGACACTCACTAGTAGCATGTGAGTGTGTGAGGGGGGGGGGGATAAGGCGCAAGCATGATAATGGCTACATAAAATCATAATTTGCTACGTCAACAGCAGCCTCCAACCACCTGTGACAGACACCCCCCTCCCCACCCCCCCCCCCCCCAAAAGACAGAGAGAGAGAGAGAGAGGGAGAGAGAGAGAGAGAGGGGGAGAGAGAGAGAGAGAGAGGGAGAGAGAGAGAGAGAAAGAGAGAGAGAGAGAGAAGATAGGGGAGACAGACATGTAGAGGAGAGAGAGAGAGAGAAAAAGTAAACCAGGGTAACCGGAAGAGTTGTTTCTGACCTCAATGGCCGAAAGCGTTGAGGTACGGTCACGTGACCTCACCAGGGAATCTAGGTTAATACTATTTTAAGATCTTTGATTGAGAGTTAAATCGGACCTTAGTTCTTGTTTGTTTTATCTCCATTTTCTGAGAAACTGGAGATCTTCTAGTGTGTAGAAGAGGTATAACAAACGCACACTTTAATGCTTGTGTGAAATGCGTTGTGGCTCGTATCAAGCTGTTTCACAGTTCCTATCTATTGTAACTCCTTATCATAATACTAAAGCCGTACCGGTAAACGTTTAACGTCGAGTGTCTCAGTTGTGCAAAAAGTGGAGTTGGAACAAACAAGAACTAATGTCGCAATATGGTAATGAATTAAAGAAACTTTTTTTTTTTTTTTTTAATGTTGCTTTATTGGATTATACAAAAATCTCTCATGAAGCAGTTAAATAGTCCTTACTAAACGTCACTACCGGTATATAAAAGTTCAAACACCAAGGCTTTGTCACAGACATTCACCATTCTAGCGGCAGTACCTCTTTGTCCGAAAAAAAAAAAAAAAGAAGGGGAGAAGAAGGTTTGAGACAAAGTGGAGGTGGGCGAGGAGAGGAGTTTGGTAAACAACAACAACAACAACAACAACAACAACAACAACAACAACAACAACAACAACAACAACCCGCCAAAATCCAGCGTGCGTACTTTTGAATGTGCTGTGCAACACCAGGAGGGCTTAGAGTCCACCAACCTTGGTGATAAGCAATGGCTTAATCTTAGGTGTGATGACAGAGAACATTGTTGGTTTCCTTTTGCGTTATCTCAGTGTGTGTTTTTAACTTGCCCCTTGTATTGGATGGATGGATGGGTGGATTAAGGTATGAGCAGGATGGATGGATGTGCGATGGATGAACATGTATTGACAAGGAGGATGTTGGATAGACACATACAGATCTACCAGCTAAACGATCACTCCATGAGCGAAATACGCATGTCTCATACATGCGTATTTTTGCTTCTGGCGTATGTTTCATTCTTTGATTATAATTACACATACATTAGTTAAGAAAAGGCAAAATTTCAAACCAAGGGCTTCTTGATTTCATCCCATGAACAGTGTAGAAAGAGACGTACATTCTCGAAGTTTAAGCTACCACAAGATATTTTTACATTGTGCATAAGGTGTGATCACTGCATACTATTACAGACCCTGTCAATCAACTTGTCTGACACTAAACAAAGTGTTTGTCACAATTTACCTTAATCTTAGATGATTATTTTCAGGTGGTCGCTTGAAGCCGGAAAAATTACTTGGTTTGGTGGATTTTGGATTTTGGGCTACTTTTTTTTTTTTTTTAAAATCTGAGATAATGCGCCGCGCCAGGTCGAGTCACTTCGCACGGACGTTTGGAGAGTTTATTCTGACATGATTTTTTTTTCTTCCCGGTTGTGAGTGGTTCACATAATTATTACGTGTATTTCTGAGAGTGTTCGGTAAGACGCCTTGTGACTTTTGATCTAGAACAGGCATCAATTTTATTCCACAGCTTACTTGCTACATACACACGTACTTTATTCGCTATACTAGTATTTGAGAAATTATTTCACAAAGGCTCGGACGGCCTATTTATTTACTAGCTTCAGGATATTATTTCGATTGCCTTCAAGGCTAAACCATTCGATCCGGGCTATTATGGGAACGTTGGTCCTCATTGTATCGTGGACTAGAACAGAATGACATTTTTACTTTATTTAAGCATATCCCTGACCTTGTCATGAAATCACACGTGTAATCACACAGCTCTCGACCAGAACCCTTTTTCGTCAATATTCTATAAATTTCTTGAAGGAATTTTATTTTTACTGTTGGCTAATGAGGAGTAGAATATTCCAAATGTTTATTTAACAATAGAACTTATTGCATCTCATCACAAGTACTTTATCCAAATATCACAAGGGTGACTTACGATTTATCCACCTCTATTGTTGTTATTGCGTCCTAAAGTAAACACGATACACGTGTTCAAAAGGACCCGATTGAACCGACCGCCGAGGTTATCGGCAACACGGGAACGATCGGCTGACTGGCTGCTGCCTCTCCCAGCACAGGTCATTACGTGGACAAATTCACTCAATGCGGGACGTGGGTTAAGACAAGGAATAATTATTATTTCAAATAAAACATTGTCCCCTGTAAAGTGAGGTTCTTTGTGCTTTCGTGACAAGGCCAATAATCTGTAGCCTGACAGGTGAAGAAATCATGCATGAGCTATGGAACATGGTGTGCTTTCTGTCTGTTTCACCTCCAGCTGACCATGCAGAACCGACGGTACGTGCCAGGGACTCAGTCTTTTGATCCTGAAGACTCGACACAAGATGTGGTTCTTGGTTGTCCGAAAGAAGATAAACATGACCAGTACAGACCTGTCCATGAGCTCAGCATTGACCATCTACCAGAACTGTGGAGGACAGAAAAAGTCTTGCAAGATCTAAAGGTAGAGGATTAGAACCACAACTATTTACATTATATTATTGTTGGCTGTATCATGAAACCACACAAGTGAAACCACACAACTGCAGAGAGCAAATTTTTTTTTGTGCCAAATAATTATATAAACCCCTGGAAGAAACGTTTATGTTTTCTTCTTTGATTCAGATGTGTGAGTTGATCCCTCCATCATATAAAAGAATGGTATTTATGGAACTTGAGGATATAGGTTCTTTGCAGTCCCGTGTCCTAGTGTTAAAAATACTGTCATTGAGAGAGAAGTATGATTTATTGCTGTGAACTTTACCAGTATTTATATGGGAAGGAGAGAGAAGTGTTGATAGGGATCAAAGAAAACAAAAGGACATGGAATGAAACGTTAAATGAAGCAAAAACTTGAACACAAGTAAGATGGCAAACATGTCTGAAAATAAAATGCAGTTCATATTTCATAAGCGTGTTGCCTTTTGTCTGTTAAAGTTGTTTACTGGATCCTGGTAAATTGCACGTGAAGCCATTGTAAAGTTCAAGAAATGATTAAAAAAAAAAAGAAAAATTAAATTTTCCCATATTTTTTTCTGTTGCTAAATGGTAGACTTTGTACATTTAACAATTAATATCATCAGTAAATTGAAACAGAAACATGTCATAAAAATCCCGAAAAATCTGGCTATCTGTACAAACATTCATCTTTAGAATTTCATAGTATAATTTATAAAATGTCTACGAAGGCAACAACAAAAAAAAAAAATATTAAAAATATGGATCACTATCACATTTCATTCTCTTTATTCAGACTATAGCAAGACGAGTCGTCCACTTGCTGGTGGTCAAGTTAAGCCCAACTCGTGCCTCCAGCTTCCCAGATGGACATAAAGGGTCAGGGTTCCTAATCTTTCACCCTCAGTATGGAGCCATTGTAAACACCAGCAAACATGTTGTGTGGGACCCATTTGAAGCCAAACACACCATTGTCAGATTGTTTTATGAAGATGATGACAAAATAAATGCAGATCTTGCAGCAGTGAAGGGGATTAAGCAACATATTCTTTCCTCTGCGACATCAGTGACCACACCACCACTAATGATAAATTCCGATGTTTGGTCAGAGGCTGCAGGTGAAAGGTTTATGTACAGAGGAAGTGCACGTTACTTTAAATCTGTATTATGTAGTGATTACACAGCATTCTCATGTGAAGGGTTGCCCGTGGAGGACTTGTTCACCAAGGAAGAGATACAAGCTTCAGATGCAGCATTTTCTTGGTGGAATTTCAGCCTGAAACGACTCATGTTTTCACCTCAAGTGGACATTGATGTGGCTGTTATTTCTCACCCACACGGAGGACCACAAGTTGTCTCATTTGGAAAGTATGCAGTAGAAATCAATGTACTAATTATGAGCATCTTAATTATGGTCACTCTCTTTGTCTCTGTCCACAATCTGTGGTCATTTCATCACCAGCCTGACCATTTATAATGTTAACCATTATGTTCATTTTGAGTCAACATTTTAGTGATAGTTGAGGTGAAGAATTACAGTCACACAAAGCACACACCAAAGTCTATTTTCAGATGTAATCCCATTTGTTGGTTCAATTCCAAGATAAAATATTGAAAAACTTTGCTATTAAATTTTGCATGACATTTTTATTTCTGTGTCCATTTTCACATAAATTTTAATACTCCTGAGGTGACATTTTTTTGTGAATATTTGACATTATGCATGTTGTATTTATAGAGGCTTCGCATATTGAACAATTTCATATGGTACACAAAAATGAAAAATCAGACATTTATTGATGCTCAATCTAACCTGAAAAGTGTCCAACTCATTTGTACCAAAAGATCTGCCATACTGTATAGAATTCTACTGCTCAGGGATAAGTATGTTATATCCTTCAGGAGATGGACAAAACTGTGCCGTTTTCTCAGAAAGCACCTTTTTTTTTCGTTTGTTTGATTCAATGCATGACCCATTCTGAGTATTCGGGAGGGAAATGTTCATGAAATATATTCAATCAATTCAAGATTTTTTTGGCATTTTAATCTTCTTCAGAGATTTGTCTTTCCTGTGTATTTTGGTAGGGTAGGATGTGCAAACTGCATGTGACATAAATAACTTAAAGAGAAGATCTGCACTGTTTGTGCAGGTCAGTGCAAGTCATTGTTTGCTGGCATATATTCTAAAATGCATTTGTAACTGAGCTATTAATAATTATCTCAGAAGTTTCAGGAGTTGTGAGTAAAAACTTGGTAATATTTCATTTTCTTCTCAGAATGCCCAGACTACAAGGAGTTCAATCCTTGCTGTATGATGCTCTCACTTGTGGAGGCTCAGGTGGAGCACCAGTCATTCGTTTACATTCAGATAGCGTCCACTACATCAATGCTGGTCAGTTTGTCCATCATGGACATTGGAGGGAAAAGTTATACATGGGAACAGGGACAGTCAGACCCCCAGTGGCATTGCCATACTGGAAGATGTTGGACGCACATGTATGTACACACTGTACTGATTATGTCAAGCACACAGTGAAAAGGTTAAAGGAAAGTGAACATCCAGATACAGACCTTACGCACTTGACAGTGAAACAATTCACTTTTTTTGTATAAATGTTCTGGAGATTGACTCCATACTGATCAAGGTGTCAGTTCCCTTCGGGTCGAGCTGACAATTCGGAATTTGTATTGGCTCAGCAAACCACCTGGCATGATAGAACTTTTAAAATTTGTGTTTGAAAGTTGTGTAGTAGTCCTGGATGAAATATCCACTATAGATAAAGATCTTTATCTACCTATGAAATATCTACTATAGATAAAGATCTTTATCTACCTCTGAAATACCTACTATATTTACAATAAACATTCTCAGCGTCTCACTGTCTATTGCTAATGCAGGCAATAATATGTACTTGCACACTGTGACTTGCATGGAATTCCTTTCAAAGAGCAATTAAAATGTAAAGGCAGTGGGGCATTAATAATGCAGCCATTAGTGCTGTCATCTTTCAATTTACAGCTTCATTTTGAGGATATTCTATGTAAAAAAAAATATCACCATGACTTGTCAACTGACTATGGTTTGTTGTGATTTTTCTGGTGAAATAATGGTATAAAATTTTCTTGCTGCAAAGTAAAGCAAAAGAATTGTTTTCTTTCTTCTTCTTCTTCTTTTTTAAAAAGTTGTTTGTTTTTAAGTTACTCTTTAAGTTCTAATTAATATCACCTGAACATTTTTCTTTTGGTGTATGAATAATTTTGCACTTTTTTGTGAAGAAAATCAGACATTTTAAAACTGTTTACATGTATATATTACGGTATTTTAATAGCTGTTGTGTTTTGTTGCTGCCATCGGTTGAGTCTACATTTGTCTTAACCATCTCATAAAATTTAATGTTCAGTGTATACAGTTTTTGCTTTTGGCATCTACAGAAAACGCTGGCAATTGCAGTGAGCATTTTGTATGAGCCTATCTTCTATTGGACGCTCGTAGTGTGTGACTTGTTAGACATTAAAAACACACTACACCGTTCTCTTGACGTGTTTGCCTACATCAGCAGCTTCTGTGGTCTTATGTTGTCAGGTATCTTTAGTCATCAGATTCTGTTTAATTAGAATCCATGAAGAACTTCTTTAAACAAAAAGCTCAAATTGAGAGCTACCCGGTAAATTATCGTAACTCGGGTTTGACAACATTTTCGGGAGAAGCAAAAAACTGAATATCTTTCCTTCAAACCTAGTAATAACAATCTTTTAAAAATCATTATTTAACCCTTATATACATGAGTTTGAGAATTTAACCCCCCCCCCCCCCCCCCCCAACTTATAACACAACCTGTGGGATTTCAAGGGCTATAAATAAATATCCCAACATTTGAGAATTGTTAGATTACAACAGTTTACCACGTTGCCCTCAATATCATGGCATGAATTTTCCCAACTGAATGAAAGTTTTTTTGATATTACACCCAGGACAAGGGGGTATAGAGGCAGGGTGCTCGCCTCTCATGCCAAGGGTCTCGGGTTTACAACGCAGCTGGTGCAGGCATGTTGGAAGTTTGGGATTTTTCTCATATTTTCGTGCCCCTGATCCTATTGGGGGGGGGGGGGGGGTAGGATCGAGTACCTAGTCTTCTCGGATAAGGACGAAAAAATTCGGAGGGCCCGTGTGCACGTTGCGCACGTTAAAGATACCTTGGCAGTTGGAAATCGTAAAGAACAGGCCAGGCCGAACAGGCCGCTGCCCGGGCAAAATTAAATAAAATTCATCTCTACCATTCCACTCCTCCCTCCCTCATCTCCCCCCCCCCCCCCCAAAAAAAAACCGCCGACAGGCGCTGCACTGTGGCGACGACGTGCCTGCCTGCTCTAGTTGTAATTTTCTGCAATGGCACAAAAATTTCTGACTCTTGGCAGGTTTATCTATCATTTCTTATATTAAACTTGCTTTTCTTTCACTTTTCATTGAGTTTTCCATTTCTAGACTTACCAGCATTTGTCGAGTTCACAGTGCTTGTGACTAAAATCAAATCTAGTAGCCTCCAGCACTTTTGATGACCTGACATAGTTTGGTATGTGGCAGTAATTCAGTCACTACCCCTATGATGAAACTGTATACGAGTATCCACACAACTGCAGACGACAGATTTTATTTGCCAAATATTCTTTGCCCTTTTTGGACTTTTTTTCCCTTTCTATTGAAGTCAGTATTTCAAACGTAATATTATTATGTAACTAAAATGTATTTGAGATAAGGAATAGTAGAACTTGAGGAGCTGCTCAATAATTTATTTTTTGTTGACACTTTCAGTTTGGAGGTGAAAATCATTGTACATGTATGTGTGCACCGAAAAATATCTCAGATGTGCAAAGAAAATTCGTTGGTGTTTCTCTTTCTTTTTTCAGTGGATTCTCATTGGTTCAAGTTCTTGAACTGTGGATTCTGGTTTCATGTTCTCCTCTCAGTGATGGTGATGAGCCGAGCAGCTGGGCTTTACTTTGCTGTTTGTGACAGCCTGGCTCGTCTCATAAGAATGTCCATGTTTCTGATAATGTGGGCACTCATGCATATCTTGCCTTGGTCAGTTTCTTATATGGCTTTAGTGATTGTGGTCTGGTTGATGGTACTTTATCTAGAGAGGTGAGTATTTGACATTTCTAAATCTTTGTCATCTACATTGCAAATGTTTTTAAATTGGGGTTGCAGCAGAACTTGGAACAAAAACTCAAAAAATGCCCCCCCCCCCCCCCCCAAAAATAAAAAAAGAAAATTGTATTTGCAAAGCCCTGAAGTAGAGATCAACAGTAAAGAAACTTTCATCTTTCACCAAGGCGTTGTCCACCCACTACAGGATGTAGCCCCCCCCCCCCCGACAATGCTTTCCATTCTCTTCTGTCTGTTGTTTCCCTCATCCATGTTGTTCCTCCTCTCTGTGTAATGTCTTCCTTCCATCTTCTTCCTGGTCGTCCTCTTGTTCCTGTCCTTGTCTGCCATTCAGTGCAGCGTTTTGTCCACCTATTGTCATTCATCCTCCCCACGCGTCCAGCCCAATTCCACGTAGCATGAATTCCACCACGCCTTTTAGTTTTGTTTGCATATGCCAGCGTGGGGGATTCTATCTTGCAGTCTGATGTTTGGCATTTTTCTTTCCATTGCCCTCTGGGTAGTAGTAAAGAAACTGTAATATTTAAAATTCTAGAGAACTAGAAAAAGCTTGTGCAAACTTTGTCTTGAGGCGATAGGCAGGAATTATATATGTACATGTATCTGTGGCGGTGTTTGAAAAATGGCAAATTACATACATGCACTCATTGCTTCTTCAGAATTTTTAGGACGTTCTATGTGCTGTACAAAATTTCCTGTCTGTTCATGTTGAGACCAGATGTTTATTAAATCGGCAGATATTTCGATTTGACCTCACGCTTCCTGAACAAGACTGTCGGATCTTTCCCTGAGCGGATGAAACACCGACTGTCAACTGAGATGAAGATTCATGCCAAGAGGATCAAGAAAGAAGAGCTCGTCACGGCACAGGAAATCAGCACAGAAGCCAAGGACGGATCAACTAGTTAACCTGTTTGAGAGTAGAAAACAGTGGTTCTCAATGGAGATGATTCAGGGGGAGAGGGGTTGGGGGGGGGGGGATTTTGAGTTCCAGGGGGATAAAAACTACAGAAGAGGCAGTATGCATATGTGTTTGTGTGTGAAGATAAAAAGACAAACAGAATGAGATAGCTCGGAATGGTCAGTTCCTTTTGGGTGTCATAAATTTGGTCCTAACTGGACCAGAAAATGTAGATAATGTCATTGGTCGCATGGCCCTCAGGAACAGATTTTAAAATGACGTGAAGAGAAAAGCATGTTCTTTCTGCCATATGAAATGAGAGAGAGAGAGAGAGAGAGAAGGGGGGGGGGGGAGGTGTAAAGCTCATGCCATACTTGGGAAGTTGAGACTGTCGTAATCAGATCAGCCCCAGTGTCTGCAGTCTTTTTCTTCTTCAGGGGCAGATGCAACATCTCAAAGATGGGATTTAGTTTTGAAGCACCGAAGATTGGCCATCAAGCTTGTGTGTTCCTTTGCCGAGCGCATTTTAACTCTTCTTGGTCCAAACCATTTTGGAGTTTGACTTGTCCGCGTATGCCTGTCTTGGCTACTGTTTCCATACATGACTTTGTCTTCAACCGCGTATATTGGCATGTGATGTCTGCAGTTGAAAAGCTCCTTTTGCTTTTGTTGTGCTTTCAACGATTTCCAGTATTCTCGAGCTTTGAATTACATTTATCTGTTTTTCTCTGTTATCAGCAGCCACAGTGACGAACCAAATTATTGTGATATCTATGGTGGGGCAAGGTGGTCTAGAGGCAAGGTGCTCGCCTCTCATGCCAAGGGTCCCGGGTTCAATACCCGGGCAGTGCAGGCATGTTGGAAATTGGGGTTTTTCTCAGATTTTCAAGTCCTGATCCTATTGGGGGGTAGGATTGAGTACCTAGTCTTCTCGGAGAAGGACGAAAAATTCGGAGGGCTGTGTGCATGTTGCGCACGTTAAAGATACCTTGGCAGTTGGAAATCGTAAAGAGCAGGCCGAACAGGCCGCTGCCCGGGCACAATTGAAATGAATAGATTAAAATTTATCCATATCACCCCCCCCCCCCCCCACCAGCAACAACAAAATTTATTATTCATTATTATATATTATTATTAATAATAAATATTCAAATATTATTTGAGTTGTGAGTTGTGAACTGTTGTGAGTTGTGAACTGCGGCTAACAGGCTGTGTTACAATTTGCTCTGAGATAGAGAGAGGTAGAGAGAGAGAGTGAGCGAGACAGGGAGAGAGAAAGAAGCAGTGTAGCGTGTTGAGCGCTTCGCAGGCGCTCCATTCTGCTCTGTGGTTGACATGTTGCTTCTGTAAAGCGCATAGAGCATTTTAAATGGATATGCGTTATATAAATGCCATCCATTTTCTCACTGCCATGGGTCCTGATATCGTACAGATCAAATCGACATTTGGTATTCGAGCAGAAGATGTAACTTCCAGCGGAAATACAACAGTATACAAATGAGGGGTGGACATTCTTGGTCATGCCCCTGTTGGATGCTGGAATCAAAGAGAACACTTGACAGTGTAACTGTAAATCAAAACTGAGTCGTTGATGGCCGTGGTCAGACACTGATCAGATCAGTGAGATCATTCACAAAATCTTAGTTTTTATACCCGTAAACAGGACGAATCCATTTCAGTTTTAACACATCTGATGAAGGGATACAATTTTCAAGTTTTGCTAATAAATTGCTGTTTGATAACAAACCACCCATATAAGATGGGAATAGTCCAGTTGTCTACTTTTGACATGTGTCAGCATATGGCATTTTGTTTTTGTATGAAGTTCGTGACACCAAGGTCGTTAACCATCGTTATTTCTTTTTATTGTGATTTATTGACTAAAACAGTAAATACATGTAAGAGAGAGAGAGAGACAGAGAGAGAGAGAGACAGAGAGAGACAGAGAGACACACACACACACAGAGAGAGAGAGAGAGAGAGAGAGAGAGAGAGAGGGTTGTTTTGTCATTGTTGTCAGAGGAGACAAGGGTAGTAAGAAACTATGTCTAAGAATGGTCAGATATTCGATGGTTAAGTTCTGTTTTATTTTAAAACTTTTGTTTTTATTTTCGGAAACGACGAAATTAGCAACAGCACCAACGCCGTCGAGACTGGTAGTCATATTAACTGACAAGCATAAAAGTATCGAACCTAACTACATGCAGTGGTAATGGTAAATTTACAGATTTTAAAGGAAGCGTATTCACTGGGCCAGAATTTCTTACCTACAGTAATTGTTACAAATTGTTGAAAAGCTTCATTTTTGGTAAAATTGAAACAAAAAACCAACACAAAGACAAGATTTTGCATCCCGTGTGACATTACTGGTGTTGCGAGAACTATTTTCTTTAGTGGTGTACGGTGTAATGTGGTTGCCCTCGAACTGATAGCCGTATTGGATCTATATTTTTAAAATTATACAACCACCATATTGCCAACCAAAAACTTTAATGGCATCATTACTTTGGCTCTTTCTTTAACAAAAAGAGGAACAGTAGCAAAACTTGATTTATGTATAAAAGCAACAAAAGAAAAAAAGAGTTTACAAGACTTCCTAAAAATGTAAAGATATTATAGATACAGCTTATTGTTATGGCAGTATCATTGGGTAGTGCGGTTACTATTAATTTGTCCCTGTCTCTTACTCCATCCAACTACATGTATACCCTTTAAAGTAATATCTTTGTATCCCAGATCCCATAGTACTCTCTCTCTCTCTCTCCCCCCCCCCTCTCTCTCTCTCTCTCTCTGAATTCTAAATGGAATGGTAAACCTAAATTGCTTTCATCGCCCTTTCTCTCAAGGACAATTTTCTCCATCAAAATGTTTTTTGTTCTTTTTTTAAACTAGATGTTTGCTATCTAATTCAGTTTAACCTTCTCGTGACAAGATACTACATGTAGATGGCGTATTCACACTTCTGATACATGCACATGCAAAATAAGATTTCAAATGGTGAAAGAGTGCAAAAATATGAATAGTTATCATGAAGCATTGATACATTCGAAAGTGTTCAACAACCAAGAACTGGCCCCAAGTGACATTTTACAGTTATAGAACACTAGGCACTGGAATGTTAGGAACAGTATATATGTAAGGAAGAACAGTACGTGTAGCGATGCTGGACACTGATGGCGGAAAAATCAAACACATTCTTTATATTCTATTCAAAGAGGTCGAGAGTCGACTAGGTATAATAATAGTCTACAATTCCTTATGGTCCGTTTGTGTGGATGGAGCCCGTGTACGTATGTGTGTGTGTGTGAGTGTGTGAGTCTGTGTGTATATATTTTGTGTGTGTGTGTAAATATCGGTGGGTAGCTCTGTATGTATATTATGTATGTATCCATGGATGGGCGTGTGTATGTGTATGTTTGAAATGTTTGTGAATATCAGCAATTAAAACTATATTATAATAATAGCACAAAACTGTGTACTAAAGTGTGCGATGGTAGAGACGACAACAATTGCAATTCGTTGTTGCTGTCGTTGTTATCGTTGTTGTAGATGTTTAAGTAGCTTCACTAGTAGTTACAGCAGTGGTAATGAAAACATTAGTTATTGCTGTTACTGTTAATGTCATGAAAGAAGAGAAGCCGAGAGAATTTCGTGTGACGATTTATCTTTTACTGCAGTGGTTCTGGGCTTGCCGTCTCAAGTCTCTCTCTCTCTCTCTCTCTCACACACACACACACACACTTACGCACACACGCTCCGTCCACACAAACGGACCGTAAGGAACTGTAGACTATTATTACACCTAGACGACTCTCGACCTCTTTGAATAGAATAAAAAGAATGTGTTTGATTTTTCACCACCAGTGTCTAGCATTGATACACGTGCTGTCATTTATATCACCTATATAAATACGCTATACACAATTTTCCGACTGTGGACCTCTTTATTTGACTGAAATTTCTACGAATTTCCTCCCCGGGGTTAAAAATTTCTTCCTTGGGGGCCAAGTAATTCTTGCTTGAGAATCAGTATTCTAGTGACAATCCATCTGTAAACATGACAATGCGTATCTGTTGTTGATGTATTTGAGTTGTTATCTCTGTACCAACCCGGCACATAAGAACAGTATTACAATGGGGATGTTATGGTAGTTCTGAATAACCAAATGTGACCAGCCAGCATCAGATGTGGCGTCTGTTGATTTGGAGGTTGTACAGTCGCTGAAGACCTGATACAGCTTGGATGATCTGCGTGGTACATGTTCCATATCACGTCATGTCTCAGATAAAGAAAAATATTTAAAAATGCACACTTCTTAGAATTATCATTCCCCATGACGTGACTAAATCACGTGAGCAATAAAAGATACTTGAAACTTTCCCACTTGACTGTTTTGTAATCAGTAAATATTCTGACTTTTTTCATACATCCAGCCATGTTTCGCGTCACCTCGAGTCGCAGATCGAGAAAGAAACAGTAAATAACATAATCATACTTGTGTCATGATTAAATGGCCAAAAAAAATAATTCAAAGTTGATATTGTTCAACGTTTTGATCCTTCCTTTGTTCCAGTTAATGAATTACGATAAATTACACTTCAACATCAAAACTAGTTCCATCTATGCCACCACTAACATCTCTTCAATTACCAATATCATCAGCAGCAAACTCACTACATCACCACTACCATCACTGTTATCATTGATTAAAAACTACCAAAAAATCTGTGGGGTCGCAGCGAGGCTTTTCTGCACACAACATTTTATTTTTGCCACATTTTGACTTTACCACCACTATCGCCATCAATATCATCATTAATAACACCATGAACACCACCAGCATCATCGTTATTAACATCATCAACCCAGCCACAATCATAGTCAGTAAGTTTGTGCCACAAAGCTGAGCTAACACAACATAGACAGATAAAGGTACTTGAAAAACAGTTTCCCTCGAGAAAATATAAATGTTCACTTGAGACGACCTGAGATGGCTGTTGACTGAAGAAAACAATACACTTCAGTAATGTTTGGGCAAAGATAAAGTGGACAGTTTTAATTGCTTTTTGTGTCCTCTCATAATGATTAGAAAGATAGGCTGAGTTCATATGTACTGAGGGAACAGTGGGAAGATATTGTTTAACACAAGATTAGTATAACACCGGTTGAGTCAACCTGCGTTGTCTGGGGGGAATAAATCTGCCCCCCCACCCCCCATCTCTCTCTCTCTCTCTTTTTCTCCCTCTCTCTGTAAGATAATAATTCTACAAACCCAGATCTGCTTATGTTTTCCTTACACCTGGGCGGCTCGATAAAGTTCTTCTTCTTCTTTCGTTCACCAATCTAAATCTGCAGATTTGTTCTTTTAAGAAAATCTATGGCTTTCTGCAGTCCTGGCAGAGCACCATAGAGTTTGATATTCAGGTCGGTGGGTTTGGGCCAATATGTTCCTCGTAGTGCTGAGAAGAGTGTGCAGTTCTGCAATATTATGCTCTGTGTTTTGAGGAGACTGGCTGCACTCACATATGGCAGATGTTCCTATTTTAAACTTGGTGAACATATGGCGGTGGAGCCTACTGTGGCCAGTTCTTAGTCTGAACAATATCACTTGATCCTCTCTGTTCAGGAGATGATATTTATCCTGTTGGTTTATTTCTATCGCCTGTCGTTTTTGATGAGATTTTTCTTCTCGTAATAGTATAAGAGGCACTGTGGCTTCTTTGTACGATCTGAAAAGTTGTAAACGAGTATAAAAGTTTTGACATCCAGTTGTAGATCTTAGCCTCTCTCAGAAAGGACAGGATACGTTGCGGGTCCTTGTCAGGAAATAATTCTTTCATGGATCCGCAGGCATAGTGCTTTCTGCGGATATGCATGAAGTCTACACATTCAGTGAAAATACGTTGTATTGATAGTTGGCAATTGCATGTAGGTTGTCCCTCAGGTCAAGCACATGAAGGTCTCTTAGTCTACCGTGCCTCCAGATCGTGTCGAAGGCTTTTTCCAGGTCAAAGAAAACCACAACTACGTGCTGTTTTGAAGCGTAGGCTTCTCGGATGAAGATCTCCAGACTGACGAGATGGACCGTCGCGGATCGCTTTGCACGGAAACCGCACTGAAAAGTTGAGAGGGACTGGCTGTTTTCCAATATCTAACTTAGACGTTTTGTAATCATTCGTTCAATCAGCTTGCAGAGGCAGCTGGTGAGAGCTATGGGGCGATACTTTTTAAGGGTCTGAATGCTCTTTGTTGGGTTTTGTTGTGAGAATAATGTTAGCTTTCCGCCAGGTCGGAGGAAAGGTTCTTGAGGTCTAAATAATTATGATATTATCGGATATAAAGTTCTTTCCATGAGTTCCTCTTGCTTTCCCTGATCATCCTACGGGCTTTGGCTCTTTCCTGCCTAAATTTCATCATGCTCTGGGTGTTTGGGTTGCGTTTTAATCCGAGGAAGGCTATTTCACGGGCCTCAGTGGCCCGTTTGCAGTTTTTCCGTGAACCATGGTTGTGTTTACTTAGAACTACAGAGCTAGCTCCTTGGGATATAGGTCTAAGCAACTTCCAAGACAAAATTTGTTGCAAGAGGAAAATCAGACGTGTAACTCGACTCCTTGATAAAAAATATGTCAAACGTAGAGTCCTTGCCCCAAACTGGAATCATCTACTGGATTTGGAGTGATTAAATGTGAGCAAGAAGAAATCTCTCTTTCAGGGGGTCGGGGGGGGGGGGGAGGAAGTGGGAGAGAGAGAGAAAGGGTGGAGAGAGAGTGATTTACAAGCCAAACTAATCTGAAAATATCATAAAAACCACAGAAAAACTGTGGGGTCGCAGCAGGGCTATAAGCAAAGTCAAAATTGGGCAAAAAGAAAAGGTTGTATGTTGCAAAACCCCGCGTGAGAAATAAAACCCAAACAATACAAAGCAAACTAAAGAGAAGACAGAAAATGCACAAAATTTTCGGCTTTCGCCTTTTTCAAGTGAAAAAAAAAAAAAAAGAACAATAAAAGATTTCAACAGGAAGGAAGTGAAACAATTTACTTAAGCTGCCAGTTCTTGCTTCGTTAGTAGCACCAAAGCACGTCCGTCCGCCAAAAGCATGGAAGCTCGAAAATACCATTCATTCATACTAACAGACTTATATTTTTCATCCATTTTTTAAAATATAATTTGAACGGCAAGTGATATTCATAGCCAGAGATTTTGTTATTCTACCATCTCATAAAGTTTCTCGAAAAAGACCCATTAACATTAAATGGCAGAAAGTGCTTAACTGGCATCTCTGTGACGCAACAATGTGCAGCGATTTCGGAGAAGTGGCTATCTGCCGTTGCGGTATAGGTTCGCTCGACCTATCAAGTGAAGTGATGTTCTTGATAGTTACGTTTGACTGATTTTTATCACAGTTGTTATCTAGACTATATTATTGTGCTTTGATAGCTCTTACTGTGCGTGGAGTAAATTATTCTTAGATTACCTCAAACAAACAAAAAAAAAAATCCACACAAACTCTTTCACTCTACCCTTTAGCTTTCGAATAGGGTGAAAACGACCGCATAGTGAAAAACATGCATAAATCGGTGAAATCAGGTCAAACTTTGATTTTTAAACCTATTTTTATCCCCCACTATTTTGCTGTCTGCGGCGCCGCGTCGACGAATACAGGCTATGCTCAAGATAGATTCTGGGTGTAGTCAAGTCTTCTTCGTCTTTGTTAATCACTGATTATGGACCAGTTCATGAGGTGTAGGTCTCTATAATGATGTTCGGTGAGAGGTGTTGGACTATATAACAAACGCAAATAGCGAGGTATAGGCCATGGGACCAAAATCCTAGCTAGTCTTTAAAGTAAATTTCGTTACGCACCCCCTAGAGAAAATCTAGGTATGGTTTTAATATGTTCCCAGTAACCATCTTTGACTAAAAATCAAATGTTGTCATCTATAACTGTGCACATTAATAACTTATTTTAAAAAAATGTTTATTGCTATGTAACATCTGTATTTTTGCATGTTTGTTTCGTTTTACATAATTATATATTAAAAAACATCTCCACCTTTGAACGCAAAAGGCTTTTTTATTAGACCACCTATACTAACCCAATTTTGCATGTCCATTTCAAATACCACGGAGGGTGCACGGAAGTTTTTATGATTTTGATTAGTTTGGTTCTTGAATTTATAGAAAATGCATAGTTTCCTCGTGCTGTCATTTTCATCCTCCATCTTGCCTCCATTCTGTTATAGTACCGTGCAGGTCATAAAAAGTAACGCATGGTGCTCAGTGTCCTGACGCGCATGAGTTCTGAATCAGGACTACAGATTACTACTTTTATTGTGAGAGAGAGAGAGAGAGAGAGAGAGAGAGAGAGAGAGAGAGAGAGAGAGAGAGAGAGAGAGAGAGAGAGAGCGAGAGAGAGAGAGAGAGAGAGACAGAGACAGAGAGAGAGAGAGAGAAAGCACATGATTGTTTATTCTCGAAATTTCATCCAACTTTTCAAAGAAAACTGAATTATATTACATCTTTCTTAGTGTGCATACAGCATTCCATCGTGGAGGCAGCCATTTTGGATTTCGCTGAGAAAGGCTCAGTTCCATTGGTTGATTAAAATAGCATTGTTTAAATGGCAAACTCAATTGGCATCATTAATTATTATTTATTGGCACACTTTACATACACATTATACAAAAATGTGCAAGACCTGAAATGACAACATTGGTTTTTTTTTGTGAAGGGGAGATGCATAAGAGCTTGCATGCAAAAAATCAGCTTATCCCCTGAGGTGCGTAACGGAATGACAAGCTGCATGTTTGGTCTCATGGCCTAGTAGAATTGAATGCTGAACTGATTAAATGGGAGAGAGTTGGGCTCGATCTGGAAAGCACAGTAATTCTAGCATTAATATTCGAAGGGTAATCACTGATTATTTGATTATGAGGAAGCCTCGCCCCTGATGACACGGCAGGGACAGCCGTTTCTGATAGGTACTTCAAAAAAAACCCCCAAAAAACGAACTAGCAAGTAGCGTTGTAGTAAGGGAGAGGTGGAGAGTGAGAGAGGAGAGGAGAGGGAGGGAGGAGAGAGAGAGAGAGAGAGAGAGAGAGAGAGAGAGAGAGAGAGAGAGAGAGAGAGAGAGAGAGAGAGAGAGAGAGAGAGAGAGAGAAAACAATGGGATCCGGAATTACAAAGACATTTGGAGAGCATAGAGTGATGGAGTAAAAGGCATCAACGAAATACAACTGTTGTATCTGCACTTAGAAAACCAAAAAGCGAACTGGCATTTTAGAGAGAGTGTGTGTGTGTGTTTTGAGAGAGAGAGAGAGAGCGAGAGAGAGCGAGAGAGAGAGAGAGAGAGAGGGAGAGAGAGAGATGGAGAGAGAGAGAGAGAGAGAGAGCGGAGGAGGAATTTTGTGTACCCTACCCTCCCTGGTACACAATTAGATGTTATAATATTTTCCATAACGACAACTTTCCCTTTATTCACATTTTGATTCGGATGATAACTTAAGTAAAATATTTAAAATCAAACTTTTAAAAACTTCTTTACGTTCACTTCTCTCCACTCCACGCCATGAATTAATCAGTGGCTAAGATTTGGCCCAGTGCCATGTGATGCACCTACGATAAGAGTCTGTAATCTGAGCATATCGAGGTAGCACCACAGAGCCACGATAATAGAAAGAAGGGACACTCTGGGTCGCACGACAAGGCTAAGATGATAATTATTATAAACTGTTGACCCCTCCCCCACCCCCCGGGTTTTTCGAGAAAACGACAAATGGAAAAGCCTGGCAAGATAGTAATTGCGGTATAATATGTGGTGATGAAATGGTCCTACAGCATAACAAAGGAAACTGCTGCTCGCTATGATTTTGTCACACGGTGGGTAAATATTTAATTTGTTGCAGTTGTCTCGCTGGATAGACAGAGGGTCTGTATGGCATGTTTGTGCAGTTTACATTGTAAAGTAAAGCGTGCTGTTACCATACTGTTAGTGGTCTAAACGATAGACATTGCTTAATATGCCTACATAACTGTAACAGTGCAACAACAAAAGTGAACATTTTAAATCAGCAAAGTCAGGGAATTATGCCAGAGACGGTAAGCTCGATGTAATTCATAAGAGTTTTCAGCAAAATAGTTTTGTACCTCTGCAGGTTCTTGTCCTAGAGGATGATAGTAAATCTAAACTTGTAAAATAAATGCAAATGAGTAAAAAGAAAAGAAAATACAGTGATTTTTTTTTAAACGAAGACATTTTATACTTAATCACTGTAGCTAGGTTTCTGTCTGAAACGAGACCTGTAATTTGTTTTATTCAGTGTTTTTTTTTCTTCAAACTAATGTTACCACATTTTAAAGGAATATTATGGAATATTTATCGTAGCTTTCTCTTTCACTTTTATGAAACAGTTCTGAACAAAGCAATGTGAGGGCTAGGTTGCAGTAAGTAGAAGGAGGTAAAAAAAAAAAATGCCATGAACGAAAAAAGGTAGATGTCACAAATCCCAGACTGGGAGATGTAATAAGTTATGACAGGACAACAATCACGAACGAACAAGTTTAACACTTAACAGAACAACCCATCAGACTCACACATTTATTAAACATAATTATACAGATAATAGCGCAATTACATACATTATATTATTGAATTTAACTGCCGTACAACGGCCTTATTCCCACATGCACTCTTCCTCGGATCCACAACCCGGTAGTTACTTCCTAAAGACACTTCGGCCTCAGCCTCTCCCCCGAGGGTCTTAATAGCACATTAATAATTCACTGGCACCGCAGTCTCTCAATATCACCTTCATATTGCCATAACACCTTAGCATTCCACTAGCACCTCAGCAGGGCAATAGCACATTATCATTTCAATAGCCCATCAACATGGCGATAGTACATCATCATTTCAATAGCCCATCAACGTGGCAATAGTACATTATCATTTCAATAGCCCATCACCAGGGCAATAGTACATTATCATTTCAATTAGCACATTCACGCTCATATCTACGTCCCTGTCCGTGGCCAGACTGCCACGACTTTATGTGCCTCTACTGTCCTGCACCGACAGCCTCACTCTTGGCCTATGTGTGGCCTCCGGCCCTATGCTGGCCTATCCCCTGTGCTCACCGAGGTGGCTCTTCGGCCCGTCCCCGACACCTACAAGAATAACATTACATTGGTATAATACCATACCATTTCTATTCACTCCACCTCTCCTTACAACCCATGAAGCGTACACACAATAGTTCACATTTCACTCACCAAACATCTTACGGTAACACACCTCCATCGTAGTACACAATACTCACTCGTGCTACCAATCCATGAACTCAACTTTCATCTATCGCTCATGGCGCACATTGCTATATCCAATATCACGGACTTCCACATTCCTCACATATACTTATTTACATCATGGTAATAGACGAATATAATAATAGTTCGTCCATCAGGTATGATGATGACCTTAACAACACCAGAGGAATAAAGAACAGAAATTGTTGAGAATTTCAACACATGGACAATAAAGAGAACTAAAGGACACAGAGGACAGAATGGAAAGACTGTTCTTTCATGACTTATGGCTTCTCATGTGACTGATAAGTCCTATTTTTGCCCTGCAGACCCTTCCGCATAAATGACAAGAGTGCTCCGTTGGTTCAGTACCACTGGGCCTTTTCTTGCGCCGTTCTCTTTTTTTGATAGCCTGCTGGACTCTGTCAGCTTCCCATGCTTTGCTGCCTCTGGTAAGGGCCGCCCTCCAATTTGCACGATCAAGCGAGAGCTTTTCCCACTCACTCACATCAATGGCAAAGGCCTTCAGTGATTGCTCGAGAGTGTCTTTGTAACGTCTCTTTGGGGCCCCAACATTCCTCGTTCCATTGGAGAGCTCAGAGAAGAAGATTTGCTTAGGGAGTCTGGAGTCGGGCATTCTGACAACATGTCCTGCCCAACGTAGCTGAATTTTTTTCAGGTGGCAGAAGATGCTCAATTCCTTGGCACGATTGAGGACCTCAGTGTCTGGAATTTTATCCTGCCATTTGATCCTTAGGATCTTTCTAAGGCAGGCCAGATGAAAGTGATTTAGCTTTCTGGAATGCGATTGGTACACTGTCCAGGTTTCAGCCCCATAGAGTAGGGTGGGAAGGACCACAGCATTGTACACTTTCAGCTTAGTGTCTGTGCGAATGCCGGCAACATCCCATACTCTCTTTCGAAGCCTGCCAAATGCAGAGCTGGCTTTGCTGATTCTTGAGAGAATTTCATTATCAACACGAGCCGCGGAAGACAGTGTACTGCCAAGATAGGTGAAGTTCTCCGACACCTTCAGAAGACTGTCATGAACTTTGATATTTGGGGTCACAGAATACTTGTCGTCTGGAGTAGGCTGATGGAGCACTTCCGTCTTCTTTGTGCTTATTGTGAGGCCAAAGTTGTCACAGGCACTAGAGAACTTATCAACACAGTTTTGCATGCTATCCTAATCGTGTGCCAGAAGTGCACAATCATCAGCAAATAGTAGGTCACAGACTTGAGTACTTTTGGTTTTGGTTTTTGCCTGAAGTCTCCTGAGGTTGAATAGACTGCCATCAGTTCGGTACTTGATGCTTACCCCTTGAGGAGGAGAGCTAAAGGCTTCTTGTAGCATTGCAGAGAACATGATGCTGAACAGAGTTGGGGCTAAGACACAACCCTGTTTTACCCCATTTGTGACAGCAAAGGGCTCTGAAACACTGCCGTTGCTTTTGACTGCAGCTTGCATGCCATCATGAAACTGGCGCACTATTGTGATGAATTCGGGTGGACACCCAAACTTCGCCAAGATTTTCCAGAGGCCTTCACGACACACTGTGTCAAATGCTTTTGTGAGGTCAACAAATGTGATATACAGCGCTTTATTTTGTTCCATGCATTTTTCCTGAATCTGTCTGGCAGCAAAAATCATATCCGCCGTTCCCCTCTCTTTACGAAAGCCACATTGGCTCTCGGGAAGCAAGTCATTTGACGAGAGGTGATCAAGAAGGCGATTCAGAAGCATTCTTGCCAATATTTTGCCAGCAATTGAAAGTAGAGAGATTCCCCGATGGTTGTCACAGACTTGGCTGTCCCCTTTGTTTTTGTACAGATGGATGATTGAAGCATCTTTGAAGTCCTGTGGCAGCTTCCCTGCTTTCAACATATGATTGAACAACTCGGTCAACCTTTCAATAAGCTTTTCTCCACCGAAGGCATACACCTCAGCAGGAATTGAATCCACATTTGTTAAAGGGCATCTGATTTGTGGCAGTTCGGGTCTCATTTGCTGTGAATGGCTTGGCAAGAGCTGCATTAATAGGAGTCTGAGGAGTCAATGGACTCAGTATGTATATTTGATGGCCGATTTAGCACACCTCCGAAATGTTCTGCCCAACGCTGAATTATGGCATTCAATTCAACAATGCGTGTTGAACCATCTGACGCAAGAAGTGGCGTAGTGCCAGAGCCGGATGGTCCAAACACAGCTCGGAGGCTCTCAAAGAACTTTCTAGTGTTGTTTGTGTCGGCATATTTCTGAGTTTCTCTTACTCGCTCTTCAAGCCAGTCATTTTTCATTTTCCTCAGCTTCTTCTGGAGTACACCCTTACATGCACGCAGTGCATCAGCTTTTGCTGTGGAAGAGGGGTCACTGCAGTGAGCTTGGATGAGACTATTTTTTTCTTTGATGAGCACTTTGATTTCATTATCATTATCATTGAACCAGTCCTGGTGCTTGCGGACAGGAAAACCAACTGTGCTGCTGGCGCAAGAGTGTACAGTCGTATTTAGGTCAGTCCAGCTCTGTTCAATGTTCTCAGGGTCAAAAGTCACGCAATCCAATTTTGAGGAGAGTTCTGATGAGAGCTCGCTCTGTTTCTCAGCTGAGCAGAGTTTTGAAACATTTAGGCGTTTAGGTGGCGCTTTCCCTTGAGGGCGTCTATTGCGCCTCAATGTTAGTCTGAGCTTGCAAACAATGAGTCTGTGGTCAGTTCCACACTCGGCACCACACATCGCCTTTGTTACAAGGACATCCTTTCTGTCAGTCTTCCTCACAATGACATAGTCTATGAGATGCCAATGCTTTGAGCGGGGATGCATCCATGACGTTCTGTTTCTCACGGGGAGACTAAAATTTGTGTTGGTAATGAACAGGCCAAATTCAGCGCACAAAGTAAGTAAGCGCAACCCATTGTTATTGCATGAACCAACTCCATGAGGGCCCAAAACATTTGGCCACGCTGAGATTTCGGAGCCAACCCTAGCATTGAAGTCCCCCAAGAGAATCAGCTTATCAGCTGCCGGGACAGAGCATATGACAGATTCTAGATCAGAATAGAACTTGTCTTTGGCTTCATCTGGGTTTGTCATGGTGGGCGCATATGCGCTAATGAGGGTGGCTGACTGGCTTTTCCCAACTGGGATCCTGAGTGTCATTAGCCTGTCATTTATTTCAATTGGCATGGACTGCAAGTTTCTGACAAGGTCATTTTTAATTGCAAACCCAACACCATGCTGTCTCGGTTCGACTGCACCCTTGCCTTTCCAGAAGAAGGTGTATCCACCACTGAGCTCTTTGAGTTGGCCACTATCAGGGAGTCTGGTCTCACTGAGTGCCACTATGTCCAGGTTGTACCTGCTGAGCTCAATGGCAATAAGTGCAGTGTGTCTTTCCGGGTTGTTTGAGTTGTCCTGTAGTGTGCGTATATTCCAGGCTCCTAGCCTGAGTAAGCTGAATTTCTTTTTGTTTCGACCGCAAAAAGGGATCCCCACTGGTCGCGGTATACCAGTCAGGGTGATGTGAAGTGGGCTTTCTTTAGGGCACCTTTTCTAGCCCCTTCCTCAGTTGAGGTGAGCAGTGCTATCCTTATATAAGGCTGCTCAGCTACTGTGGGTGCTGCCTCCCCACGCCTCCACTTCAATCGACGATGAAGCGACCATAGCCCACAGCCACCAACGTGTAGGTCTGTGCTAACAGCTTCCAGTCTATCCAAACCTGCTGCCACCGCACTCGCCCATCGCCGTTGGAATTTTGAGAGGAAAGAAGACGAGACAAAGATGAAAGAAGACGAGGTGAGTGTTAAGACTGGCGCAAAGAATTTGTTTTTAGTGAGAAAGAGCTGCGCAAACATCAGACTCACTCTCTCGCCTGGACACAACTTATCCAAGTGGCAAGACAGGGTCAAGACGACTGGAAATGTATCCAGGTGCAGGAGGATGCCAGAGGGACAGTCATATTGCCTGACCGGCTGCCTGTAGGCTACTCCACAGCCTCGCAGTCCCAACTGACTAGGGTGAAAGACCCAAACCAAAGAACACCAATACTGGTGGATGCTCTGTGTCACGATATCCAGGCCAGAGTGACGGTATATTGCCATCTGCCCTATCAATCAACCACTGGCCTGCTGCCGCCAGCTTCGAAGCTGCGTCCGGGAAGTTTGCTCAATTCTTCGTCTGTGATTTAGGCAAACAAGCCTATGACCACACCGCTACCGGGGGCCAATATGAAGGACTCAAGTACTGAGGGTCACATTGTGCCCTAGCATGTGGCCGTTGGGTTAGATGAAACCTCCTCCGCCCTGGCCGTTTGCACCGACAGGTGCACGCCCACTGATACCATGCTAGCGTACCAGTTCATGAAACAGGTTGTACTGGATTACATGTTACCAGTAGCAGATTTTTCTGACCTGACGCCAAGACGAATATAATACATCAATCATAATTATCAATCATCGTTTCACCTACCAGTCATCACTGGAAAAAACTCTCTCACTAGTCTTCCGACTGCTCCCCTTATGTTCGCCCGCTGGGCTTTCTCTTGCGTCCGCTCTTTAGGACGTTCTAACGTGCAGTGATAGTAATACAGCGCTCTCGCCTCATTCAGACCCCCACCACTCATAACATGCACGCTTTCCCTTACTTGTCTACGTGCGTTAATTTTACTCTCCTCCTTTCCCCCCGTAATTATTAACTATCGCTCACTCCACTCGTGACAGTAGACATGTAGTTTTTTTTTCTTCTTCGAGAGTGCGTTTTTTTTGTTTTTTGAACCTGTTGAAAATCTATAAAATCTTACACGTGCACAATGCCCAGACACGCCAGGGGCTGAAATGGGATTGTTAGAAGGCGCTGGCGGCCATCTTGGGGTGAGTCGCGACTCATTATTTGAGTCATCGTGTTTGTAAACGGAGCAGCGTGTAGGCCTTTGTCTATGAGAAAGTTTATCTGTCTGTCTCTGTACCGTCTGTCTCTGTACGGTCTGTCTCTGTACGGTCTGTCTCTGTACGGTCTGTCTCTGTACGGTCTGTCTCTGTACTGTCTGTCTGTCTTTGCACTGTCTGTCTGTCTTTGTACTGTCTGTCTGTCTTTGTACTGTCTGTCTGTCTGTCTGTCTGTCTATCTATCTATCCTATTTGTTTTATCTATCTATTCTATTTATCTTATCTATTCTATTTATCTTATCTTTCTATTCTGATCTGATCTATTCAGACCTATTATGATCTGATCTATATTCTGATCTATTCTTATCTGATCTATTCTGATCTGATCTATTCTGATCTAATCTGACCTGATCTGATCTATTCTGATCTGATCTGATCTATTCTGATCTGATCTGATCTATTCTGATCTATTCGGATCTATTCTGATCTGATCTTATACATTCTGATCTAGTCTCATCTATTCTGATTGGATCTGACCTATTTGGATCTATTCTGATCCGATCTATTCAGATCTTTTCTGATCTGATCCTATATATCTATCTATCTATTTATCTATCCATCCATCCATCTATCTATCTAACTGTCTGTTTTGTCTCTCTCTCGCTTCTCTTTCTCACTATATCTCTCTCCCTATCTGTCTCTATCTCTCTCTCTATCTGTTTCTGTCACTGACTCTGTAAGGTTTATCTGTCTGTCTGTTCTATCTATCTATCTATCTATCTATGCTCGTCATCCGTTGTCTTCCCTCTAGGCTCACTCCACCCTCTCACACCGTGTCATGCTCATTTACACCATTGGATTTACATTGTAGTTGTGGTGAGTTGTGTCGGTTGAATCTGTCTGGTGTTTTTTTTTTTTTTCAATCGAGGAATTTTATTCAATTTTATGTCATAGTGTACGGAAATGGTATGTGAGTGACTATAAACAAATGCAAGTTACAAAATCAATCACAATCAAATTAAAGCTCTTAGTTGTAAGACGAAAAAGAAACATAACCAGTACAGACCTGTCCATGAGCTCAGCATTGACCATCTACCAAGAATATGGAGGACAGAAAAAGTCTTGCAAGATCTAAAGGTAGAGGAATGGAACCACAATTATATACATCATATTGTTGGCTGTATCACGAAACCACATAACTGCAGAGAGCAAATTGTTTTTGTGCCACATATATAAACCTCTGGAAGAAACTTTTATATTTTCTTCTTTGATTCAGATGTGTGAGTTGATCCTCAATCTTAGAAATCAATCACAATCACCGCTATTTTTCAACCCATTACCTAGGCTGGATTAGGCCAGCATCGAGCGCTCAGCCCACACCGCGATGGTGAGATGGGGTTTCAATGCGGACCATTCCGGCTCGCGTCGGGAAGCAGGGAAAGAGACGGCTGGCGAAGCGACGCGTGGAATCTAGTTCAGTAGTGTATATATCTATGCACGTGCATTATATGGGAACGGGGGTCCTCATTGTATTTTGGACTAGAACAGAATGAAATTTTTACTTTATTTAAGCATATCCCTGACCTTGTCATGAAATCACACATGTGTAATCACACAACTCTCGACCAGAACCCTTTTTTGTGATAATTATATTCTATAAATTTCTTGAAGGGATTTTATTTTTACTGTTGGCTAATGAGGAATAGAATATTCCAAATGTTTATTTAACCCCCGTCCTGCGAGGCACGAGAGGCCAATATTGTGGCCTACATTTTGCAAACCAAGTCCTGCGGGAGGCCAATATATTGTATAGCAACGCTACACCCTCGTCTTTTGTTTATTCGGCTGCTGCGACTATCGTTTCTTTCTTTTTTTCACTTTTTTTCCCACACTAGTTTCGCTTGTTTATCTGTCCTACCCCCCCCCCCCCCCCAACTGTGTCTAACAAAATGGTATCGTCCGATTACGGTTATGACGATGCAATTGTCATACTCAAGTAATAGTATTGATGGTCTGAACGGGGGAAAATCTTAGGGAAACTGTCTTTGATGCTGGTAGTCGTCTACGTGTGAAAAGAGAGAAGAAAGGGCCGTCTGCATATTTGAGAACCGTTCTATGTTTGTAATAATGAATTCCGATGTAATACTAGGGCATGCTGCATAAAGGTGTCTGTCGGCAGGTTTTTCATCAGGGAAAACTGGGAGAAAACGACCGACTTTCTTGTTGGTCGTTAACTGTATTTGATGTGGTAATTACAGAGATATTGTGTTGCTTTGATTAAACCACTTTTCAGTACATGTATACACTCTACGAGCTGGAAATCAAATCCCTCGCTGAAGGTGTGCTAAGAAAACTAACATCATAGTAGTTTTAGTAGGCCTACGTGGAACCTTTACATAGTGGAGGAGGGAGAAGGCAATGCCATGATACATGTGGTTAGTAAATTAAGTGCCTGGTTTAAAAAATAATTTTTTCGTCTGAATGACCTGACTTAAGGACCAAAAAAATAAATAAATGTAGAGCTCGGGAAAAGGTTAACAATCATGTGTATTAAACGGCATGTAAATGCGGAAAATTCTTGATTATGGGCCTTCTATTAAACAACAGAACTTATTGCATCTCATCAGAAGTACTTTATCCAAATATCATAGGGGTGACTTACGATTTATCCACCACTATTGTTGTTATTGCGTCCTAAAGTAAGCGCGATACACGTGTTCATATTCAAGGACCCGATTGTCAGAGGTGGGATTTGGTGGATATAGTAGATGTGAACACAGTTCGTTGACTCACACCCGAAACATTCATACCTCAATAACTAAGCAACACAGGATTACTGATGTTCAGGCCTGACGGGCTATATAATCATAATACAACATTCGACTGCATAATTTACGGTAATCACAATCATAGAAATTACATAAATGTCATCGACTACAGAAAGTCCAGCAAGTCTAAAATAGGGTATGGAAAGAAAGTATTGTACTATGCACTCTTGAAGTGCACCTATCCAGGACTACAGTTCCTAAAGGTCACCGGTGTAAACAAATTCAATTTGGTCGGTCTCGCTTTCATACAAACAGTAATAGCACCTAATCAGATAATTGACTGACTCATAAAGCGTAGCAGCACTCACTAATAATTTTCACAGTACTACACTTTACAAAATATCTATGCTGCTCCACACTAAGAAGTATACAGCTGGGAAATGAACATAGTTCAATCTCAAACACAATCTAACAGCTCATTACACATCTAGTAAAAATATAATCAATGTCCTTCTCTTCGTCACAATGGGGTGACGGAAAAACTGTCACAGTTCCTGGCACGAACACATACGAGGAATCTCACCATTTCCTCGCTCGCTATGGTTTTGCGAGCGAGAGAGTCCAATGCAAGCGGTGTGCACACTTAAGCCTGGTGCAGAGAGGCTTCGTCACTGTCCAGGTCTCTCACAGTGCGAATCTTTCTGTCTGTCATCTCCACTCAGGTAGGAGGCCCCCGTGACTCGTCCTTTCGCCAAATGCTCGAAATATGAATCCACTGATCTTAGTACGTGTGTTAGCTTTTATACCCCCCGATGGTTACTAAGGGTCTCCCTCCCGATTGGACGGTCAAGGACCTAGCCACGACAAACACAAGTTTGTCTTTCAATTAACCCTAGCTGCTTTCTCAAAAGGATATGTACACAACTCAAAAACCTACACTCGAACTTCTACAATCCTACTATGTAAACAAGAAAATCTCACACGCATACCAAAATCAAAGGGTTAACTTAATGTTTACAAACTTCACTCACACATCCCTCATCACGAAATCCGTGGTTCGATTAATAGCTAAACGCGTTTCATATTCTCCCAAAATAAACCAACCCATGACTAACAGAAAAAAGAGCTCATGCGGCTCGTGACACCGATCATACTAATACTAGTAATAGACCCGACCGCCGAGGTTATCGGCAACACGGGAACGATCGGCTGACTGGCTGCTGCCTCTCCCAGCACAGGTCATTACGCGTACGATTTCACTCTACGCGGGACGAGGGTTAAGACAAGGAATAATTATATTTCAAATAAAAACATTGTCTCCTGTAATGTAAGGTTCTTTGTGCTTTCGTGACAAGGCCAATAATCTGTAGCCTGACAGGTGAAGAAATCATGCATGAGTTATGGAACATGGTGTGCTTTCTGTCTGTTCCACCTCCGTTGCAGAACCGACCGTTCGTCCCAGAAACTCAGCCTTTTGATCCTGAAGTCACGACACAAGTTTTGTTTCTTAGTTGTAAGACGAAAAAGAAACATAACCAGTACAGACCTGTCCATGAGCTCAGCATTGACCATCTACCAAGAATGTGGAGGACAGAAAAAGTCTTGCAAGATCTAAAGGTAGAGGAATGGAACCACAACTATTTACATCATATTGTTGGCTGTATCATGAAACCACACAAGTGAATCCACACAACTGCAGAGAGCAAATTGTTTTTGTGCCACATATATAGACCTCTGGAAGGAACTTTATGTTTTCTTCTTTGATTCAGATGTGTGAGTTGATCCTCCATCTTAGAAAAGAATGGTATTTATGGAACTTGAGGATGTAGGTTCTTTGCAGTCACGTGTGCTGGTGTTAAAAATACTGTCATTGAGAGAGAAGTATGATTTATTGCTGTGAACTTTACCAGTATTTATATGGGAAGGAGAGAGAAGTGTTGATAGGGGTCAAAGAAAACAAAAGGACATGGAATGAAACGCTAAATGAAGCAAAAACTTGAACACAAGTAAGATGGCAAACATGTCTGAAAATAGAGTGCAGTTCACATTTCGTATGTGTGTTGCCTTTTGTGTGTTAAAGTTGTTCCCTGGATCCTGATAAATTGCACGTGAAGCCATTGTAAAGTTCAAGAAATGATTAAAAAATAAAAAATAAAAATTTCCCATTTTTTTCCATTTGCTAAATGGTAGACTTTGTACATTTAACAATTAATATCATCAGTAATTTGAAACAGAAACAAGTCACGAAAATCTTGAAAAATCTCTGGCTATCTGTACAAACATTCATCTTTAGAATTTCATGGTACAATTTATGAAATGTCTACAAGGGCACAAAAAAAAAAAAAATTAAAAAAAATGGATCACTATCACATTTCATTCACTTCATTCACAGTGTCGCGATGTGGGTTAGATGGGGAGAATTCGACTGACACTCTTTCGAGGTCCGCTCCCACAATCGACGAACACAAAAGAATACTTGCACTCTAAAAACTAAATAAATCAATTGCTTTGATTTTTTAGCAGAACTGTAGGGCAGTTTAATTACAGGAATTAATGTAACAAATATAATTATAAATATAAATATCAATTCAAAGGCAACTGAATCTACTAATGAAACTACAGCTTTCTATAAAGACTAACTTATTCACTCTAACTACTTGCAGGTCATATGAGTTATATGCCAAATAGAATCCGCGCACGTGGCGACGGATATAACAGTTTAAATTCTATTAATTCAATGAGACATGTTATGATATGGACATTTCCTCTAGACACGCCATGGAGAATGATTGTACAACCATGCGTTGTCTGGCGGTAGCTCTGAAACTGTCTTCAAAAGTAAGTAGAACGGTTCACTTCCATCATTACAAATTAGTATGGACTCTCACCATGAGGCCCTCACTGGGAGTGAGAGCGCTGGATGTAAAACGCTGTGGGTTCATATCAAACCAAGTAGCTTAGGCTCTGGAGCTTTAAAATCATGCTCCTCACAATATGGACTGCTCAGCTGCGTCTTAAATGTCTCTCATCTGGCTGAGGACTATCGCCGTCCACCTCGTAAATGGATTGTCTACATGTGGCATCTATCTAAGCTCTGCACGGGTTTAAATACTAAAGCTATGTCTCGACCTTCCGTCCAGATTCATACATTTGATTGGTGCAACCACCTCTAGCTCAGCTGCCGAACCGAATTATTTTAAGTAACAGCCCTACGCAACGACCTTGGGTCGACATCAAAGGTCAAATCACCCAAGACAATAAAATGTAATTTTATAGCAATAAATTCTTAACATGTTCAAAACCCCGAGCTTTTACTCTGGATCACGGATTTTCTGTACGTCAACAGACGTCTCAATAACATTTAATTCCCACTCACCCCTTCCCTCTCAACTAAACCTAGTTCAAAACACGAGATATAAAAAGTGCTCAGTCATGCACACCTACGCTGTCCGTCTATCCTTCCCCACACCTTCTGTCTATCTATTAGGAAAAAAACTGTTCAAAACAAATTGTTTACGAGACCAAGTTATGCTGGCTCGCACAATAATTACGTTTGTAAAAATTACTCACTGCTCTCTCACAAAAATTTACTCAGTGGAAACATTTATGAATCAAATCTGTTCTTGACACACAGACTATAGCAAGACGAGTCGTCCACTTGCAAGTGGTCAAGTTAAGGCCATCTCGTACCTCCAGCCTCCCAGATGGACATAAAGGGTCAGGGTTCCTGACCTTTCACCCTCAGTATGGAGCCATTGTAAACACCAGCAAACATGTTGTGTTGGATCCATTTGAAGCCAAACACACCATTGTCAGATTGTTTTATGAAGAAGACATAAAAGAAGATGCTGTAGCAGTGAAGCGGATTGGGCAACATATTCTTTCCTCTGCGACATCAGTGACCACACCACCACTAATGATAAATTCCCATGTTTGGTCAGAGGCTGCAGGAGAAAGGCCTATGTACATAGGAAGTGCATATTACTTTAAATCTGTATTATGTAGTGATTATACAGCATTCTCATGTGAAGGGTTGCCCGTGGAGGACTTGTTCACCAAGGAAGAGATACAAGCTTCAGATGCAGCATTTTCTTGGTGGAATTTCAGCCTGAAACGACTCATGTTTTCACCTCAATTGGATATTGATGTGGCTGTCATTTCTCACCCACACGGAGGACCAAAAGTTGTCTCATTTGGAAAGTATGCAGTGGAAATCAATGTACTAATTATGAGCATCTTAATTATGGTCACCCTCTTTGTCTCTGTCCACAATCTGTGGTCATTCCATCACCAGCCTGACCATTTATAATGTTAACCATTATGTTCATTTTGAGTCAACATTTTAGTGATAGGTGGAGTTGAAGAATTACAGCCACACAAAGCACACACTCAAAGTCTATTTTCAGATGTAATCCCATTTGTTGGTTCAATTCCAAGATAAAATATTGAAAAACTTTGCTATTAAATTTTGCATGACATTTTTATTTCAGTGCAAAAATTCACATAAATTTTAATACTCCTGAGGTGACATATTTTTGGTGAATATTTGACATTATACATGTTGTATTTATAGAGGCTTCGCATATTGAACAATTTCATATGGTACACAAAAATGAAAAATCAGACATTTACTGATGCCCAATCGAACCTGAAAAGTGTCCAACTCATTTGTACCAAAAGATCTGCCATACTGTATAGAATTCTACTGCTCAGGGATAAGTATGTTATATCCTTCAGGAGATGGACAAAACTGTGCTGTTTTCTCAGAAAGCACCTTTTTTTTCGTTTGTTTGATTCAATGCCTGACCCATCCTGAGTATTCGGGAGGGAAATGTTCATGAAATATATTCAATCAATTTAAGATTTTTTGGCATTTAAATCTTCTTCAGAGATTTGTCTTTCCTGTGTAGGTTGGTAGGGTAGGATGTGCAAACTGCACATGACATAAATAACTTAAAGAGAAGATCTGCACTGTTTGTGCCGGTCTGTGCAAGTCATTGTTTGCCGGCATATACATTGTATTCTAAAATGCATTTGAAACTGACCTGTAAATAATTATCTCAGAGGTTTTAGCAGCTGTGAGTATAAAATTGGTGTCAAAATGCATATTATTTCATTTTCTTCATAGACTGCTGAGTCAACTTGGAGTTGAACACTTGAAATATAGCGCTTCCACTTGTGTAGGCTCCAGTGGAGCACCGGTCATTCGTTTACATTCAGATAGCCTCCACTACATCAATGCTGGTCAGTTTGTCCACCGTGGAAGCAGGAAGCCAAATTTAGACATGGGAATGGGGACAGTCAGACCCCCAGTGGCATTGCCATATTGGAAGAAGTTGGACTCAAATGTATGTAAACACTGATTATGTCAAACACACACTGAAAATGTTAAAGGAAAGTGAACATCCAGATAGAGAACTTACATACTTAACAGTGAAAGTTTACTTTTTAAAACTATTTTTTTCTTTTCTTTTCTTTTTTTTTGTTTTTTGTATAAATGTTCTGGAGATTGACTCCATACTGATCAAGGTGTCAGTTCTCTTCCGGTCGAGCTGACAATTCGGAATTTGTATTGGCTCAGCAAACCACCTGGCATGATAGAACTTTTAAAATTTGTGTTTGAAAGTTGTGTAGTAGTCCAGGTTGAAATATCCACTATAGATAAAGATCTTTATCTACATCTGAAATATCTACTATAGATAAAGATCTTTATCTACCTCTGAAATATCTACTCTACTTACAATAAAACATTCTCAGCGTCTCACTGTCTATCGCTAATGCAGGCAATAATATTATGTACTTACACATTTTGACTTGCATGGAATTCCTTTCAAAGAGCAATTAAAATGTAAAGGCAGTGGATCATTAATAATGTAGCCATTAGTGCTTTCATCTTTCAATTTACAGCTTCATTTTGAGGATATTCTATGTAAAAATATCACCATGACACGACAATTGACTATGGTTTGTTGTGATTTTTCTGGTGAAATAATGGTATAAAATTTTCTTGCTGCAAAGTAAAGTAAAAGTATCGTTTTCTTTCTTCTTCTTTAAAAAAAAAAAAAAAGTTGTTTGTTTTTAAGTTACCTTTTGAGTTGTAATTAATATCACCTGAACATTTTTCTTTTGGTATATGAATAATTAGCACTTATTTATGAAGGCTTTTTTAAAACTGTATACATGTATATATTACGCTGTTTTAATAGCTGTTGTGTTTTGTTGCTGCCATCGGTTGAGTCTACATTTGTCATAACCATCTCATGAAGTTTAATGTTCAGTCTATACAGTTTTTGCTTCTGGCATCTACAGAAAACGCTGGAAAATGCAGTGAGCATTTTGTATGAACCGATGTTCTACTGGACGCTTGTGGTGTGTGAGTTTTTACATATTGGGAACATAATATCCTGTTCTCGGGATGTGTTTGCCTACATCAGCAGCTTCTGTGGTCTTTTGATGTCAGGTATCTCTAGTAATCAGATTCTGCATGATCAGTATCCATGAAGAACTTATCTTTCTTTCAAACCTAATAGTAACAATCATTTAAAAATCATTATTTAACCCTTATATAAATAAGTGAGAATCTAACCCCCAACACAACACAACCTGTGGGCTTTTAAGGACTGTAAACAAATCTCTCAATATTTGAAAATAATCAGATTACAATGATTTTCCACATCGCCCCCAAAATCATGATCATGAATTTTTCCCACTGAATTAAAGTTTTTTGTTTTGTTTTTGATATTACATCCAGTAAACTTGACATTTAAAAAAACAAAACTTTTTATGTCAAATTTCTGACTCTTGGCAAGTTTATCTTTCATTTCTTATATTAAACTTTTTGTTCCTTCACTTTTCATTGAGTTTTCCATTGTCTAGACTTACCAGCAGTTGTCAATTTCACAGTGCTTGTGTCTAAAATCAAATCTAGCCCCTTCCAGCACTTTTGATGACCTGACATAGTTTGGTATGTGGCAGTAATTCAGTCACCAGCCCTATGATGAAACTGCACACGAGTATCCTCACAACTGCAGACGACAAATTCCAATTGCCAAATATTCTCTTTCCTATTTTGACTTTTTTTTCATTTCTATTGAAGACCGTATTTCAAACGTAATATTATGATGTAACTAAAATGTATTTGAGGTAAATATAGCAGAACTTGAGGAGCTGCTCAATCATTTTTTTTTGTTGACACTTTCAGTTTGGATGTGAAAATCATTGTATGTGTGCACCGAAAAATATCTCAGATGTGCAAAGAAAATTTTGATATTATATGTTAGAGTTTCTCTTTCTTTTTTCAGTGGATTCTCTTTGCTTCAAATTCTCCTTCTATGGATTCTGGGTTCATGTTCTCCTCTCAGTGATTGTGATGAGCATAAACTGTGGGCTTCGCTTTGCCATTTGTTGCAATGTGGATAGTCTTACAGAAATGTCTATGTTTCTGATAGCCTGGGGACTCATGCATTACTTGACATGGTCAGTTTCTAACATGGCTTTTGTGATTGCGGTCTGGTTGGTGGTACTTTTTCTAGAAAGGTGAGTATTTTTACACTCCTAAATCTATGTCATTTACATTGCAAATGTTTTTAAATTGGGGTTGCAACAGAACTAAGTCTTGGAACAAAACTAAAATTTCTCTCACCCCCACCCCCCCCCCGCCCCCCCGAAAAAAAAATCAAAATTGTATTTGCAAAGCCCTGCATTAAAAATATACAGTAAAGAAACTAGTAATATTAAAATTCCAGAGAACTAGAAAAAGCTTGTGCAAACTTTGTCTTGAGGAGATAGGCAGGAATTATAATAATATATACGTACATGTATTTGTGGGAGTGTTTGAAAAATGACAAATTACATACTTATTTTATAATGCTTCTTCAGAGCGTGTATGGTGTTATATGTCTGTATAAAATTTCCTGTCTGTTCATGTTGAGACGAGATGTTTATTTAATCGACAGATTTCGTCGATTTGTCTTCACGCTTCATTAACAAGACTGTATGATCTTTCCCTGAGCGGATGAAACACCGACTGTCAACTGAGATGAAGATTCATGCCAAGAGGATCAAGAAAGAAGAGCTCGTCACGGCACAGGAAATCAGCACAGAAGCCAAGGACAGATCAGCTAGTTAACATGTTTGAGAGTAGAGGACAGTGTTTCTCAATGGAGATGATTCGGGGGGGGGGGTGGGGGAGGTGGGGAATTTTGAACTGGGGGGGGGGATAAAAACTACAAAAGAGGCAATAATGGGGCAAAAACTATAAATGGGAGACAATTTGGGGGTGAATGGTTTTTCTAGCTAACGATTACAGATTTGCACAATGATTATCTTAATGTTACTTTTGGTTCTTTTTACATTCAAAATCATATTATTATTCCCATTTCTGGCTTGCCATGTGGGAAAAGAAATGAGAAAAATCCTGGACAAAACGTTTCATTCGAATTCCACGGTCATTCGGTACTACTAATATTATGATACTAGGCCAATCCAGCCTGCAGCACTGCATGCCCTTTCAAAAACCGCTAACCTCTAGAAAGTGAACTTACAACTCCAGGCTTAGACCATGATCTATGTGACTCTCCAGTGCCATGCTTTTCAATGAATTATTGTCTCCCTGACAATTTCCATGGCCTTTGGTGTGCTGACGTCTTGGCCAACTTTGATTAGGATTTCATATGTACCAGGGACATCCCTGTTGTGGAGATGAGATCCAGTAGGCTGTGGTGAGGGACATTAGTTACTGTATGATCCGCTGGTAAACATGTTTTTGTTATCTTGACTGCCATAATTTTTGTTATCTGCGTTTTACCATAACCTCTGTCTAATTGTAACTCTAGTATCAGTGTATTGTTTAGGTACAGACAAAATCTTACAGTATGAATGTAGGGTATGACAGAGGTGTTGTACTGTCCAATCTACAATTATAAAATGTTCCCATAAATGAAAGACTGCTGTAACTCCATATTTATTGGAAATTGAGATCACTTTCAAGTACTGTGTAGGACTTTCCGACCTTTAAATGCAATAAAAGTCGTAACTCCGCCCAATCGAAATAAACTAAATTTTGTGTCTTTGCTCTTGGCCTGCTGTCTAAATCAGGGTTTCTTTGAAATTTTTGGAGTCAAATTTTCTCAAAACTGGCTGACATGGAGTTAGTCCATTCATTTATTCATGTGCACAAATGATATTTGTAGCATAAAAACAAAGTAATGTTATCTATGTACAAAGTTTCTGTCTAAAAATTTCGTCTTTTCATCATAACATCGTTTGCTGAACTCTTTCTCCAAACATACATCAGACTCGCCATTCGTTTTGAATTTTACAGGACTCTTGTATTTTGGGCGTCGGAGGGACAGGAAAAATAACTATTGTGTAAAAAAAAAAAAAGAAATCTTTGCCAGATTTGAGAATAAGCTAGTCCATCAAAGTGCAAGACAGTGGTATGCATATTATACGAAAATACATTATTATGATCTGTGAAGTGTCATACAGTGTTTTGTATAACATTAACAATTTGTCTTGTCCTCTCTATGGTTCTAACCTAACCAATAATGTATTATACTTATAGATGTGACATGTGGACTTTGTATTCTATAAAACTTTTTGTCCTGGATGCCAACAACCCTACGGAAATCTGACATGTAGGTCAAATTTGCTCACAGGAATGGCATCACCTCACGTAGATCTGCTGGTTACGCTATCGTGCCAACATTGGTTTGATGTAGGGACTCCACTCTATGGCAATCCTACCCGCGCTATGGGAATCCAGTACAGATCTACGTCAGATTGACATAGGGCTGCTGGCAGAAATAATTGGTCCCAAGAGATAATGGTCTTACAAACAAGATGTTGAATGGTAATTGCTGTCGTGATTTTCCAATGCACTGAATACTAGAAGAAGCTTTTAATCTTGTCTGCAGCAGCGTGACAATTTTTATGTTTTATCCTCGACCAAGTCTTCACCATCAGCTGTGACAGCTGTCAAATTCTTACAAAATGGTACAAAATGGTGCTGAATATGTCTTAAGTGTGATGTTGTTGGACTTTAATTAATGAGCATAGTGTTTTTCTTTACTTCATGTTTGTGTGGGTTGGTATGAATTGAGACATTTTTGTTTTGCTTTTTCTGTCCAGGGACATAATATCTCATGTTCACACTTTCAAATTCATCATAGTTTAATACTTTTATTCCATGTATTCTGGCCAGAGATTTCCACTTTTGTGATGTCTGAATATGTACAGAATTTACACAATACAAGTATTTTGATTTTACCAGGAAGGGCTCACGATTTGAAATAAAGCCACTAAGAATGTATGCACCAGGTGTTTTTTTATATTTTAAATTCGCTTTAAAATTCAGGAGATACATGTGAAATGCGGATATCAGCTCAATTTAATGCATTTGCTGCCAAGCCCAAATGCTCTTCTTTCCTTTAAACTACCAGAATAACTTGTGGTGCGCAGAGGTGCGCAGAGGTGTTGAACGGAGTCAACCCAAGAAGGACTTCGGGTAATAAACAGAAATAAACGACTCTCGAGTTTTACACTGAGCTGGACGGTTTTGAGTTGGTTGTGTATCTGCCTGTTGTGTCTGTCAAGTGCTATAAACTACAGCAGGAAATATTACAAAATTAGGAGTGCAAACAAATGTCAGCTGATCTGTAGGCCTCGCCGCAGTTTTAGCATGGAACAGTATGGCCGAGATATCAACCGGCCGATATATTGGCCATGGCAGCAAAAGGGTGAATAATAATTTTTCTTAAAGATTATGCGAGGTTGATCCACGCTCCGACTGTACGACCCGTTCTCTTTGGGTCTCATTACTATAGAAATATGATCTACTATCTAAAGTTTTAAGATGGTATAAAGTTTATAGCAAGTCTATGACTACAAAACCTCTATGAACGACCAGATGTTGTGTAATTTTTATTGAGATCAATTACGAGTCTGAATACAGAAGAAGACAAATTCTAGATGTTTATAAATTAAATTTCAGGATGAGTTTAAAATGCCAATCACAGATGAAAAAGTATATTATTAGACAAAAATTGTTGACTCTCAGAGGATTTCAGCTGGAGTGAGATTTTGGTTTATCTACTGGATGAAAATTTGAACCGAGATAATCATACATTTATTGTATTCAAGAAATACAAAAGAAAATAATAATGAGGAGAATAAAGTAATGCAGTGGACATTTTGTTTCTTTGTTTGTTTGTTGTTGTTTTCTTTCAAGAAAGCGTTTCATTCAAAATGGCTCAAAACTAGAATATTGTAAGGCGTGATCGTCTGTATGTGTCACATCTGATTTTCCTCCTAAATTATATGGTCCAATTTTCATCTCTGAAGTGGAGAAGTCAAGAGAAGAGCACTGCACTTTGCGGTGTGATGAATTATCTTCCCTGATGTCCAGTCTCCATGTGTCGGTCAGCTTGTCCACTCCAGCAATGACCACGACATGCAGATGAGGATAGACATCAGCAACAACACAGGAACAGATGACATCTGGATTGATGAGACACAAGAATGTCACTGCTTAAACTGTGACTGAACCCTCAGAATTTACACAGTAGTAGGTGCAAACAACTACATGTACAACAACAATAACAATAACAACGACAACGACAACAACAACAGTAAAACTTTCTGGCATTAGCAACTACAGCTTCAACTAAATTTACTCAAGCACTTTCATTTATTTCAACAACAACAACAAAAATACAAAGACATCAGCAATAGTAAGTGTAAAACACTCTCTTCTCTGGCTGATCACCCCCCACCCCGGCCTTCTCTTCCTAAAAACATGTACAGGTTTTTTTTTTTTATCATGGTGAATTTCTCCTTTTTCTTTGTTTTGTATTCTTGACCTCACAGTCTATTGCACAAGTCTTCTGATTTTTTTTTTCATTTATTTGTATACGTGTATTTTGTTTTTGTATGCATTCTGTACCAAACCCCAGCTCCCCCCCCCCACCCCCCCTGCCCCACTCTTCGTCAAACTTGATTATTTGAAAAAAAAATTTGAATTAATATTTCCAATCCATCGAGACCGCGACTGCAAAGATTTGATGAGAACTTTCCATGTCTTGTAACTTTGTGTACTCAACACCATTCTTCCTTCTTTCCTTCCTTCCTTCTGAGTTTCTGCCGTTCTCTCCGTCTTTCTGTTTACCTTTGTAAACTTCCTTCTTTCTCTATCACCCCCAACCCCCCCTCCCCTCTCGCCTCTCTCATTATCCTCTTCTTCTCCCATCACTTGAAACAGCTTTCCATGGCCGTCTAGCGCCTCAAGTTCCACTGCGAAATGGTTCAGAACTTCTAAAATTCTTTCTGGACTTCACAGCTGCAGTAATGTAATTTTCAATGGAATCTTCAGATTGTTTAAGCATACATACAATGTCAGTTCTTTTGAAACTGAATAAAACACAGAGTAAAATGATCTTTGGGATGTTGATATTATTAATATTCATTACAGAGAGATAATCCTGGAGTTTATTTACAGCATAGTCAAAAATTTTTGTTTTCTTTCAAGTTACTTAACATTTTTTTGGTTTTAATATTGTAAAGTGAAGAGAACTGACCATTTATGATTAATAACCTCTGTGTTGTACATTGCACATGTATGTAGTTAACTAACACACGTGTACAGGACCCCCGTGCAGCACAAAAACCAAACTAATGTGATCCAAACAGGCAAACAGTAGCCAAACAACTAGCCAGGTACGAACAGAAAGAAAAAGAAAAATACATGTACAGTAGTAATGAAATCCTGTGCAAACCAAACACGTTTATTTATTTGTTTGTCAAATTGATTCCATGGACACCAGAGAAAAAGAGTTGTCGTTAATGCTCAATCTGAAAGCGAGGTGACTTTTAAAAATTTTTTTTTATCAGACTTTTCAGAGAAGAATAACTGACTAAACACTACAGATCTAGCTTACTGGGAATTCTGAAGTATTTGAATTATTTGCTGGGTCATTTCACCCGTACCGTATGATGTGACAGACAATTGCTATCGTTTTGTCATCTGTAGAAATATCTCATGTAGTGGTCCTGTATATCTTACGTACAGCAAAAGAGAAAAAGTCATTAAAGTAAATAACCGTAAGTGAAAGTGGGAACAGAAAAATCTCTGTCATGAATAAAAACCACATGTTGGTGGCAATATGTTGAGTGTTCTCTCCAAAGAAATAGATCCATAATTATATGTATACATTATATATATATTTATGTAAAAGATAACTGAAGTTCGTAAGAAATCATAAAACAAAACATGGCATATGCACTTCCGAAGTTATCGTGGGCTCCGGTCATAACAACATTCTGTTGGAGATTGGTGATAAGACGCATAGCAGCTGACAGTCCAGCGCAGCAGAATAAAATACAAAACAACACTACCGGGCCCTGATACAAAGAACGCTAATTAAATTTTTATTTGTGATTTTTGGCAACTGTTGGCTGTATTCAAGAGTTAAGAAATTTTGGCAAAAATTCAGCACAAGTATTCAATAAACAACATCAACAACAAGAATAGTAACCATAGCAACATTTGATTTAAAGCTGAATTTGAGTTTCATACTTAACTTGCTAGCCTGTATAATTATATGGTGTAGTCGTTGCAACCCACACAGTGAAATGTAAGATAAAGATGTAGTCCATCTTTAAAACTGCAAGAATCTATAATTCCCAGAATTTACTGTTCTCACGAGGATTGTGCAGTCATAGAAAAATAAAAGAAAACAATGTACGGCGCAGGAGCCATCAGCTTGGTGATTATTGGATGATTTTTATCTATTTTTTTGTCACGGTATCTGTGGACTGAAAAGATGTTTCTACACTTGTTCTAGTCTCATTCTGAACTGCCGTGGCACATACATCGTTCTGAATGGAATGAAAAATAAGAAAATACACATCTGTCTTTTACTAATTGTTTCGTCATGCTGCTAAAAGAAGAAGATATTATGTAACATTTCGTTTCTCACTTTTAAATTATTAGAATCTCTGTGTCTAAGAATACCAGCTTAAAGTTATCAAAAAAAAAGTTGACCTGTGAAAAAGAAAGAAATAATCAAGAAAGAAACAAAATGGTTAGCACAGGCCTCTTTACAAGATTGATTTGAAAATAACAGTTTTTTTTAAATCACCACTGAACACGATTTTTAAGGACACCTGACAGTCAAAGGATAAAGCTCAACACATTGTTTTCAACGAAAAGGTAACCTAGAATCTGTTCATCTAATTATTGTTCCGAAACAACATATTCCGTTCCCGAAATCTACGGATGGCACCTGGTGTCAGGAAAAATGCGTTTGGCAAACTCAATCCTAAATCTGAGATCGCGTTGGGGTCAACAAACTGTTCATTGGTGCGCACTAAATTTCGGTTTATAAGATTCGGCCTGGATGGGTTACGGTTCCTTGAGTTTGGGCCACGGAATTGTCCAGCGTTATCGCCAAGATTTGGAGTGTTTGAGTTCAGCAATTGGGGCCTGTTCCTGGGACGATTGTCTCTGTTCATTCCTGGATTGGGATTTGTTCTTATTGTATTGTCACCGTTAAGGGCAGAGTTTAGATTTGGTAAGTTCAGATTGGTAAATATCGTGTTTATGGCTGGATTAAAGGAATCGTCATCGACTGGGAAAAATAGAAATCCGTTATTAAAAGCATTGGCGTTTGTATTCGGACGTGAGTTAAACAAAGAGGTATCGAAACCAGCTGGACTTGTTCTCGGCAGCGGATTCGGATTGGCTGGGAAGAACCCGTTAGTGTTAACAACGTTTGGCAGGTTGCCATTTGGAATAATGTTAGTATTTGGGTTAAAGTTAGTATTTGTATTTCCCAGCCCCGTGCCGACAGAAGTTGGTGGTGCAGTGGGCAAAGGCGCGGGTCGGTTGTTGAAGAAAGGTGGTATGTTTGAGTTATCCGTGGTTGTAGTGGTTGCTGGAGATCTGGTGCTTTGAGGATCGAAGTCACTTACTCCTGTACTGTTATTGTTGTTGCTGTTGTTATTGTTGTTGTTGTTGACGTTGCTGCCGCCGGCCATACCGGTATTAGGTCTGGATGTCACCTGTGTACTACCGCCACTACTACTTCCACCGCTGGTGGTCCTGGTCTCTGTGGTTGGGACGCCGATGGTGATGTCCGCATGGAGATTTGTCCAACACCGGAAAAACGTCATCACTGCTGAACATCTGTTGGCAAAGGGAGAAAACCAAAAGATGAACACAATGGGACAATTCAACAATACAAACTATCAATTATCGCTCTTGATCCAAGGGGCGACAAGGTCAATTTTAAGTTTGAGGTAAAAAATTGAAAAGTCAAAACTGAAACCCGTGCACTTCAGGGGTGGTAAACTTTCCATCTTCTTTAAGGTTGTCTCTCTCTTTCTCTCTCTCTCTCTCTCTCTCTCTCTCTCCCTCTTTCCCTCTCTCTCTCTCTCTCTCTCTCTCTCTCTCTCTCTCTCTCTCTCTGTGTATGGTCTCTCTACATTGAAAACAGGTAGCAATGATACTGACATGGCGTCATGGAAACTGTAAGCAGATTAACGAAGAGACAATTGCATGAAGGATGGTATGTAATGCCTTTTGATAACGATTCAGTTATTGAAATGAATAGTCCATTAATCAACCAAGCTTTCGTAATCTACGCTAAACATGATTTCTAGTGAGATCATAGCAATGTATTTTGTGACAAAATCTCAGATCCTAAATAGAGTGTCATTTCCAACAAACTTCCCACCCAGCATGTCTAGGGCAATCGGACGTAGATTTGTATAGGATTTCTAAAGGGTTGGTAGCATCAGGGTAGAGGCGGGTTCCTTATATCAAACAGACGTGGGCATGATAATAATAATAATAATAATATATACATTTATATAGCGCCAGGACTAAAACATTAAAAGCTCTAGGCGCTGTACACAGTAAAAAATCATAAAAGCACATTCAAATAAACTTACACACACACAGACAAACTAGTTTTATACATCCATAGCAAGCTATAAAATTCAGTTTTTAAAAAGAAATGTTTTTAACCTGTTTTTAAATATGTTTAGAGAGGCAGAATTTCGAACCTCTTGTGGTAAAGAATTCCACACACAGGGACCAAAACAACTAAAAGCTCTATCTCCATAATTTGATGTTTTACACCTGGGAACAACCAGTTTGTTTTCTGTAGTAGATCTTAAAAATCTATCAGACTCATGTTTTTTCAAAAGTTCCGAAAGATAGGAGGGAGCTGAACCTTCAAGACATTTGTAAACCAAAACTGCAGCTTTAAATTTTATTCTGTTTTCAACAGTAAGCCAGTGAAGTTGGTCAATAAGGCTTGAGGCAGATTCTCTTTTTGATTTTCTAAAAATCAGTCTAGCTGCATTATTCTGAATTATCTGAAGGCGTTTTATTTTGTTGCTCGGAATTCCAAAGAGCAGAGAGTTACAATAATCAAGCTTTGAAAACATAAGTGAAGTGATAAGTATTCGAGTTGCCTCTTGGGATATGAATGGACGAATAGAGCTGATGTTTTTTAATTGAAACATTAATGATCGACATAATGAACTTATTTGATTTTCCATGCTGAGATCTGATTCTAAAATTGTGCCTAAGTTTTTAACTTTATTCACGTTTGCTACAGTGCTTTCACCAATATTTAATTTTACATTTTTAATTGCAGTAATTTGTCTTTTCTTTCCAATAATCATAACTTCTGTTTTGTCTTCATTTAGCTTTAGTTTGTTTTGGTTCATCCATTCTTTTGTGTCCATAATACACTTTTCACTATCTTTTATAACATTGTCAACATGACCTAAAGTCGTACCAGGCTGATATAGTTGGACATCATCAGCATACTGATGGTAATAAAGACCATGATCTTTAAAAATATTAGACAGGGGCCCAATGTACATAATAAAGAGAGTGGGACCTAAAACTGAGCCTTGTGGAACACCATATGGCAGTATGTATTCTTTTGATTTTATGTTATCTGTTACAACAATTTGTTTTCGGTCACATAGATAGGACCTGAACCATTTCAGAGCTATACCAGAGATCCCATAGGTTGCTTCTAACCTGCAAAGAATAATTTCATGATCTATAGTGTCGAAGGCAGCTGATAGATCAAGAATGTTTAAACACGAAACCAAGCCCTTGTCCAGTAATCCAAACAAATCATTAACAATCCTCAATAAAGCAGTTTCAGTGCTACAATTTGTACGATATGCTGACTGGAATGATTCACAGAGAGCGTTATTGTTTAGATGACCAAGTAGTTGTTTTAAAATTACTTTCTCTAAAATCTTTGATAAAAATTGAAGATTAGATACTGGTCTATAGTTTTTCAAGTTTTCAGAGTCAAGATTAACTTTCTTAAGCAAAGGTTTAACGAGTGCAACTTTATAGGTCTCTGGCACAGCACCTGTACATAAAGAAGTGTTAATAATTTTTGTGATGGATGGTAAAAGATCAGGTAAGCATTTTTTTTAACAAGTCTGTGGGCATGGGATCTAGTTCACATTGCTTAGTAGCAGCAGAACAAATTATGTCATTGATTTCATCACTGGTAACTTCACTGAAACAAGAAAGATTATTCCCAACAAATACAGAATTTTCACTAGTTATATCACAACTACTTAAATTGTCTCTAATTTTTTCTATTTTGTCCATGAAGAAGTCCCCAAATGCATTAGGCAGATGTTCCTTTTCTATTGAAGTTGGCAGGTTGATCCTTTTCTGTTTGCCCAACAAATCATTGGACAAATTGAAAAATTGTTTTGAATTTTGAATTTCACAAAACCTTGAGTTGTAATAGTCACATTTAGCTTTTCGAATGGTGTCATTCACAAGTTTCTTATGGTGAATGTATATTTCTTTGTCAATTTGTAACTTTGTTTTCTTCCATTTCCTTTCTGCTCGTCGCCTGGCCTGTTTTGCTGCTTTTGTTTCCAACGTGAACCATGGTGATGGTGTCCTGTCGGTCACAGTCCTTGATGTTTCCGGAGCATGACTGTTTAAGACGCTTTGGATTTTTTCTGTCAGAACTTCAGCATTGATGTCTTCTGAGTCAGCCAACGTTGTTCTCAAATCTAATTTGAAATTTTCTAAGTTAATTTTCTTCACGTCTCTGCATTTTACATTCTTTTTCTTTGGCAAGGGTTTCTTGTAAGGAATGGCGAAATATAGAAAATGGTGGTCAGATATTAGTTTGTTGGTATTTACCACCGCTGATGCAAAAGTAAATTTGGACGAAGTAACAATCCAATCAAGAATATGGCCAAATTTGTGTGTGCTGGATTCAACATGTTGTGTCATTTGATGTTCATGAAATAAACGTTTCATAAAATTTACATCAGCAGATGTTTTGGAGTCGTAATGCAAGTTAAAATCACCCATGAAGACAAGTTCCTGCTTTTCGATGTTGTTTAAAATCAAAATTTCTTCAAATTGTGTCAAAAAATCGGATGTTTTGAGATTGTTTTTCTTGTTAGGTGGTGGTCTATATAGCAGGACAAATTTTATTTTCTTGTGAGGTAATGACAAAGTCATAATCGCAGACTCAAATGAAGTAACAGTATCAGGATTCTCACCAAAGTTCAAGGCCGAAGAGAGAGTATTTTTGTAGACAATACCAATGCCACCTCCATTTTTGTTCTTTCTAGGAAATGATTTATAAGAATAACTCGGTGGAGTGAGTTTAGAAATTACATGCTCATGACCGTGTTCATGGATCCAGGTTTCTGTGATAATCATGATGTCAATGTCATAGTCACCAATGATGCCACACAAGTCTGTTGTCTTATTACATGCTGACTGTGCATTAGTATACCCAATACGAATGTTTTTTCCACAGGTCACATCTCTAAATTTGTTTCTTGTGTCAATTGGAATCAAGTTGTTTTTATTTATTCCACTTTGATGGAAGCCTTTAACTGTATTGTTTATTTTTCTCTCACTCAGTACAGATTTTATTCTTCTTCTGGTCCCACCTCTTGCTCCCCTCTTTCTGTGTTTCTGTTTACAGATGTGTAGATTTTTCAGTAGTTGGAAAACCTGCTTGGGCAGTTTGTTGATGTTGTTATTTCTACACTGGAAGAATTGTTCTCTTGTGTAAACAAAGCTGGTCATATTTACACTAGTGTGTTCACAATAGTCTGACTCTCTACTGTCAGTAACTGGGTCACTCATGTTGTTATGTTGAGTGTTGGTGTTAAAATCAGCACAGTGAAGCCTAAATGATGTCGTAATCAGCGGATCTACGTAGGAACGAATTCCTATGCGCAAACTTCATCTTAGTTCTACACTTCCTATTTCCCTAGTGTTGCGGGCTGAGTTCGTTTTTCTCCCTCTCAAGAGCCACAAAAGAAACAGATTTTTTGGCTGTGGTTTTCTACGAGTCAAATCACCAACTTAGTTCTTGTTTGTTCCAACTCCATGTTTTGCACAAACTGAGAAATTGGACGTCAAACGTTTGTGACTTTAGTATTATGATAAGGATTTAGAATAAATCAGAACTGTGAAACAGCTTGATTAGTGCCACAAGGCATTTTAAACAAGCGTCAGAGTATGTATTTGTTACACCTCTTCTACACACTAAGAGATCTCCAGTTTTTTTTCTTCAGAAAATGGAGATAGGATAAACAAGACCGAAAGTCACGATGTACGAACTAACGACATGCTACAGGTGAGACTGATCAAGAGTTTGAAGATACCAGCGATAATGGCATAAGTGATACAAACAATAATGGATGTGCACAGTGAAGAAAAAGAACAAAATGTTTAAAAAAGGAAAAAAACGAGAAAGAGCACAAATTTCCTTCTTGTCAAACGCAGACGTTATCCAATCAGAGGCAAGAGAAAATGAGGCCCTCGTTACCTGAGTTTGTACTGGTCACCCACGGTAGCGTCCAGTGGCGCTGACCACTCAAACTCGATCCTGTATTTATCCTGACTGTTGACGTGTGTGACGGCTGTGTACGGCGTGGATCTCTGAAAGGTACAATAATTGTGAATCACCAACTATCTGTATACTCGTAATTATACATGTGAGCCATGAAGTATCTGCATGGTTATACATGTGAGCCCTTTCTCCCTCTCAGTACAATCAAAGATACTAGATAAGATAAGATGAGACACTGTCTTCTTCGCACCACTAAAAAATCAGTGCACACAATTTGCGCGCTGATCGGGGGTGCGGGGCCCATGGAGCATAATATGAAAAGAATGCTTGATATAATGGTAAATTTATGATGCAAAATTATGACAGTGCTACTGCCACTAAAAAAAAAAAAAAATGATAAAGTAGCCAGAGTTTTCCCACAGCGATTCAGGTCATAATTCCACAATAAGTGACGTCAATCAAGGCCTATAGCGATAGCTGAACAGTGAATAAAAGTCAATATTTTTCCCTATTTGGCTTTGTAAAATACGACACTTTTCATGACTTCCGCGCGTTCGCCGCTAGATGGCGATGCGAAATCTGTGCACGCTAAAAGTACTATCTGTCTTATCTTGTCAAGTCTAGTATCTTTGGTACAATGACGTAGATTATGATCTCCACCCACCCCGCTTTGGCCAGCCCCCTCCTCCCCCCCCCCCACTTGTATGCCTACCTACAGTCAGACTCCTGTGAGAGAGCGGGGGGGGGGGGTCAATTTAGTTGAAAGATTGAAGCAAATAAATGCAAATTTCCACACTTCAAGGTCACAAGCAACAAAAGGTATTGGCTAAAACATTGAGGCCCTACAGAATCGAAACCGGGTGCCATATGGATACCGGGTATCGCCCACTGATTTCTTCAGAATGATCTCAATAGGCCTTCTGTCCCCAGGTTTAAGGCCTTTATTTCAGAAGGATTACTGCCCTTAGCATATCGATAGTGTCGGGCGCAAACCAGCTAAGTCTGAAAATTTCATATTTCTTTTTATAGTACCAATTTATGAAGATTGGAACCCAGCATCATCTGTGAAAATGGCTCTTACCATAATTCAATAGAAACATTCAAAATGGACATGTTATCAAACCAGCTAAGTACATTTCCCTTTTGTGTTATCCTCAACTTTTTGTTCCTCCTGTAACATTTGCTTATCTTGACTTGGCTGGTTTGTCCCCGACACCATCGACATGCACCTCCATCTCCCGACCCCGTCCCTCCTTGTGGCCTTTTCACCTCCCACCCCCCAGACCCCACCAAGACTCACCGAGCAGGTCAGCGGTTGGATGACGTCGCTGGATGAGACGGAGGACGAGGGCGACAACGACATCATGCCCACCGTGCTGTTGTTGCTGTCGAACCTGTGACTGACGGCACACAGAAAACCTTTGAAGGGGAAATCTCCCGTGCTCTCCAGTACAACTGTTCGGGAAATACAAACAAACAAACTCATAAATGGACTGAAACAGGCTGAACGTATCAAACATACTTTGTTTTTTCTTTCCTTACTCACTTCTTCTTTCGCTCTTTGTCACGGGCATTTCACAATTGCCTAAGTCATTTTTTTTTTTATGGTGTTTTGAGATAAAATGCTCACCACAATCAGATTATCAGGCTGCACCGTTGAAGAGTTACAATGTTTTATTTCGTTGACTTATTCCGAGTTTTTAAACAAAAACTCACGTCCGCCTAAATCACCAGTTTCTACTATTCGAAGTAACCCCGGTAAACAGTTTCCTTTGGTTTTCGAAAAACACCAAAACATGACTTAGGCAATACTGTAGAATGACGGTGACGTCTTGCTCTCTGTCTCTCTCTCTCTCTCTCCCTCTCTCTCTCTCTCTCTCTCTCTCTCTCTAATACTCTTTGTGTTACGCCATCCCCACCAATATTTAGAGAAGGAAAAACAAAGAGAAAGAGAAGAAATTCTCTTGTGCCAAACACAGATAAATATATTATCCACCCTGGAGTGGATATATTTATACGGATAATATTTAAGGTCATCGTAAACAAAGTTTAAGGCAGAAATTGAGAACTGGAACTTTTAGAACCTTTCACCAGTAGAGAGGAAAGCTCAAATGTAAATGGTTTAGTTTCGTATTTCGGGATTACCCGGATGTTAAAGTGTTTAGGTATTGGAGCTTTCTGACTTGGCTGTGACAACTTGAAGCTCCAGGGATGTAAATCTTAGTTAACTGGTGGCTGTGGTGGTATGACAATGGGCTGCTGTTGGCTGTTGGCTGTTGGCAACATTTTTGGCGACCTTAGGTCTTGTTTGCTCTATCTCCATTTCCTGAAAAAACTGGAGATCTTTTAGTTTGCGGAAGAGGTGGAAACACTTTGATCCTTGTTTATCATCCGTTATGGTACTTATCCAGCTGTTTCACAGTTCTGATTTATTCTAACTTCTTACCATAATACTAAAGCCACAAACGTTTAACGTGGAATTTCTCAGTTGTGCAAAAAGTGGAGTTGGAACAGACAAGGACTGAGGTCGTGCTGTGTTGTCGTTGCTATGACAACATCAGAAACAAAATGTCACAATTCAGGCCTCTAACACAGCATGAACTTTCTCTGCACCAGGAAAAACCAGGTTGCATAAACCACAGCCGATACATCACACCGACAAACCTTTGATCAGGCAAACCTGACAATCAATATATTTCGGAGACCTTTTCACCTGGCGTGTTTAGTTCCTTATGGAAGGGGTCGCCGTGTCTTGTGATTTGTCGATATGGGCTATTTTTAGCCGGTCAAGGAAAAGAAACTTTGAATGACTCTGGGCGTTTCCCTGTGGTGTCATTTTGTCATGGGAGTTTCCTCGACACTTGGGACATTTTTGTATGCGTATAATAGTCTATGACTTGGATGACAGAAACCATGTCAACACAACAGAAGGTCGTAAACTTAAACAGATTCGCTATTTTACGGAATTTTGGGCGTATTCTTTCTAAAATTGTGACGGTTTCATCATGTCTGGCGAGTCAAGTTTTGCACTTATGTGCCGAGCGTCGACCGAAGACATTCAGATGATGTGAACATGTAGATTTGAGGAAGTTTGTCCACAAAAAGATTGGGAAAATTTACCAAAATTGGAATGTTTTCCTCATGCTTTTACGAAATCGTTTTTGCACCGATGTCCCCAAAGAGTTTACCGAGGATCTTCGGATGATGTAAATATGACAAAATTTGTCCACATCCAAGATAGGGAAATTGTTTTTGCAACGAATTTGCCCTTCAGGGATTCTGGACATGAAGGAAGCAAGCTAGCACAAATACTAGCCTGAGTTTATACTATCATATAATATACATGAAAAAGTTCTGATTCTGTCAGCGGCAGGATAATTCCGCCAAGGTGCGTGATGCGGCCAACTACGTCATAACAGACCATGACGTCACTGTACTGTCCGAAACACAGACTAATAAAATACCCAGACTAGATGATCCCATTGTGTGACGTCACAAACAGCGAAAGGTCATGAACCATCCGCCATTTTAGGTTTACGGTAGCGACTGACGCTTCAGCATAGCTACAATTTTGAATGATACCATTTTGACGCGCCTACTGAACATGGAAGTTTGGTTCCGCACCAAGAAATTAATACATGTACAACCAATCTTGACAAATAAAAAGAAATTTCTACTGCAGATAGAACTAGAATCGGAATTTCCCGAGCGGCGGCCATGTTGGTCATACGGTCGCCGCACAGGAAATTCCGTCAAAAATGACACAGACCGAAGCTCGTGTTTCCAGTCTGGTTAATTGATTAGTCTGTGGTCCGAAACCATTCAAGGAAATGCAAACAAAGCCACGTGGCCCCAAGAGTCACTCCATTATTTTATTATCAGGGCTTGAAGAAATGTGTAGGGGCGGGGAAGGCGGTGGGTGTTAGAGGGGGAAAACTCTAAACTGTACTGATCCACTGATTCTACGTGGACAGGGTTAACCCTTGATGTGATGGATTATGCGTAGTTGAGGCCTGGGAGTTGTCCCCCCCCCCCTTTCTACTTGCCTGTGCCCTGACAGCGGATGAGTGACAGATCATGTTTAGATTATAAATAGATTAACTACAGATAGAGAGTAGGATGTGTCACGCCTTGCTGCTCTACTACAGTAAACGTATTGTCAGTTCCTTGATCTGTTATGTTCAGTTACGTGACCACTAGTCAGATGCTGTGATACGAAGACCGTACTCAGTCAGCAACACTTACAGAAATCCCACGCGTTTGGATTGAGGTCACGTTTTTGGGCATAGAAAACTGACATTGTTCCTAAGTAGATACGCTGGTTATGACATCACACCGACGTCGGTTTGATGTTGGGAACCCGACCCACGACAATCTTACCAACCCTTCAGAAACCTTTTACAAATCTATATAGGATCGACGTAGGGATGTTGGCAGGGCATACGCCAGAAACCAAATAGAATTGTGAAAATGGTTAGCTAGTCCGTGCTCCTAAATCTGTCAGAACCTTTGTGTTTTCATTTCTATTTTCATGTCTGTTTTGGGAGCAGCGGTGATAGGGTTAATTAGCATAGGGTCACGGACTGGTCATGACGTCAGGGCTACAGTTTCGGTGCGCATGAATCTCCTTCACCGTAAATCAAGTACACGTATGTGCATAATTTATCTAGAGATGGGAAGGTCAATGGGGCTATTCCCTGTCATAATGTAGAGAAAAGAGTGCCTCCTTCTAGGGATCAAACGTTCATTTCTGACCAACGGGTTCATTAAAAGTTTAGAGAGGAAATCTCCTCACTTGAAGCTGACTGTGCCGAGTTTTAAAAAACTGACCTTGAACCTGTGAACACGGTCGAAATATTCCTACACTATTCAACACAGACTTTAATTTAGTGTCGAGTTGCTCCCTACGAAGCTAGCCCCTGCCACAAGGATTGAGAGAATCTCTTTGGCTACGCCTAACATATTGAAAAGAAAATGATCCCCTCGAAAACAAACTCATTTTTCAATGTCATGACACATGACAGTAGCTGACATATCAATGACAGATGTGTCATTTCCATTTCTGCGTCATTAGCAAAACGTTTCATTTCTTTATCCCCTCCCAGGTTCCCTCTCACTACCCCCCTCCCCCCACCCCCAAATCTCTCTGTCTCTTTCTCGTGCCCGCGAGCGCGCTCTCTCTCTCTTTCCTCCACGCGTTTGTCTTTTTAAATTTTTTTTTTGTTGACAGGAAAATACCAGGGATTTTTTTATTTACAAAAATATGACTGTTTGCTCACTGGGGTTTGAACTTACTGTCTACTAAAGCAGGGTAGTGGTGGATGTGGGGAAGGGGGTGGGGTGGGGAGGGATCTGAAGAACACTTTGGTATTTTTATAGATAGATGATCTTTATGGATAGATAAAGACAGGGGCAGACAGATGGATAGATAGATAGATAGACAGATAGATAGATAGATAGATAGGTAGATAGATAGATAGATAGATAGATAGATAGATAGATAGATAGATAGATAGATAGATAGATAGATAGATAGATAGATAGATAGATAGATAGATCGACTCGACTACAAAAAGACTTACCAAATGTAGATCCTCCAGGTCTGATGACACTGTCTCTGACACTGACACTGTAAGGGGCCGGCCCCCCCTGTGTACCGTTGCTGTGTCCAGGGATCTGGTTCCTGCATGAGTAGGGCGGCCCCCCGTTGGGGAATCCGCACACTATTCCGATGATGGCAACGATGAAAGTAGCGATAATGCCGGTGAAGACCATGATGATGTTGATAGGGTCAAGAATGAGTCAAAGATGGATTTCTAGTTTCGATGCGTGAAATTGGTGACGTGGTCTGATCTGCTGGACAGAGTCCACTAGTCCGGTAGTTCTTGTGTGGTAAGTTTTATATGAACCCTTTTCTCATGCCACGCCAGTTTAACAAAAATTCATTTCTTGATTGTGTTGGCAAACGTATTTGTTTCGCCTGTTAATAATAAAATCCAGGAATTTTAAAATCGGTTCTCTGATTTTTCCCGAACTATTTGTTTGTTGTTGTTGCTATGCAGAGTTTGTGAAGTAAAAGACTTTTGTTTCGTTTCTTCTCCTACTTCCAAACGTAGGTCAACTGTTCCTGTTTTGAAAGAGCTTGTTTTAAGTATATTTAGAGCTTGAGACAAAGATAGCAGTGGATGGATTTATCTCCTAGTATGTGATGCAGAAACAATTCCCGATTTGGTTTGTTGAATTTTGTTCTTGGTCAGTCTGAAACAAAAGAGAACGAAAAAGTATATAGCGTGAGCCATAACTGGGTCATCAGTTGAACTGCAGAACATGAAAAATACTAACAATGTTTGAAAATGAAAAGGAGGGACCCCCCCCCCCCCCCCTCCACCAAACAAAAAAATAAGGAGTGCCTTTTTGCATCATGTGGCCATTTTTTTTTTCACTATGAATTTTTTTTGAAGTTTACAGTTTGGCTTAAGGCTAGAATTATAAGTGTCTAGAAAACTTCAACCTTTACTTTGGTGACATGCCCACAAAGACATTTTTACAAATTGGCTACAAGTTAGTAACAAAAATCCTATTGGAAGTACTTTGGCTATACGGCTAAAAGAACATCTAGTCTCGAACTTCGAAAAAAAAAAAAAAAAAGGATTTATACCAAATGCTGACGTTTCAGCAGTCCCTGGCCAATGTTATAAACATGTCAAGGTTACCCTTCAGCTTTTCTTCATAAACCTCTGACTGTCTCTCTGTCTGTGTGTCTGTCGCTTTGTCTGTGTGTCTGTCTCTGTCTCTCTCGCGCACACACAAACGGACACACACATAAATGCATTGAACACCGGTGAACACAATTCGAAATGCCCCTCAAAATTCGTTCAAAACCCACGAAACTAACATTGTTTGTACAAACAGACACGTTTGATTCAATAAATTAATGGTTTCATGACAGGACCAGACCAAATAATGAAAGCATCACTTTCTTCAGTAAACAATGGAAGTACAACGACGACAACCAAAATAACTTACTTTTCTGTGCTTAAGTTCTTGTCTATTCCTACTGGCGATGTCTAGCACATGTTGTTAGTCCCTACACTTTTTTTACACTGACCTGACCCCAGGAGTCATCACCTTTATATGGTGTGTGTGTGCTCAGGTAAACTTAGGTGCTACCAGGCTCTCTCTCCTGCCACCTTCACCCCACCCCACTGCTGCCCCTGTCAACGTCCAACCGGCCGTCATTCACACCCACCCCCCCGCCCCCCCCCCCCACTGAACACTTCCTGGGGTTGGTAGGTAGCGTGTCTGACATGGCTGGTTGGCTGCTGTATCCCCCTTCCCGGAAGTCATAAAACCACAAATACCGATCTGAATAACATTTTGTATTATTTGTTGGCGTGGTATGCGTTATCTGTTTTGGTATGTGGAGTTTTTTCTTGGGGGGGGGGGGGGAGGAGGGAGGGAGGGAGGAGCTAGGTAGGGACCCCAAAAAAAAAAAAGGAACTTCAATTATCCTTTTGTATTTTCCTTTCTTTCTCTCTTTCATCGGTTCCCTTGCGTCTTTGCTGTTCTTCCTTTCATCTCTTTTTTCTGTCCTTCGTTTGTTTTCATGTCGTACAGACTTCCTCTCTCACTACTTTTTCTCATTCTGCCTTAATCTCTTTCTTTCTTTCTTTTTTTCAATTAATTTTTCCCCAATAATTATTGTCATTCTCAAAGTGAATTTTCTCCATCTGTTTAATACTTTGTTGTTTTTTTGCTTTCTCTATTTGTATTTTTCTTTCAGTTTGATTCATATGGGTATTTATTCCTATTTTTTCCTACTTCCACCTGCTTTCTTTCAGTTCTACTTTCTCTCCATCACATTCTCCATTAGATTGACTGAAAAGCGATCTCAGTTCAACTATTTTACGACGTCAGTAAAAGGGAAATTACTACCACTCTCTGTGCCAATCAAGTTCAACCAGTTCGATCATTCATTACCTACCCTCGTAACACCTCAGTCGAAAACAAACGTAAGCTTTATACGACAGGTTTCTAAACTTCAGGAAATCTAGCACCAGCGGGTACAGAGGTTTCCCTGGGACACAGGCTTGCAACTTGCCCGGGATTGGGGTCGGGAGGGGCAGGAGATCAGGATTGTGAGCCCAACATCAATAATAAAATCACAAAAATTCTCTTTCTCTCTCTGTCTCCCTCTCTCTCTGTCTCTCTCTCTATTGTTCTGTATGAGTATGATTATGTATGTTTCTCTTACCTTTCTTCCCGACAGTTGTATGGATGAATGAGAGAGAGAGAGAGAGAGAGAGAGGGGGGAGAGAGAGAGAGAGAGAGAGAGAGAGAGAGAGAGAGAGAGAAAGAAAGAGAGAGAGAGAGAGAGAGAGGGAGGGTGTGCCTGTGTGTGTGAGAGAGAGAAAGAGAGACAGACAGACAGACAGAGACACAGAGAGAGAAAGAGACAGACAGAGAGACAGACAGACAGACAGACACAGAGAGAGAGAGAGAGAGAGAGAGAGGGAGAGAGAGAGTGTTATTATAACCAACAAGAGCTGCCTGTGGACAAATCCAGACGTCAACCAGATCAAATTAATACATTACACTGTCTAAATGAAGAGCTACACTATCCAAGTTTTAATCTCTCTCTTCCTTCCCCCCTCCTCTGTGTGTGTGTGTGTCTCTCTCTCTCTTTCTCCCTCCTCTCCGTCTCTTGTTTGTTTCGGACTAACAAGAAAAGTCTTCCATTCTAATTTTTGTCCCTCTATGGACACCTCAAGGACTGACCACATACCCGTAGAATAAACACACTCGTGTTGGCCTCGTATGACCAGTCACAGCCTTGTCCTGACCCCCCTCCCCCTCCCCTCAGACAGACACACACACACAAACACACACACTAACCTGACATGACTTTACTCTAGTTCCTCTTTAATACTATATCCGCACCTTCTCCCTTTTTCACTCTGTATTTCCTCGTGCAAGTTTTGAGGCCCCTCATATTTCAGAGTGATGCCTCAAGTCCCAGGTCTACTACTGTACTAGTCCAGTTTTCCCTCCTGTGACAAAAGCACGTAAATCACATCGGAGAGTTTTTTTTTTTTTTTTTAACCCATGTGGTGACGTACAAGAATGACGTGTGAAGCTCGAAGAGATCTGGACAATGGCTGTCCGTCATTTACATATTATGCTGCCCTGAAACTTTCATATGAAAAACCACTCTTGTAAAAGACACTAAAAAAATATGCTCGTTTTATAATGTGTAAAGAATTTTGTTTGTTCTCTTTTGTCACTTTTTCTTTCTTTCTTTCTTTAAATCTTGTTAATATCTTTCTCTTGCGCCCCCCCCCCCCCAAATCTATCTTTCTTTCTTTTTTTCAAAAATCTTGTCAATATATTTCTTCCCTGCCCCACCCTCGGATCTTTCTTTAACCTGTTCCTCTTTTCTTTTCTGATTACATAAATTACATATTTGGTTTTTGTTTTCTTAATTTTCTGGTCAATTCCTACATTTATTTAATTTTTCATCGATCCCCCTCGTTACTTCATTATTTCCAACCCTGTAATTTTGCACAAACGTTTATTTGTCAGAAACTGGCGTGATCTTGCCAGAGAAAGCTGGGATTGGTTGACAGATAGGTCACGACTCCACATACGCTTTAGTTCGAGATTATCCCACACTACGTTACCTTACAAGGCACGGCAAAAATGTGGTACAAATGACGTCATGCAAAATTGTCTTCCTTTCCTCTTACGTAAATACGTGAATAAATTAATGATTCTGTATCGTGATTTTCGACATCTAACGGCAACTGGCTTAACTGATACATTAATTTGTTAATAGAAGAATGATCTTTTTTGTTTTACTTGAAAATTTGTACTAGAAATTTTGGTCTCTCTATGGCATGACCTAGTTTTAAAGGGTTTACAGTAAAGCCAAGATCAAACCTTAAAGTGCAAAACAATGGCCCTGTCATGGAACCTCACAAGTGCATTCATACAACCGTCGGCGACATGTTTTCCTTCCAAATATTCTGTGAATTCCTTAAAGAAATATTATTCCTATCAATAAACAGGGAATACAGCAGAACTATTTCCATTGTTTATATTCAAGTAAGACAGTTGTTTTTTTCTCACACCTGTAAAATTAGGCCCTTCGTACTTGTGTAGTTTCCAGCGAGGGTCAGCGATGTCTCCACTTGTTTACTACAGAATGACCTTTTTCTTGCATAAAATATGCACACGAACTTTCTTCATTCTCCTGCACGAAACTGCTTTATTTATAAATGTTACTGTGAAGTCAAGCAAAAAAATCTTTTTCTTTTGTTTCTTGTTTTCAAGTTGGCGACGGTTAACTTGTTCATGTCAGACAGTTCTGTGTTTGTATAGTCAACTCAGTTTTGAAATTGACGTTCTTGTCTTTTGATTTGCTTGAGTAGCTCTGCCGCCACACCTTTCTGGCTTTCGGCCTTGATTTTTTATTTTTCGTTCCCTCCACCCGGATGTCCTTTTTTCTGTCGCGGTCCATCCATCCATCCATCCATCCATCCAGAGAGAGAGAGAGAGAGAGAGAGAGAGAGAGAGAGAGAGAGAGAGAGAGAGATAGAGAGAGAGAGAGAGAGAGAGAGAGATCGAGAGAGAGATAGAGAGTGAGATCGAGAGAGAGAGAGAGAGAGAGATAGATAGATAGAGAGAGAGAGGGGGAGAGAGAGAGAGATCTACAAATAGACATTAATCATTCTAGTTCTAGACAAAATAGGCAAAAACAAAGGAAGAAACAATGCTAAAAATGACAGATACAAAAACATATGAATTTTTTTTTCTGTTTATTTACAGTGTAGAAAAAATAGAATGCGTTAATTTATCTGTAGTTAAATGCATTCGTCTGTTATGTTATAAAGTCATCTTGATCAAATCTCTGGGGATATCCTGCAGAGGCAACACAGGAACACGGGAGGGAGGTGTGAAAAACTGGTAGACATCTTCACAAAGAGTGCAGAATTCAGTGCGTAAAATATATGACAAGGAGGCCTTCCATAAAGGGCGTGCATTCAATTTTGACTATTATGCCCCCCCCCCCCGGGGTAGACTTTCCATACGTTTGGCCTCACCCCCCCCCTCCAACTCCCCCCCCCCCCCCCCCGATTCCATTTTACTAACTTAAGTACAGCTGGTAAATGCATACACTATTTCACTGTTTTATGATATAAAAGACAAAATTTTTATTATTTAACCCAAGAACAAAATTTGCTGAAAAAAAGTAAATAAACTAAACATTCTTAACTGATTACCACGTTTCAAAAAATGTAGATACCCTCTACACTGTAGAGTCTACAGGAGCCGCCCGCCCCCTCACCCAAGTACACGTTTCGTACCCTGGAGGCAATCGTTTCATTCCCCCACCCACCCATATGAGAGTACGTACTTTATGGACGGCCTCCAATTACGAGTATGTGATAGCAATCTCAAGAATATGTGATAACATATAAAAATGATAATGGTGTGATGACAGTTTGATAATAACATTGTGCAATATAATATACAACATAATATTAATAATATTGTAATAATAATAATACTCATAATGGCAATAATAATAATAATGACAATAATAATAACGACCATAATAATAATAATAGTGACCATAATAATAATAATAATGTCAATAATAATAATAATGACAATAATAATAATAATAATGTCAATAATAATAATAATGACAATAATAATAATAATGTCAATAATAATAATAATGACAATAATAATAATAATGCCAATAATAATAATGATAATAGTAATCATGACAATAAGCTTACTTCATGTAATTTCAATTTGATACCAATATTCATGAGAATTTCTTAATACTGAAGAGATCCGAGCAAAGTGAAGAAAAATTCAAATGATGGAGGAAAAGAAAGAAGGAGAGAATGAGGAAGGATAGAAAGAAGAGAGAAGAGTATCTTGATTGAATTATTTGCATTTGGATAAAAATATGAATAAAAACACAGAAAGAACACTAGTGTGAGAACCAGATATTCAAGCCTATTTGATGATGTTCATCGACCAGTGGTCAAATTGATGGCAGCGCGAGAAATAACAGCGTCAATGAAAACAACAACAACAGTAAAAACAATAGATTGACCATGCCTATAATATTTTTTGCGTGGGCTTGAAGCCTATTAAAAGCCATCTTAACTTTGATAGACGACCGCAGTTGCCTAAAACTGAATAATATGATATATATAATTTTATTTGTTAATGTATTTGTTTTATGAGAAATGTAAAAATTTAGTAATTTATGAAATTCCTTGAGACACCCCCCCCCCCCCTTCTCCCCAGGTGATAAGACGTGACATAAATACATTAAAATTATTATGATAATCGTTGATGGACAAGTGGCACATTTTCTCTACAATTCATGCCTGTTCTGAACGATGGTATTTTTTTCTTTACCCATTTCGTCAAATGTATAGACAATACAGATTTAGCCAAATGTCATATTGACCTCACCGAGGCATGTTGTTCATTAAAAAAAAAACACATGACCTTAGTTACGACAGAAATCAGCCTTGGCTAACAAAAATTCCATATTTCTCATTTAGGCCCTTGCAATTGAATTGCTGATTTCAGGAACTGGGTGGCATTTGTGCACGTCAAAACACGAGCGCGTCTGTCATGATACAAATACACCAAAGCGTGGTTGTCGACGATTGAGTGTTACAAACCGAATTGCTGCCAAGTGATTCATTCCGGTCACACTTTTTGTTGTGTCACGCATTTCACACTTGCTTGAAAAAATTAATATTAAGAAGTTGGGAGACACATGTAAACATCGCTGGCCGCTATCAATAAACCACACAAATATGTTCATACACCTGCAGACGACAAATCTTTTTTACCAAATATTCTATGAACTTCTTGAACGATTTTTTTTTTTTACCTGTACGATTGCATTGACAATGGGTATTTTTTTTTAGGGGGGGGGGTACTGTAATTATATTTTACACGTTTATAGTTTAGCATAAGCATAACTAAACTGTGCTAAGAATAAGGTATACATATCAAATAGAGCAGTTGTTTTGCCTCTGCTGTAAAATTAGATCCTTTCTGTTTATGCAGTTTCATGGTAGGGCCAATAATATAATATAGATCATTGCTTTTGTGGAAAACGATTCTTTGCATTTATAAGAGCCAGCGAAATATCACACATTGCATTTATAAGAGCCAGCGAAATATCACACATTGCATTTATAAGAGCCAGCGAAATATCACACATTGCATTTATAAGAGCCAGCGAAATATCACACATTGCATTTATAAGAGCCAGCGAAATATCACACATTGCATTTATAAGAGCCAGCGAAATATCACACATTGCATTTATAAGAGCCAGCGAAATATCACACATTGCATTTATAAGAGCCAGCGAAATATCACACTTTGCATTTATAAGAGCCAGCGAAATATCACACATTGCATTTATAAGAGCCAGCGAAATATCACACTTTGCATTCATAAGAGCCAGCGAAATATCACACTTTGCATTCATAAGAGCCAGCGAAATATCACACTTTGCATTTATAAGAGCCAGCGAAATATCACACATTGCATTTATAAGAGCCAGCGAAATATCACACTTTGCATTCATAAGAGCCAGCGAAATATCACACTTTGCATTCATAAGAGCCAGCGAAATATCACACATTGCATTTATAAGAGCCAGCGAAATATCACACATTGCATTTATAAGAGCCAGCGAAATATCACACATTGCATTTATAAGAGCCAGCGAAATATCACACATTGCATTTATAAGAGCCAGCAAAATATCACACATTGCATTTATAAGAGCCAGCGAAATATCACACATTGCATTTATAAGAGCCAGCGAAATATCACACATTGCATTTATAAGAGCCAGCGAAATATCACACATTGCATTTATAAGAGCCAGCGAAATATCACACTTTGCATTCATAAGAGCCAGCGAAATATCACACATTGCATTTATAAGAGCCAGCGAAATATCACACTTTGCATTTATAAGAGCCAGCGAAATATCACACTTTGCATTTATAAGAGCCAGCGAAATATCACATTTTGCATTTATAAGAGCCAGCGAAATATCACACTTTGCATTTATAAGAGCCAGCGGAATATCACACTTTGCATTTATAAGAGCCAGCGAAATATCACACATTGCATTTATAAGAGCCAGCGAAATATCACACATTGCATTTATAAGAGCCAGCGAAATATCACACATTGCATTTATAAGAGCCAGCGAAATATCACACATTGCATTTATAAGAGCCAGCGAAATATCACACTTTGCATTTATAAGAGCCAGCGAAATATCACACTTTGCATTTATAAGAGCCAGCGAAATATCACACATTGCATTTATAAGAGCCAGCGAAATATCACACATTGCATTTATAAGAGCCAGCGAAATATCACACATTGCATTTATAAGAGCCAGCGAAATATCACACTTTGCATTTATAAGAGCCAGCGAAATATCACACATTGCATTTATAAGAGCCAGCGAAATATCACACTTTGCATTTATAAGAGCCAGCGAAATATCACACATTGCATTTATAAGAGCCAGCGAAATATCACACATTGCATTTATAAGAGCCAGCGAAATATCACACATTGCATTTATAAGAGCCAGCGAAATATCACACATTGGATTTATAAGAGCCAGCGAAATATCACACATTGCATTTATAAGAGCCAGCGAAATATCACACATTGGATTTATAAGAGCCAGCGAAATATCACACATTGCATTTATAAGAGCCAGCGAAATATCACACATTGCATTTATAAGAGCCAGCGAAATATCACACATTGCATTTATAAGAGCCAGCGAAATATCACACTTTGCATTTATAAGAGCCAGCGAAATATCACACATTGGATTTATAAGAGCCAGCGAAATATCACACATTGCATTTATAAGAGCCAGCGAAATATCACACATTGCATTTATAAGAGCCAGCGAAATATCACACATTGCATTTATAAGAGCCAGCGAAATATCACACTTTGCATTTATAAGAGCCAGCGAAATATCACACATTGCATTTATTAGAGCCAGCGAAATATCACACATTGCATTTATAAGAGCCAGCGAAATATCACACTTTGCATTTATAAGAGCCAGCGAAATATCACACATTGCATATATAAGAGCCAGCGAAATATCACACATTGCATTTATAAGAGCCAGCGAAATATCACACATTGCATTTATAAGAGCCAGCGAAATATCACACATTGCATTTATAAGAGCCAGCGAAATATCACACATTGCATTTATAAGAGCCAGCGAAATATCACACATTGCATTTATAAGAGCCAGCGAAATATCACACTTTGCATTTATAAGAGACAGCGAAATATCACACATTGCATTTATAAGAGCCAGCGAAATATCACACATTGCATTTATAAGAGCCAGCGAAATATCACACATTGCATTTATAAGAGCCAGCGAAATATCACACATTGCATTTATAAGAGCCAGCGAAATATCACACATTGCATTTATAAGAGCCAGTGAAATATCACACTTTGCATTTATAAGAGCCAGCGAAATATCACACATTGCATTTATAAGAGCCAGCGAAATATCACACTTTGCATTTATAAGAGCCAGCGAAATATCACACTTTGCATTTATAAGAGCCAGCGAAATATCACACATTGCATTTATAAGAGCCAGCGAAATATCACACTTTGCATTTATAAGAGCCAGCGAAATATCACACATTGCATTTATAAGAGCCAGCGAAATATCACACTTTGCATTTATAAGAGACAGCGAAATATCACACTTTGCATTTATAAGAGCCAGCGAAATATCACACTTTGCATTTATAAGAGCCAGCGAAATATCACACATTGCATTTATAAGAGCCAGCGAAATATCACACATTGCATTTATAAGAGCCAGCGAAATATCACACATTGCATTTATAAGAGCCAGCGAAATATCACACTTTGCATTTATAAGAGCCAGCGAAATATCACACTTTGCATTTATAAGAGCCAGCGAAATATCACACATTGCATTTATAAGAGCCAGCGAAATATCACACTTTGCATTTATAAGAGCCAGCGAAATATCACACTTTGCATTTATAAGAGCCAGCGAAATATCACACTTTGCATTTATAAGAGCCAGCGAAATATCACACTTTGCATTTATAATAGCCAGCGAAATATCACACTTTGCATTTATAAGAGCCAGCGAAATATCACACATTGCATTTATAAGAGCCAGCGAAATATCACACATTGCATTTATAAGAGCCAGCGAAATATCACACATTGCATTTATAAGAGCCAGCGAAATATCACACATTGCATTTATAAGAGCCAGCGAAATATCACACATTGCATTTATAAGAGCCAGCGAAATATCACACATTGCATTTATAAGAGCCAGTGAAATATCACACATTGCATTTATAAGAGCCAGCGAAATATCACACTTTGCATTTATAAGAGCCAGCGAAATATCACACATTGCATTTATAAGAGCCAGCGAAATATCACACATTGCATTTATAAGAGCCAGCGAAATATCACACTTTGCATTTATAAGAGCCAGCGAAATATCACACTTTGCATTTATAAGAGCCAGCGAAATATCACACATTGGATTTATAAGAGCCAGCGAAATATCACACATTGCATTTATAAGAGCCAGCGAAATATCACACATTGCATTTATAAGAGCCAGCGAAATATCACACATTGCATTTATAAGAGCCAGCGAAATATCACACTTTGCATTTATAAGAGCCAGCGAAATATCACACATTGCATTTATTAGAGCCAGCGAAATATCACACATTGCATTTATAAGAGCCAGCGAAATATCACACTTTGCATTTATAAGAGCCAGCGAAATATCACACATTGCATATATAAGAGCCAGCGAAATATCACACATTGCATTTATAAGAGCCAGCGAAATATCACACATTGCATTTATAAGAGCCAGCGAAATATCACACATTGCATTTATAAGAGCCAGCGAAATATCACACATTGCATTTATAAGAGCCAGCGAAATATCACACATTGCATTTATAAGAGCCAGCGAAATATCACACTTTGCATTTATAAGAGACAGCGAAATATCACACATTGCATTTATAAGAGCCAGCGAAATATCACACATTGCATTTATAAGAGCCAGCGAAATATCACACATTGCATTTATAAGAGCCAGCGAAATATCACACATTGCATTTATAAGAGCCAGCGAAATATCACACATTGCATTTATAAGAGCCAGTGAAATATCACACTTTGCATTTATAAGAGCCAGCGAAATATCACACATTGCATTTATAAGAGCCAGCGAAATATCACACTTTGCATTTATAAGAGCCAGCGAAATATCACACTTTGCATTTATAAGAGCCAGCGAAATATCACACATTGCATTTATAAGAGCCAGCGAAATATCACACTTTGCATTTATAAGAGCCAGCGAAATATCACACATTGCATTTATAAGAGCCAGCGAAATATCACACTTTGCATTTATAAGAGACAGCGAAATATCACACTTTGCATTTATAAGAGCCAGCGAAATATCACACTTTGCATTTATAAGAGCCAGCGAAATATCACACATTGCATTTATAAGAGCCAGCGAAATATCACACATTGCATTTATAAGAGCCAGCGAAATATCACACATTGCATTTATAAGAGCCAGCGAAATATCACACTTTGCATTTATAAGAGCCAGCGAAATATCACACTTTGCATTTATAAGAGCCAGCGAAATATCACACATTGCATTTATAAGAGCCAGCGAAATATCACACTTTGCATTTATAAGAGCCAGCGAAATATCACACATTGCATTTATAAGAGCCAGCGAAATATCACACTTTGCATTTATAAGAGACAGCGAAATATCACACTTTGCATTTATAAGAGCCAGCGAAATATCACACTTTGCATTTATAAGAGCCAGCGAAATATCACACATTGCATTTATAAGAGCCAGCGAAATATCACACATTGCATTTATAAGAGCCAGCGAAATATCACACATTGCATTTATAAGAGCCAGCGAAATATCACACTTTGCATTTATAAGAGCCAGCGAAATATCACACTTTGCATTTATAAGAGCCAGCGAAATATCACACATTGCATTTATAAGAGCCAGCGAAATATCACACTTTGCATTTATAAGAGCCAGCGAAATATCACACTTTGCATTTATAAGAGCCAGCGAAATATCACACTTTGCATTTATAAGAGCCAGCGAAATATCACACTTTGCATTTATAATAGCCAGCGAAATATCACACTTTGCATTTATAAGAGCCAGCGAAATATCACACATTGCATTTATAAGAGCCAGCGAAATATCACACATTGCATTTATAAGAGCCAGCGAAATATCACACATTGCATTTATAAGAGCCAGCGAAATATCACACATTGCATTTATAAGAGCCAGCGAAATATCACACATTGCATTTATAAGAGCCAGCGAAATATCACACATTGCATTTATAAGAGCCAGCGAAATATCACACATTGCATTTATAAGAGCCAGTGAAATATCACACATTGCATTTATAAGAGCCAGCGAAATATCACACTTTGCATTTATAAGAGCCAGCGAAATATCACACATTGCATTTATAAGAGCCAGCGAAATATCACACATTGCATTTATAAGAGCCAGCGAAATATCACACTTTGCATTTATAAGAGCCAGCGAAATATCACACTTTGCATTTATAAGAGCCAGCGAAATATAACACTTTGCATTTGTCAACAAAATAAAAATCTAAAAAAGAAAGAAGAAGGGGTGGGGCAGGAATCAAAATTAAATCTGTTCATGCCTGTTTTCCGGTTCCGGGGTCAGAGGTGACGCATGCCTAGTAGACATCGATAAGGGAGATGACTGCTATGACGGCGGCCGTGAAGGAAGTGATGATCAGAACGTGGATACCCAGCAACACACGGAGCAGGAAGGCACCCTGTGGAAGAGGAAGATGGAATACATTCAAATCTGAACATTTTGTGACCCAGTTGGTCCAATCGACGGTTAAGTCTTGTCTGGTCATATATCGTCATTGATCTACGATAATGGTATGAGTCGGACTTATGCCAAAAAGGTAAATGACAGTTAATTGTGTTCCTGACCATGAGAGCTATCAAATATTATATAAAAACTAGCTAAGTTCCCGGCCCAGCCCGGAATAAATCGATTTATTAGTTTCAGTTCTGAGTGATTATTATGAATCTGCTTCATTTTGCCTGTTCCTTTAGCTTTATTTTATTTTTGTTTGTTTGTTTTTGGATACATTTTACTGCTCTCCCTTTGCGTTTTTACGTCCTGCGCGTACCGCTAGCATCGGTCAAATGGCTATGATTTGCGCACGGGTTAGTATTAGAGAACACATCGCAGGAAGTGACACTGATAACGTCGTGTTAATGGAAAAGAAATATTATAATAGTTTCCTAGGCATAATATTGAAAACACAGACCTGTACTTTTGGGCTCTGCAGCGTCAATCTCCCAATTCCAGACCCTTTCTTTTACCTAGTCTAGGCACATTGAGAACACACAAAGTTTCATTCTTGATAGTCTAACTCAATCTCATCATTCAAACCAGTCCTAACCGGAAGTAGTTTTGTGAGTGTGATGTTGTAACCGGAACCAATCTCAATTACATTAATTTGCCGAAAAAATAGATCGAACGCCAATGTGTCGCAACCTAGCAACTAATACAAACGTTCTGCGAGTTATTAATTATTTTTTTTATTTTCTGTGCCGGGGACACGACGACAGTCTATACTAAGCGTTGTATAAAATCTGAGGGCCACCGAATCAGCATTAACAGAGGAGTAGCGAAAGGCGCGCTGCAATTGTCGTAAGATAAATGAGCCAGTAAGAAAAATGTAATAATCCAATAGAATCATAATGGCATACGTCACCTAGTCGACAGGAAAAGAAACAGTTGTTTCTTATTATTTCAAGTGTCAAAAATGACCCATGCAATTAATGAGGAACAGTGACAATAAATTTGCCGTTATACTTCTCATTTACGTATCTCATTTTTACTCATGAAACAATAGTTTGTATTCATATCAGAGAGATAGTGAGGAATCCTGATCAGCTTAGACCTCAGTATACATAAAAATTAGCCGTGGCAGACAAAAATGCCGGTTTCCCCCCACTGAACTCTTGTGACTGAACTATCAGTTTGAGTAACTGAGTTCTTGTTTGTTCTACCTCCATTTTCTGGTAAACTCTAGATTTTTTAGATTGCAGAAGAGGTATAACAAATGCACACTCTGACACTTATCAAGGTGTTTCACAGTTACGATTTAATCTCCTTATCGTAATACTAAAGCTGCAAAAGTGTTTGTCGAATTTCTCAGTTGTGTAAAAAGTGGAGTTGGAACAAACAAGATCAAAGGTTGCAATTTGTCTGTACGATAATTTCACAGATTATAAGGAACATGAAATCATTGCATAGAATCTGAATTCAGTACTGAAATAATCAAGTAGAGATTGAAAACAAAACAACTAAAAATCTAAAAGCTCTATAAAAAGGGGCTTTCAGGCGAGAATTGAACCCAGAACCTCTGACTGCCAAGCTAGCAGAGCTGTCTTAACGCATGGGCACATTGGGCAGTTGCTCACGAGCCCCAAGGGTTTAGGATGTCCCATGCATGCAAATTTCTGAGAACTTGCGTTGGGGGCGGGCCGCAGCCTATTACTTTTTTGTCCAGGGGCTCATAATGATGATAAGACAAGTCATAAAAACCAAATACCCCCGCCCCCCCCACCCCTTCCACACCACCACCAAAGGGTTGAAAAATGGTCAATTCTTTGTCTTGACATGGCCGGGCGGTAAAACCTGAAGGATTTGGTGACGTAAATTTTGGTCACGCCAGGACCAGGAAGTTGGGTTAGTCTGGGCAATGAAGGTCAGCTAGTTGATGTATTGTGGTATCAGTAAATTGGGGGCATGGACCACTTAACGGTGTGTGTGTGTGTGTATGGGAGAAGTTACGGAGGTGGGGGTGGGCAGGTATCGCACTCAAGTTGTTGTGACACGAAGGCCAGGAAACTTACAGAAGGAAGGAAGAAAGAAAGAAAGAGGAAACAAAAGGAGGATGTCACGAGGTCACGCTGATGAACTACATAATTGCCAGGTCACAAGTGATCCACGTTACCTGGATGTTGTCGCCTTCGGACAGCGAAGATGTTCCCATCACAATGTAAAAATGTGATCACCTGTGTATGGTGGTTTCCTCACTTTTCAGCTAGCAAGAATTGTCTAGACCCTCACCCCCTTACACTTTGGGAGATTTTCTTAACTTCATTTTTGTTTTGTTTCCATAAGGCGTTTGCGAACTCGGTTCCGCTTGAAGACACACATGACGTGATACACGTTTATAGCGTCACGGTCATTCCACAATATTGCCAAAGTCACTTTTGTGTGTGTGTGTGTGTTTTGAGATGAAATGCTCACCTTAATCAAACGATCACGCTGCACCGTTCAACAGTTACATTGTTTTTTGTTTCGTGGACTTCTGAGTTTTTAAACAAAAAACCACATCCACTGTACCTAAACCATCATTTTAGACAGTTGCTAGGGGAGCGTAGACTAATTACAAAGCCAAATAGAGAAAATACAGAGTTGTGTTCACTGTTTCAGCTACAGCTTTCTATGTAAAACACTACTCTCCCCTAACAACAGCTACCACTATATCTGAAGTAAACAGTTGCCTCGATTTTCAAAAAACACCAAAACATGACTTAGGCAATTGTGTTATGACCGTGACGGTAAGGGAGAAACATCCCCCATCTGTAGCAGGTATAGATAGATCAGTTGTGGATCAGCCAGGAGATACCAACCAATCAAAACCAGATAGAAATGACGGCGGGGAGGATGGGGGGGGGGGGAGATGACTGGTACAACATCTCGTGCGTAAGCGGGCATAACTCTTGATGGTTTTACATGGTGTGGGTGGGGCTGGAGGTGATAGATGATGGCGGAAGTGTTGTACATGTTGTAGATTGGAGTGTTTATGAGATAACTGTTGTAGTAGTTGTTGTTGTTGTTATTGTTGTTGTAGTTGTAACAGTGATGTTGATCAAGCCCTTTCGTGGTGGTCAAAAATTGGCAATAGAATAAAAAGTTGTATGTAGCAAAGCCTGGCGTAAGAAATAATACCCAAACGATACAATCAAACGCAAACTAAAAGAGAAGACAGAAAATGGCCGATATTTTGGCATTAGTATTTCTCAAGGAAAAAAACGAAAAAACAACACTAGAAAAAATGGGAAATCGACCAGATAGAACAATGAAAAGGTTTGAATAGGAAATGTGTAGAATCTAAACAGAATATGTTTACTTAACTGCGAGTTCTTGCTTGGACAGCTGCGCAGAAGCACGCCAGCCGTTGTGTGGAGGTATTAAGTACTATTTCTTACGCCAGACTTTGCTACATGCAACTTTTTCTTTTTGCCAATTTTGACATTGCTGCGACCCCACAGTTTTTCTGTGCTTTTTATAATATTTTGTCCCTTTCGTGACTGGCACGTTATGGCTTCACTTTGTTGATATTGGTTTCATAGTTCATCCCAGCCGGCAACCACATGGAAATCCGACGCGTGGGATTAACGTCATGTTTGCTCAAAGGAATGGCATCGTTCCGAGGGAGATCAGCTGCTTACGACATCGTGCCAACATCGGTTTGATGTAGGGATTCCGCCCTAATGGTAATCCTACCAACCCTATGGTAATCCTACGAATCTACGACCTATACAAATCTACGTCAGATTGACGTAGGGATGCTGGCTGGGATGTTACTATTGCGGTCACTATGGGGGCAAGCTTACAGCATGGACTCTCCATCTGGGCAATCCCCCCCCCCCCCCCCCTGTACACTTTTCATACCCTTGGCTTCAAATCCTCTCCCCCACCTCCCTTCCTTTGGACAAGTGTACAGAAATTAAAATGCTGAATGTCCATGGAAATGCTTTGATATTCTGAAACTTTAAAAACACTCTTTTTGCACCGGCTATTTGACTGTTTCATTAGAAACCTAGCATTAGCACATACTTGGTTTTTATACAAACCTACATCTCACGGGTATTTTGTTGAACAAAATAAAGTAAAACTAAAATGTTTAGTCACAACCGTCACTAAAAAAAAAAGAATAGTTTACAGACACCCCAACCCCCTTTCCTATTGTGTACACTTTTCATAGGCTGGGGAGGTGCGAGGTGCTTCTGTGTTGTGAAGGGACTCTCATCCGGTGACGTCATTATCAAAGCCTTCACTAACGGCCAGTTCAGACCGTTACACAAATAAAAAAAAAAGGCAATAATTATAGTCGGACGACTGAACTATGATATTCAACACACAACACACAGCGGGGATGGTTTGTTGTTGAAATTGGCCAGAGAAATGCGTATGACACTTATAAATGATTCGGGGTGTGGGGGGGGGGGGCCGTTAGTTTCTCATAAATCGACAACTTAAAGACCATCTCATGTCCATCTGATGTCTGCAATGCACTAGGCGACCCAAATGCCTGCGTTGGATTTCAGAACCAAGGAACTCTAAATACTTTTGACACGGGTTAAACTTCAATTTAAGTTAAAAGTATTATAGTAAATGGAAAAAGAATTTACTTCCAGATGGCTCAATTTTTCTATTTTTTGCTGAATCTATCTTAATACGTTCACTACTTTCTTTTTCTTATCTCTTGGTTTATTTTGGACAGCAATGTTCTTCCCCCCGGAATGTCTCAGTCCGGGACAACTCAAGGGCGATAACACTGTATTGTCAGTTTGTTCTTTGACAGTGAAATTGTCTCCCTTGGGGTAAGCAAAAGCACGACAGAGAGGAGATGACAAAGTGGAGGAACAGCAACATCACCCAAAAAGTTCTGTTTGGCCAGTTTTAGCAGCTACTCTGAAGATGGATCTGTATGTCTGTGAGTGGTGAGTGTATGTCTATTTTGGGGGGGGGGGGGGGGGGGGAGGGAATACTGTTCTCGAAGAGAGAAAATTAGTGATGATGTCTCATGTGTGTGTGGTTTATGTGTATGTGTGTGTATATGAGTGTGTAAGAGCTGGATGAGGTGCCAGTGTCCTTTGGGAAAGACCCTGGTCTGAATGTGCCAGTAAGCTTTGGGAAAACAAGATAAGAGATAAGTTACTTATATTGGATGGTATCAAGATACGGTACGTACCGGCGGCTCGGAAACGGCGGCATCCAGAACGTCCTTGGTGCTGGAGTAGATGGCGTTGCGGATTTCGTAGATAGAGTAAGATTGTTGCTTGCGGACTGTGGGAGATACAGATGGGAAAGAAAAACATAACAAGGACAACAACAGGCATGATGACAATGATAATGATGGTGATGGTGATGATGACGACGACGACGACGATGACGATGATGATGAGGACGATGATGATGACGACGACACTAACGACGACGATGATGAAAATGATGATACCCATGATGATAATTGTGATGATGATGATGATAATGATAAGGACGAGGATGATGATGACGATGATGATGATGATGACGATGATGATGATGATGATGAGGACGATGATGATGACGACGACACTAACGACGACGATGATGAAAATGATGATACCCATGATGATAATTGTGATGATGATGATGATGATGATGATAATGATAAGGACGAGGATGATGATGATGATGATGATGACGACGATGATGATGACGATGATGATGATGATGATGATGATGATGATGATGATGATGACGATGATGATGATGATGATGATGACGATGATGATGATGATGATGATGATGATGATGATGACGATGATGATGATGATGATGATGATGACGATGATGATGATGACGATGATGATGACCATGACGATGATGATGACGATGATGATGATGATGATGATGATGATGATGATGATGATGATGATGATGATGACGATGATGATGATGATGATGATGACGATGATGATGATGATGATGATGACGATGATGATGATGATGATGATGACGATGATGATGATGACGATGATGATGACGATGATGATGATGATGATGACGATGATGATGACGATGATGATGACGATGACAATGTCGACGACGATGCTGATAAAATTGGTGATAACAGTTGTTGCCGATGACGATGACGATGATCGTACTAATATCGATATAACAAAACCGCAGTATTGGCAACAATAACACATTTACAACAAAAAGAATGTCAATACAATCATCAGCAAAGAATAAAATAATACCGATAACAACAATAACAACAACAACAACAATAACAACACATATTAAACGATGAATCAAAACCGGACAACATAAGCGAAAGGGAAACATATTTGTGGGACATCAAAAAGCTGAGAATTTTCTGAGGACGTGCAACAGCATGACCTTCACCTTTGACCCTGATGTTGCAGAAGATGATCTCCAGCACGATGACGATGATGATCTGGTAGATGGAGTAAGCATAGAGAACATAGACCACAGAGGAGTGCACGTTGGCTTTCTTCAGCCCCACGCCCAGAATCATGTTGAACACTGAAACACAAAACATTACACCAGACCCTCAACTGTCACAGCAGGGAAAAATAGAACAAAAATGATCCAAAAAGCATTAAAAAAAAATCGAAAATCCATGAGACCGCAGCAGGAATTGGCACAAAGTTCAAATATGGGCAAACATTGCATTTCACAAAGATCTGCGCCAGGGACCAAAAAATTAAAGTCACAAACAAGCAAGAAAAATAACTATAACAGAAAATAAGTGTTGCTGCAGATGTGTTGTTTTACTTTTAGTAAAAAAAAACAACAAACTAAAACATTTGGATCCATTCATTCATCCATGCATCAATCCATCTACCCATCCATCTATCTATCCACTAACACATGCATCACGCCATTAACTCATCTATCCACTATGTCACAAATCCCAGACTGGGAGATGTAATAATTATAACAAGACAACAATCACGAACGAACAAGTATAACACTTAACAGAACAACCCATCAGACTCACACATTTATTATACATAACGATAAAGATAAAAGTGCAATTACATACATTATATTATTGAATTTACTACCGTCCAACGGCCTTATTCCCACATGCACTCTTCCTCGGGTCCACAACCCGGTAGTTACTTTCTAAAGACACTTCGGCCTCAGCCTCTCCTCTCAGGGTCTTAATAGCACATTAATATTTCACTGGCACCGCAGTCTCTCAATAGCACCTTCCTATTGCCATAACACATTAGCATTCCAATAGCACCTCAACATGGCAATAGCACATTAGCATTTCAATAGCACATCAACATGGCAATAGCACATTATCATTTCAATAGCACATTCACGATCATATATACATCCCTGTCTGTGGCCAGACTGCCACGACTTCATGTGCCTCTACTGTCCTGCGCCGACAGCTTCACTCTGGGCCTATGTGTGGCCTCCGGCCCTATGCTGGCCTATCCCCTGTGCTCACCGTAGGCGGCGCTCTTCGGCCCGACCCCGGCACCTACAAGAATAACATTACATTGGTATAATACCATACCACTTCTATTCACTTCACCCCTCCTTACAACTCATGAAGCGTACACACAATAGTTCACATTTCACTCACCAAACATCTTACGGTAACACACCTCCACCGTAGTACACAATACTCACTCTCGCTACAAATCCATGAACTCAACTTTCATCTATCGCTCATGGCGCACATTGCTATATACAGTATCAAGGACTTCCACATTCCTCACATATACTTATTTACATCATGCTACTAGACGAATATTATACATCAATCATAATTATCAATCATCGTTCCACCTACCAGTCATCACTGGAAAAACACTACTCCCAAGTCTTCCGACTGCTCTCCTTATGTTCGCCCTCTGGGGCTTTCTCCTGCGTCCGTTCCCTAGGACGTCTTAGTGTGCAGTGATAGTAATACAGCGCTCTCGCCTCATTCAGACCCCCACCACTCACAACATGCACGCTTTCCCTTACCCCGTGGCCCGTGGGTTAACTTTATTCTAACCCTCTTCTCGTAACTACTGATCCTCGCTCACTCGCTCGTGACACACTAACACATCCATCATACCATTCACTCTTCTATCTGCCCATCCATTCACTCATCCACCCATCCATTCATCCACCTATACATGTATCTATGCACTAGCACATCCATCCATCCATCCATCCACCCATTCATTCATCCATCCATCCTTCCATTCATCCATCCACCAGCCACCCATCATCCATCCATCCATCCATCCAGCCAGCCAGCCAGCCATCCATCCATCCATTCATCCATCCATCTGTCCGTCCGTCCGTCCATCCATCCATCCATATACCCATCCATCCATCCGTCCACCCATTCATCCACCCACCCATTTAACCACACTGTCATCCATCCATCCATCCACGTACACACACACAAACACACAGACATACAGAAGCGAATACTGACCAGTCAGAATGTGAGAAATGATACCCAGCAACCAGTGGCCCCAGTTAAAGACTGGACGATTCTCTGAGATAGAGTGAGGCCGGAATATCCCCAGAATGATCTGGAAAAAGATATTTAAAAAAAATTAGAACCAGTGTCAGATCAAACTAATAGGTATCTCATGCTTTTTTCAATACAATTACCAGTATCACGATTTCAGCAGGTTTAGGACATAACTCCGTTTGGGGGCCATCCAAAAGAAACGTAGGCTTGAGTTTGGCAATATTTGACCCCTCCCCCAACACCCACCCATGTATGCTTTTCATACCCTGGGGCCAAGGCTCCCTCACCCCCTTCTGAGGGTACCCAGCCAGCATCCTTACGGCAATCTGACGTAGATGTCGCAGGCTTGATAGGGTTATCGTGGGGGGGGGGGGTGTCCCTTACATCGGCCCGACGTGGACGTGATTTCGTAACCAGAGAATCTATGTAGATCCCATGTCATTCCTTTGTGCAAACATGGCTTGGACCCTACGTGACGAATTTCCCTAGGGTTGCTGACTAGGTAGGTGCTTTACAGATGGGTAGGTGCTTTACAGATGGGTAGGTGCTTTACAGATGGGTAGGTGCTTTACAGATGGGTAGGTGCTTTACAGATGGGTAGGTGCTTTACAGATGGGTAGGTGCTTTACAGATGGCACCTCATTGTACAAACCCTTCCTCTGACATACCGAGATCTCACTGTCTGACATGTGACCATGCCAGGCGTGGCATCGGAGCACAGGGAAAAAGTCATCAGGAAATAGTGAAGTAGAACTAAACCGACAGTTAACCAAGACAGAATATACTGAAACTAATATGTTAGGTTAGCTACAGATGGAGTTTTGACATTCAGAAAATAATGGCAGATTGTTTGTCTTGTCTTTCGTCAATTTCTGAAATGATGAAAACTCGGAAAAAAACATGCAGGAAACGTTTATTGTGTCAAAAATTATGACAGGCAGTTTTAGGATGGACAAATTGGACAATGCGTCACACTCGTGATCTCAATAGCTCATTACAAGTGGCAGTTTGCAGGCTCCACAGTTTCGGGGGCGTTTTTTTTTTCCCAGGAGACTTAAAAATTTCAAATTCTGACTGCACAAGAACGTTTGTATAAATAAAGGAAGTATTTTCATAAGGCCGGTTTGGTGGTCAAGCAGAATTGGTTGATTTCAGTCAACGTCACAGAACTTGTGTTCCTACAAAGTTTTGAATTTATTTCGTCTTTCGTTCAAAGTTCAAATGCTTTTATGTTTCGTTCTTCTACAAGTTTGAATTCTTCTTTTTGGGTAACAGCTGATTTTTGCGAGTGATCAAGCTCAATCGCTGTGCCAAAAGAATAAATACTTACAAGCTTGCATGCTCGACCGCCATACACTGGGAGGGTTGGAAGGGGGGGGGGGGTCCTTGCGATGAACGTCACAGTTATGGGTAACGTAAGTGAAACTAGGCAAGAGAAAATCCAGCTGAACCAGATACAAATAAGCATTTTTTCTGTTCCGCTTCACCTGAAAACTGCCCCATGACCAAAACAAACGATGCGCATCGTTTCTCATTCAGAAAATGGACCAGTGTAAACAAACAGCGTTTCGAAGGAGGAAATCGGAAAACAAAAGACGGAAAGCCAGGAGAGTTCTTCCCACACAGTCCAGCATTCCTTTTTTCTATTCCGAAAACCTACCAGTGCAAACAGGTCCTCAGGCCTATATACTGTAAAGATGGCCGCCAAGACTCTCAAACATGATCAAAGTTGACGCCGATTAGCTGCTGCCAATCGTTGCTGCGGACGTTCGTACCTAGTCTCATTCTCCCTCTTACCCTCTCCCTCCCAAACCTCCGGACGCAGCCTTTATTTGCTTTCCAATGGTTTCGAATACGACACTGAAACAAAGGAATACGGCCCGTGCATGCTCAGAGTAGGCATGGGTTAATTCCTAGGATATGCCCAGAGATTTACATTCAATCATGCATCTCGCCTTTTTGGTACAAACTTACTCGAAAAGAATACACTTTACATTTCTTATGGCATGCCATACAAAGCTAAGACAAAAAAAAAAAAAGTCGAGAGAGAGGGAGAGAGAAGGAAAGAAGAAGAAAAAGAGGGAGAGAAGGAAAAAAGAGGAAGAGAGAGAAGGAGAAGAAGAGAGGGAGAGCAAGAAAGAGAGAGGGAGAGAGAGAGAGGGAGAGAGAGAGAGGAGAGAGAGAGAGAGGAGAGAGAGAGAGGAGAGAGAGGAGAGAGAGAGAGAGGAGAGAGAGAGAGAGGAGAGAGAGAGAGAGAGAGATGGACACACACACACACACACACACACAGAGACCCACTGGGTGTCAACTTTGACAACAAAATTGTCCCAGGTTACACAAGGTCGATCAAACCTTTGGCATGTGACCTGTGGCAAAACTGAGTTAATCATGGGGAATTGTGGAATGTCAAGGACGTTACGTAAGTCCTGATCTGGTGTTCTATCTATCTCTCTCTCTCTCTCTCTCTCTCTCTCTCTCTATCTATCTATCTATCTATCCATCCATCCATCCATCCCTCTCTCTCTCTCTATCTGTCCATCCATCCATCCATCCAACTATCTATCCATCCATCCATCCATCCATCCCTCTCTCTCTCTCTCTATCTGTCCATCCATCCATCCAACTATCCATCCATCTATCCATCCATCCATCCATCCCTCTCTCTCTCTCTCTCTCTATCTGTCCATCCATCCATCCATCTATCCATCCATCCATCCATCCCTCTCTCTCTCTCTCTCTATCTATCCATCCATCCATCCATCCATCCCATCCACCCATCCATCTATCCATCTATCTATCTATCTATCTATCTGTCTATCTGTCTATCTATCTATCTATCTGTCTATCCCTCTGTCTATCCCTCTGTCCGCCTATCCGTCCGTCTACATGCCTACCCAACTGTCTGTCTGTGTGACACTAAAATCTGCACTATTCCCACCCTTCCAACAATTCTGCTGCCGGCGCAAATTGCAAAAAACACAGCTAGTAGATCTAATTAACCGACTTTCGGCTGAGAACCACATGCGTGCACACACATAATACATAATGGATGTCACAACTGACAGGTCACTGGAGGAAAAAAACACCAACGAAAAAGACACAAAAACTACATGGTGTCAAAAATGATATGTCATTTTCACCCCCGTCTTTACAACTACAGGGGCGGCTGCCTTCAAAATCTTCATCTTTCACCTCCACTTCACGCATGCGCAGTCTCGTTGCCAACCGCAGTCGGTCCCAGGGTGAAAAGGAACAAACAAATCTGCTAAGAAATCTGGACAATAAGCTCCCTCCATTTTCTGAGTCAACTCATGCAGGGTAATAGCCAGATTTAGCAATGCAGCTTTCAGAATTCAATTGGGAAAAAAAACGTACATAATGCTATCAGAAGAGTATATCTGACAACTTCAGAGATAATTATATCTCACGCCAGCAGAGCATTCAATTAACAAAAGCATTGTTTTACTTTTCTGTCAGATAGGATTAAAAATCTTCTGTAAAGAAACGTTGAAGAGTCCCGGCCCAGAAAGGAACAAAAAAAAAGGCAACTAATCCAGGCCAGTTTTTCCTTGATCCACTTCGTGTTTTCATCTTCTGAATGTCCGCTTTAGTCCACTGGTTTTGAATGGGACTCGAACGCACTGGTCCTCAACGTGGGGGCCATCTTGAGCCCCGGAGGTTGGCGGACGAGAGAAAGGGGCTACGGTAGTTGGGACGGGAAAAGAGGATGATTTGGGGGCGAATATGTTCCTCCCTAGTGATTACAGTTGTCACAAAATCTTGATCATATTATGTTTCATTCTTTTGACATTTTTAAATCGACGCTTCAAGTGTTCTTGATACATTTTGAAAGCAAGTGGTCGGTGGACGCTTCTGTAGGGCCTCGCCTTGTCGTATCTTTCTGTTATAATCTGTCTAAAGGCCCATTGCGGATAACGGCCATTTTAGTTGTCAGGACCCACGCTTCACCAACGCGATGGTAGCATTCATTTTGATTCGTTAGCTGATTTGCACTGTGAGCACTTCAAGCTTCGCGAACCAATCGGCGGCGAGCTAAAAAAAAAGTTCGCTACAGTAAACAATGACACGTGTGTTCACGCACATGCGAGACGTCCGGTCAATTCTTTCACTTCTTTTCCTTGTTTACAGGGATGGTAGGGAATCCTTTCCACCCCTGTCATAACAGTCAACTGCAATGCAACCAGCAGGCATTTTAACCGTTTAGACATATCTCGAAGTTACACTCGTCAGCTGATCCACCCGCCATTTTAGGTGTCGGAAGTACAAAACAAAAACACTCTGTGACGTCATTCGCAATGGGCCTATACCCCCCCCCCCCCATTGTCTTGCTGGTTCCTAGCACAATGAGACGGTTATTGTTGCCGGCGTGCTTTCTCCAAACTCAAACACGTTTGGGTGCGAGTTTGAGTTTGAGTTTTACGGCACGTCGGCCTGATACCGGCCACTTTGCGCCATTCACGGTCTATTTGGGTGCACGTTCTTTATTTATATTTCGCATTCAGAGCTTTTCTGTTTAACAATAGAATTAAGTACATTTATTACAAGTTTATCACATTGATAAAATTCTCAAAAGTTGTTTCGTATAGATCTGGAAAAAGTTTTGTAAACGACTATTAAAGTTTATTAAATCAAGCTGTAGATCTTAGTCTTTCTCAGAAAGGACAAGATGCGTTGCGGGTCCACGTCAGAAAATAATTCTTTCATGGATCCGCAGGCATAGTCCCTTCTTCGGATATACATGAAGTCTACACATTCGGTTAAAATATGTTTTATTGATAGTTGGCCATTGCATGGGTTTAAAAGAAAAAAATGAACATCATGGTATGGGTGCAGCCTGCACATTTGTGGTTGCTCTTTGAGGTGGACGCGAGGGGGGGGGGAGGGGGGGGGAGTCGATGAGAAAAAATCTGGGGCCCAATGGGGGTGATTATCGAAAAAGAAAAGTTGAGAACCACTGCTCCCCATTGGCTCCTATTACATTTTCGAGTATCAGTTGAGCAGAGCTGTCAATCATTGGCCCCGCCTACTGTCAGTAAATGACCCCGCCTACTGCCATCCGCAGCTTTGCGGTCTTGTTACATTCAACGACAGAAGAAATCAGGGACAACAACTGCTCTACCTGTCAGGGGAGAGACGAAAGAAAAAAAGCCACCAGAGATAATTATTTTGGTTAAGTATAAAATGTGTTTGAGGAACAAAACTTTCACCCTTTCCTCGCTCAGATTTTGGATTTACAAGGTAGGTGGGGCGTACTACGACAGGGACACGTTGATTTATGGATTACGCAACTCGCGCGGCTTTAGACAAACTTGTGTCAATATACAAACACTTGCGCACGCACATATGCGCACTGATGCATGCACACACACACACACACATACATACATACATACATACATACATACTAAGGCATAGTCACAATTAAAAAGAACAGCCTGTTGTTTGTTGTTGTTGTTGTTTTTTTTTTAACCTCAGCATTAATTACACAAAACTGATTGTAGCCAGAGATGTCGTAAAGGTCTCGTGTCCAGTCAGGATAATCTCCCGTGCCGGCCAATCAATGCGCATCACATTTGGCTATCCAATGTCTGCTTAACCAGTCGCTGTTTGGGTGGGCTTTGTTTTGCTAACGGTAGTGGTTTTAGCTCGTTTTAAAACCTTTTTAAAAGCATTTTTTCTTCCTTAAAGTTGACCAAGATCTGTGACTGCCTTTCGAAAGCGTTCAGTTTGGTGGGCTTTTTCGTTACAGGAACAGCTTCCAAAGCGCACTAATGCGCGCCGGATATTGCATTTCGTAAATATATGATTCGGTGCGATTTCCTTACATCTGAAGCAGGTTTACAGCGGGCAACGCCGGGTAGCTCAACTAGTTTGTATTATCGTGGCACTTTGGGATGTAATATTGTGTATTTTAAACGTACACATGCACACATATATATACACACACACACACATCAAAGCTCGCTGATTTTTCTAAATGACCCTTTCAGCCATCTCAGTGTCACGAGTGGAGTGAGTGCAATTAAGGGGATTGCTACAGAGCGGGTGTAGAATAAGAAGAGCTCACGACAGACGGATAGGAAAAGACGTGAAAGGGGAAGAGTAAAAATAACTCATGCAGACAAGTGGGTTAAGCGTGCTGTTGTGAGTAGTGGGAGAGTCTGAATGAGGCGAAAGCGCGGTATTACTATCACTGCAAGTTAGAAGGTCCTAGGGATCGGACCTGTGAATAAGAGCCCATCGGGCGGACATAAGGGGAAGCAGTCGAGAAGACTAGTGAGAGTCTTTCCAGTAATGACTGGTGTCGGGGACGGGCCGCAGAGCCACCTCGATGAGCACAGGGGATAGGCCAGCATAGGGCCGGAGGCCACACATAGGCCAGAAGTGAGGCTGTCAGTGCAGGACAGTAGAGGCACATAAAGTCGTGGCAGTCAGGCCACGGACAGGGACGTAGATATGAGAGTGAATGAGATACTATATTGTTGCCATGTTGATAGGCTAGTGAACTGATACTATGTTGTTGCCATGTTGATGGCTATGGAAATAATAATGTGTTATTGCCCTGCTGAGGTGCTAGGGGAGTGCTAAGGTGTATGACAATAGGAGGGCGATGTTGAGAGACTGCGGTGCCAGTGAATCATTAATGTACTATTAAGACCCTGAGGGGAGAGGCTGAGGCCGAAGTGCCTTTAGGAGTAACTACCGGATTGTGGATCCGAGGGAGAGTGTGTGTGAGAATAAGGCCGTTGTACGGCAGTTCATTTCAATGATATAATGTATGTAATTGCGCTATTATATGTATAATTAGGTTTAATAAATGTGTGAGTCTGATGGATTGGTTTGTTAAGTGTTAAACTTGTTTGTTCGTGATTGTCGTCCTGTCATAAACTATTACATCTCCCAGTCTGGGATTTGTGACACTCAGCACCTATATTAAGTCTTTTGTGCAGGTTCCTTTCGATCTGAAGTGGTCAAACTAGAATATTTCATCCACATAGTCGGTCGGAAAGTACGTTCTGCTTAAACTTTCATCTGATTCACAATTTGTCCAATGTTCACATTTGCATCCGCCATTAACGGTAGCAAAGACGTTTACGTAGTGGTCGTTAACATGTCTTCATACATTTAATTTCTAGCAATTTGCAGTGAAAGTCAAAGTACAACTGTCTTTTATTCTTCCTTACCTTTTCTCATTATTTTGAAAATCACCCCTACCCACCTCGAAATAGCAATTAAAAAAAAAAATCTGCACAAACACAATATTATGGACTGCCGCACTACTTTCTTTTACCCGCTATGTATTGCCTCCTCACGACTCACATGTCCTTCCCCCTAGTCAGTAAGATTTACATTGTATTTAAAAGTTTCTTTGAAAAGGTGTTTTTTTTAAATGTTATGTGGAGTAAATTCTGTTTTCGTGAAATTTTTCCCCCATTATATAGATCAATACAATTACAAGTCGTGTAAATGCCATTGATATGAATTATAACTGGATACGTAGCGAAAAGTTGTGATTCTCAGTACCGGAATATGCAAAAAAGTTCGCATTGTAAAATTTCAGTGCATGTTTTTTATTAGAAAAACGAAGTGTCAATAAATCAAGTCACATAATGTGTTTGTCACTGATTTACTTGGTAGATTCAGTTTGTGGCTGAATATTTCGACTGTATTATATGGACAGATAGAATTTTGTTATAGTAAACGAACTGTCAGACTGAGATGTTCACGTATAGACATTTCTGTCTTTTGTATAGACATTTCTGTCTTTTGTATAGACATTTCTGTCTTTTGTATAGACATTTCTGTCTTTTGTATAGACATTTCTGTCTTTTGTATAGACATTTCTGTCTTTTGTATAGACATTTCTGTCTTTTGTATAGACATTTCTGTCTTTTGTATAGACATTTCTGTCTTTTGTATAGACATTTCTGTCTTTTGTCCAGATGAACATGTTTATTTCTTTCTTCTTCTTTTTTGCTCTTTCTTTCTGCTTCCCATTAACCTGTACTCATTGTCTTGCTCTCTCCTCGTTTGTCTGTCTCTCTGCCTGCCTATCTGTCTATCTGTCTGTGTGTGTCTGTCTGTCTATCCGTCTATCTGTCTGTCTGCCTGCCTATCTGTCTATCTGTCTGTGTGTGTCTGTCTGTCTATCCGTCTATCTGTCTGTCTGCCTGCCTATCTGTCTATCTGTCTGTGTGTGTCTGTCTGTCTATCTGTCTATCTGTCTGTTTATCCCCCTCCATCTTCTGCATGTTGACCAATAGCCTGTCAAGAAAGACAGTTAAAAAATAAAACACCTTTATCTTTTCCTGTCTAGATCACCGTGAACAATTTGTACGCTGGAACCAACAGTAACAATGCTGGACGTCAGCTGCTATATCTGGGCACTTCTTGTCATCTTACTTCTCATCTACGTATGGCGGAGATTCCGGCAACCGGAAAAGTGGACGAAACCTATCCCTGGCCCACCCCTCCTGGAGGGCATCATGACCTTCATCAAAGGTGTCCGAAACAACAAGCTACATCTGAATCTCCCTCAGTGGGCAGAGAGGTATGGAGACATCGTCCAGGTGGACCTGCTGGTCAGGAAGGTCATCTTCATCAACAGCGCCGAAACATTCAGAGATTTGGTCAAAGACGCCGAGTTCAGGGACGATACTAACGACAGACCACCTTCTTTTTTCGGTGATTACATCACAGGAGGTGAGAAAGAGTTGATTTTGGCGTCCTATGGCCCAGCTGTGGCATACAAGAGAAAATTGTTCCATAACTTGCTCAAGTTTTACGGTGAGGGTCGGGGTCAGTTTGAAGATCTGATGTTGACCACACTTACCGAACTGGTACAATCGATGAAAGGCAAAACAAATATTGAATTTTCCCTCTCAATTCGGAATTACATTCTTCGGCTGATCGGATTTCTCCTGACAGGTGACATTTCTACAATGGCCCAGAAGGAGTTAGATAAAATCAAAGCTTTTAGTGACAGCGCCGACCACTTTTACACATTCGAGAACGAAACGCTGTTTCTGACCATGCCATTCTTGCGGTTTGTTCCCGGTCTGCGTTTTAAACGCTTGTTCGATGAGGCGACGACAGCCAGTCACAAACTACAAGAAGAATACTTCTATAAAATGAGAGGGACTTTTGACCCCAGCCACAGGCGTGGCATGGTAGACGAGCTGCTGTTTATCCAGCAAACCCAAAAAGATTCTGATTCAGACAGGCCCTTGGAAGACGTAGAGATCCGAGGTTTGATTTACAACGTAGTGGTCGCCGGCTATCTGACCTCCAGTTCTACTCTGAGCATTCTCTTCTTGTCCTTGATCAAACAGCAGGATATCCAGGAGCGGATCTACCGGGAGGTCAAGGAAAACATCGGTGAATCCACCCCCGGGTTCCGACACCGTCCGGATATGCCCTACACAGAGGCCGCCATTATGGAGGCACTTCGCTTGTCCAGCCTGGTGCCTTTCCTGGTGCCGCACTTTGCCAGGAATGACATCGTCTTCAAGGGTTATTTCATTCCTAAATCCACTACACTGATGATGAACAGTTGGTATAGTCACCACCGCGCTGACCATTGGGAAGATCCTTTCGTCTTCAAACCCGAGAGGTTCCTGGACGCCAGTGGGCAGCTGCTGGAGGCTGACCACCCTGTCCGCACCAGACTCATCCCATTTGGCACTGGTCGCCGTTCTTGTCCTGGCGAAACCTTCGGGAAATCCCGCGTGTTCTTGATCACCACGTTTTTGCTCCAACATTTCCAGTTCTTACCCAGCGAAAACGCGTCGCTGCCCTCAAGCGACCCTCGAGATTGGTCAGGCAAAGCTCTACTGTGTCCTGAAGACTATAACTGCTCCATTAAACCACGCAATAGCGTCTAAATCTGGCCAGAACAATTCATGCTTCAGCAAAGAGCATTCAATTAAACATAGTATGAGGAAAGCAAATCTAACCCAAATCGAATTTTTGTCACAAGTTCTGCTGTACCAAACTCGCTGAGATAGAAAAATGAACCAATGTCTACAACAGAGGCCACACTAGACTGAAGGCGTTTTCTCTTTAAGCCACAGACATCACTGAACCAGATGGGGAAAATTCCTATAGCAACAAAATGAGAAGACTGAAATGATGTGTAATGGCTGATCTTTTCTAACTTCACGACCAACGTCTGAAACAACAACAACAACAACAACAACAACAACAACAACAACAACAACAACAACAACAACAACAACAACAACAACTTCAATCACTTCTGCGTCTCTGTTGCTTTGAACCTGAGATGTACAAACGATCAGACTAATGTAGAATTGCAGATCTACACAAAATCAGACAGAAAACAAAATTCTTGGTATTGCTGTCTGTCTCTGCGATTAGTATGTGCAGCCAGCTAACTAGCCCCACCCACCAACCCACCAATCCACCATCGCACCAATCAACCAACCAAGCAACTAACCAACCAATCCACCAATGCACCAAGACCAACGCACCAACCAACCAACCAACAACCAACCAACCAACCAGCCCATCAACAACCAATCATCCAGCCAACTAACCTACCAACCAACTCATCAAGCAGTCCACCCATACGTGTATGTAATGATGAGTAAGACATGACTGTGGACCACCATGTATGTGCTCTGAAACGCTCTGTCAAAGTGACTGTTTTCCGTCTCTACTATAGGAGGTTCGCTGCCCTTGGCATTACACTTCCCTTTTCTTTTTATTTTTCTTCTGAATGTTTTCTGTGTTTTTGTGACAGAGACAATTTTTCTTTAATTTTGCCCGGGCAGCGGCCTGAGTCAAGCTGCTCATCACGATTTCCAACTGCCAAGGTATCATTAAGGTGTGCAACATACACACGGGGCCCTTTGAGTTTTTCGTCCGTATCCGAGAAGACTAGGTGCTCGATCCTACCTACCATAAGATCAGGGACGCCAGTTTCCCCCGAAAATTTGAACATGCCTGCACCGACCGGGGATCGAACCTGGTACCTTCGGCATGAGAGGTGAGCACCTTGCCTCTAGACCAACTTACTTATCCCCCACTGTGAAAGTGAATCTCTGGCATGGGATAATAAAGTGATACTTGTCTCATCTATCTTATCTCTTCAGGATTTGATTACCGATTTGAACACAAAAATGGCTGACAATTGTTTTATTAATTTCGTATTCACTTTGTCTCATTTACACTGACAGCTCTCGGAGTCCAATCTGTCCTGGGTGGTCTGCAGTGTCAGCTGTAGACAACCGCGTTAAACGGGAGCCCGCGTACTAGTGAGACTGAAACACGTTTCGTCCCCTGAGAGAATGCCAAGGCTCCAACTCCGTCCCGCCAACTTTTGAGCAATTGATAATTCAAGTTCCATGTGTTCACAGCTTTCAGAGAATCGTATAATGCGGCTTATTTTTTTTTTCTTTTTAGTAATGCTTACAAATTACACACCGAATCCACTCGATACTTTGACACACAAGGTAGAAGGGCTGTAGAAGAAGTGTGTAGTGTGTTAACTCAGTTCAGCCAAAAAGCGGAGATGGGACCTAGTCATTTTAAGAGGACGGTAAGTCTCGCTCGATTAAAAAAAAATTCAAGTCTGAATCAAGAACGACCCAGAACACAATGGATTGTCTCAGTGCTCTGCTGGCCTTAGACAAAATCTTGGGTTGTTTTTTTTTTCTCTCTTTTTTTTTGTATCTAAAGTGTAGGTGGTAATCTTGCTATGTTACAGCGGGAAGAGTAAGTTACGAACATGTGGCAAATAGAAAGATTGTATATCGCAAATACTAGCGTAAGAAATAATACAGACAGAAACGATACATTAAAACGCAAAACTAAATACACAACCACAACTCTTGTTTGTTCTACCTCCATTTGCTGAAAAAAATAAGAAAAAAGAAAAAAACAAGTGTAGATCTGCTAGTGTGTAGGGGAGGTATAACACACGCTCTCTTTGGCATTTGTTTAAAATGCTTTGTGGCAACTGTCAAGCCGTTTCACAGTTCCCATTTATCCCAAGTGTATAATCACAATACTAAAGCGGCAAACGAGTAATGGCGAATATCTCAGCTGTGCAAAAAGTGGAATTGGAACAAACAAGTTACTAAGGTCATGAAATGTGTCTGCAAGATACAACCTTTTTCTTTTGGTCACATTTTTGTTTTGTTTCAGCCTCGCTGGGATCATACAACTTTGTGTTTTTTTCATGATACTTTAAAGAGGCGTATATCTGCCTGCTTTTTATTTCTGAGAGAGTTTCAATTTGTAGAAGATAAAAATACATTTATTATATTCAGATTCAAGTTCTTGTGATTTTTTCCCCTTCCCTGCTGCCTTTTATTCATACTTTCCTTCACTTTATCTGTCACTCTACGTGTTTTTTGTTTGTTTGTTTTTTGTAATGATAATAAATATAATTATATCAATAATGAGAAATATTTGTATAGCACATGTCTCCATAGAGTGGATCCTAAGCACTTTAGAATGAATCATCAACAAATCGCTCTCTTTCTCTCTCTCTCTCTCTCTCTGTGTCTCCCTCTATGTCTCTCTCTCTCTCTGTGTCTCCCTCTATGTCTCTCTCTCTCTCTCTCTCACCCTGTCTCTCTCTATGTCTGTCTTTCTCTCGCTAACTCTCTGTCTCCCCGTCTCTCGCGTCTGTGTGTGTGTGTGTGTCTCTCTGTCTCACTGTCTCTCTCCGTGTCTCTCTCTGTCTGTCTCTCTCTCTCTCTCTGACTTTCTGTCTGTCTGTCTGTCTGTCTGTCTCTCTCTCTCTGAATTTACATGCTGTACAAAACATAAACGCAATGAATAAAAGAAAATACATAGGCTGTGACGGAATGGGGAAGGGATAGTGGTGGCGGTGGTTGACCTCCAGTGTATGGCAATGAGACATGGGTGGAAAGGTGGAAATGGGCGTTCTGGCCAGCAAAAGTATTAACGCCTTTCATTTATCTTCAGGAATATAAAAAACAAAGGTGGGGGGAGGGCTAAATTTACATTTTTTTTTTCAACACTCTTCCCCCCCCCCCTCCCCCTCCCCAAACAACAACAACAACAACACAACAAAAAACCGTGCAGGAATTCATAAAAGGTAGGTACGAAAAGCGGACATACGGGAAGGGGTTAACAAAAAAAAAACAAAAAAAATCTAGAAATAACGAGACAATAATAATGAGGATGATGATTATGACGAGGATCATTTGTAATCTACTTAACTGAGGTGCCGGCGTTGCCCGGGATATTATCAAGATCAATGACTTGCCCATTTCCGTGGGTGCACGGTCAAGGTATTTTTTTTTTTTTTTGTAGCCCTCGGCGTACATTGCTAAAACTACGTGGCATACACCCTGGTGTCTAATGGACACCACACTCCTGGAGAACAACTGAAATAGCAGGGTACCCTCTTTAAAAGTGCGGGCTCTGTCGACCCCAAAACGTAAGAGTAGGGGGATATAAATGAAGTAAAGTTGCGTGATGAATAACTGTGGTTACAGTAATGACTGTAGATTACTGGAGAGATGTCCACTGTAGTATGACTGTGTGGACTGAATGGCGCCACCCGGAGGACGGGAAGAAGTGCCAAAACAAAGAAAGGATAAGAAGACACAGTGAAACCCGAGACACATGTTTACTGAGATGGATTAACTCGCCGGATATCATCCATGGTGTTGAGTGTCTATCAACCAAGTGAACAATGCCACAAATGCCCGCCTGATGCCTTCATAGTAGAACGAAAAATGACCAGTACCAACCAAGACTCAACAACTTATACCGCGCAGTTTGCAGGCATGATTGTACTGAGAGATGGAATGATTCATTTGGATATCCCCTGTCTCAGCTAATACTGACTGTCCCCTACCCCCCCCCCCCACTTCCCCGAAAACATGCACCCCACCCCCACCCCTACCCCCCCGGGTGAAAGAAACCTGATCCAGAAAGTTTCCTATAACAGTCCAAATGCAGAGTCTTGTTACCGGTTGCTGTGCCCCAGAGCACTATGCACTCGTTTCTAGGCATGGGAAATGCACCAAATTGAACGCGTGTCAAACACAAGTCTCTCACGCACTGGGTTTGTGAAAGAAAAAAAAAAGATCCTTCTATTTTGCCACCATGAAAATATGTTTTTAAAAGCTTTGCCTGAAAGTTGAATAAACACAACAGTCGATACACAGGAGACAAAGGGGTTACATTAGTTCACTTAAGCAACTTAATTTATGCATTTTCAAATGGTCATTCAAAATGGAGCATTGAGCAAAACACACACACACACACAAAAAGGGGGAGGGGGGGGGGGAGGAAAATTGCAGCCCTGTGCCAAACAGCCAATTTGACCAGATGGCACGATGTATACTCTCCATCTCAACACTTGAGCTGAGTCAGTTAACACTCTACATTCGGCAGAAGACAACGGGTGGTATTTTCCTGTATGTAACTTCGCTGGCATCAAATACGTCAAATATCAAATATGTTTCTCCTTTTGTCTCTGAAATCTTATCCAACGTGATAAAAAACGGCTGTCACAAATTTGAAAATCACATAAACTTTTTTTTTTTTTGTATTTTGCCTGCCATGGAAATCATAGGCTATTCATGCGACAAGTAGTTATTATTGCTCAAAGGGGGCTTAACGGAGCAAGGATATGAAAAGCTTCAGAAATGGGGTCATGTAATCTACATTGTGGTATAGAAATTGGGCTCTTTTCTGTACCGACAGAGACAACCCGTGCTTATGTAAACATTGGTTCCCAGTAAAAACCGGCATCCATTCACGACGTCGTTGTATTAAAAAATGTGAGTTTTATTATGATCCCTTCATGCTTTTCGGCATTAAAAGCTTTTTTATTATCTCAATCTTGCTACGGTTTGTTTACGATCTATACATTATATTATTTCATTCTTTGGACGGGTAATCTCAGTTTCTTGAGGGTTAATGTACGGATTTCTATACATACTGTCTGGCCTAGACAGACGGAGTCTATGGATCAAGAGTTCAGGTCAGTGTCAATTATGTAACACACACAGCTTCACTGGGGCGTAACTCTCCCAAAACACGCTCAACTGGCCATCCATAAAATACGATTGCTCCATTTTGGCCGCTGTTTGACACGTCACGTAAAGTTAGCTATTGGTATCTACCAATCCATTAACAGTCTCAAAAAGGAAAAGAAATGTGTCTGTTAGGATTAGAAAATGATTAGTAACATAAGAAAAGTTCGCAAATTCTTCCACCAAAACCCAACATGGCTGCCGTTTCCAGGGCAACATGGATCCCACTGCCCTTTTTTTAAAAATCAGATTTCTCATAAAAAGTAAAAAGTGTTCTGAGAAGTGAGAGTGCGTTTTTCAGTTACATAAACAGTTTGATTTTATTTACTTTTTTCTTCATGTCAACAAATTAAATATTTGCATTTGTATGAAAATTATGCTTAATCCATCTTGTGAAAGTTTAGACCTGTGAGAGTCTATCTGTCATAAGCGGACTCCATTTTGCTAGGACATTCGGACCGGGAGAGTCCACTTTTCACAGTTGGATTGGACAGTTGATCCAATGACAATGTAACATTTGGACCGGGGAGTCCAGATTTTTTAGGAGACGGAGAGTAATGTCAGACCGGCCCTGTCTGCATGATGATTGACTGGCGGCATCCTTGCCATGAACTCGTAAGTGGGATGTCTTTATTCACTCACAGCTGGGCGGGACATTTAACGTGCTCGTGTCAACTATAGAAATACGTAACTGCGTAATTCTATTATGTACACATACATAAATACGTACTCATATTTTATTAAAGGTGTACATGAACACAGATACACACGCACACATTCATTCACACATACACATTATTATATCATGTTGGTTTTCTCAACACCCATTCACCCATCCATCATTCCATCCATCTGTCTGTTTACTTTTCCAATTGTATAAGAACGTTAAATCTGAACCATCTACTATATGAATCTATTTGTTCTGTCCCCGGGCAAGTCCCAATGTTTACCGTCATTCCCGCTGTTAACTCTTCACAAATTGTCCCCTTTAGAATGACAAGCTTCGAACTCCCTTCCATCAACTTTTGAGAAATTGATGATTGAAGTTCTATTTGATCACAGCTTTTAGAGCTAGGACTTTTTTTTTCTTTTGAGGTATACTTACAAACTACACACCGAACACACTTGATACTTTGACACACAATGGAGAAGGCCTGTAAAAGTAGTGTGTAGTGTGAAACTCAGTTCAGTCCAAAAGTGGAGATTGGACCTTGTCACTCCACGGAGATAAAAATATGATTAATGCCAATGGCCGGTTTATGTAAGTGGAAAAAACACCATAAGGGCTCTAGGGGAAACTTCACAAAATCGTGTTTTTGTGTCGCATAAAATTCTGATAATTTGCAAGAGAATCTAGGACAATCATCGCTGACATTTCTGAGTGGTTTCGCTAAACTGCCTTCTGTGGGACTGACAAGATAATTTGGCAATGGCGCTTGAGAGAGGTCTTAGGGGTCTCATTGGCGCAGATGAATAATGATAATAATAAGAATGATAAATTTGGGAAATCTCTGCAGTTTTGCCCAGCGCGGGCGTGTCACCAGCGGGTGATCTGAAGGTCGTTTTATAAGAAAATCAGCTGACCATAACAATGTCATCAGGAATGGACATTTAAATTGTGTTTTCATGTGTCCGGAAACGGAAAAGGCAACGCAAATGTTAAAAATCCATCAGGCATCACAAAGAAAAAGTGTTTCCATGGATACAGAAACGGAAATGGAAACGTAAAAAACAACAACAAAGGTTTCAAGTAGTGAAATAGAAAGTTTTCAAGTATAGGGAAACATCGTTTCTGCACACATAGAAACATTCCATCTTTCTACCACTTGGTGGATTTTTGAACTTTCCATTGCCGTACATATGGACACACAGGTGAAGGTGAACTGCCAAGAGACACCTGAGAGGAAGAGTGACATCGGGCACTGTGTGAAAATCAACACAAAGCAGATCTGATTCAGTCTGGCCGACCAGCCCTGGTGATTTTTTTATGAGGATCTGACCGCGCACACGTGCAAGATTTTGTAAGGTTACATACATAAAGGTCGTTTTTTGCCCTCGGCAATTCCCCTCAACAAGACCCTATGGCTGGATGTAGGCTATAGTTTACCAACACATCATGCCGTGTTTCTTCATGTGTAATAAACCAGTTATTGAGTTGCAATGTTTTTACGTAATGCTGCGTTAGATGTGTGCGCAATGCATGAGAACCTGTGAATGTGAATGGTCTTAGAATCTGGGTCACAGCGCCCCTACGCGCAGTGGTATAGCGGGAACTGGGCCACAGACAGGGGTGATTGCCCCTGGCGCAAAAGCTCAAAAGGAAAAAATAAAAGAGTCATGATAAATAAAAACAGCCCCCCCCCCTCCCCACACACATATAAAATCTCCCAATTTTCGAACATTCTACACAGTTTTTCAACCTGACGGGCCGGCAAATAAATGTTGCTACGTAATGTAATGTCAGATAATAATTAACTTGTAGAGCGCTCAAATCCACACACATACACAAAATGATGTGCTCGAAGGCGCTGAACTAAAATTACACATAGGACTAACATAAGATCAATTCATCATGCTCCCACACAGATCACACACATCAACAAACACTTGATCTACTCTCATCCTCAAACCTATCAGACCAAAAAGGGACATCATTCAGTATCAAAGAAAAACAGACAAACAATTCAGTTCTGAGCTTACTTTTAAATGTGACGATGTTTTCACTTTTTCCGGTGCCAACGCTGATGTTGTTCCACAATTTAGGCCTACCAGCAGGAAAAGGCTTTTCACCAACCGATAATCTAACAAGGCACATTTTACAGTATTTTTCTCACAAATTTCAGCCGCATTGTCCCCGTGTCATCCTTATCGGCGAATTACATAATGCCTATTAATAGCGTAATTTTCCTTTTGAAGACAACGGTACTGTAATGTTCCTTAACCTGCAAACAAAAAAAAATTCATAATTTCACCAAGTTGCAACGTGCGTCTGGAAAGCCTCGCTCCACCATCTCTACCCGCCTCGTCTGTACCCAGGGCAAGGAATCGTGTCTCGGTATCATGTGTCTGGGTATCGTGTGTCTCGGTATCGTGGGTACAATAAGATGGGAGACCAAGCGCATTTAGCGTATACAAATTTCGCACCGCCACCTAGCGGCGAATGTGCGGAAGTTATAAACAATGCTGTATTTTACAAAGCCAAATAGGGACAATACTGAATTTTGTTCACTGTTCAGCTATCCCTTGACTGACGTCACTTAGTGTGTAACCATAACTCCAATGTGAGAAAACTTTCTTTTTAAAGTCCCAGTGCGTCATGGTGCCTAAGTCATTTTTTGCACTTCTGAGAAAATCACAAAAAACGTATTCAAATTCTTTTGCAATGCAGTCAGACTTAGGCCAAAATCACTCTAGGTAAAAGTGGCCATCATCCACGTTGGCTGAAACAACCCCAGAACCAAAATGATCTACGTCTTTGAATGAGTTAGGCTTAGGCCACTACAGAAAGTTTTATTTCCAGGAGAATGGCTTGGCACTTTTGAATGATTTTTACATTAATAGATGCACCATGGATAAGGCAATGACGTAACAGGTACATTATGTTTTGGTTTAAGTCTGACTTAGGCCAAAAGGTTAGCACCATGACGAGTGGCACTGTAAAAAAGCCGCCTCATTAATTTATCATTACATCAAGCATTCTTCCTATGCCATGGCCCATGGGCAATCGCCTCCGATCAGCGCGCAAATTGTGTGCACGATTTTTTTTCCAGAGGCGCCAAGAGGAGAGTATCTCATCTTATTGTATCTAGGATCTTTGATATCACTAGCCTGAGATGTCACCGGCGACCTGACAAATGAACCCCACCACCAAACTGGATCGTTCTCCGCCTATGACAGACCAGCCAGAATGTATACAAAAAGCAATAAACTGAACTCGTGATGACAACACCCTGACACATTCAGAAACCGAGACGGGGGCTACAGAGGCAATATTGGCTGTGTGATAAACTGTTTGACGGATCTACAAGTTGATTTCTGGTGGGATTTTTTTCTTCGGCTGTTACTGATTTAATGTAAGTGTTTGTTCTGTGATCAGACAGACAGATGGACGGACGGATTTAAGGATAGATATATAAATGGGTGGGCGGATGGATGGACTGACACACAGGCAGATAAACAGATAGATTGATGGACAACTTAGATGGACACAGACAGACAGACAGATCGATCGACAGATAGATAGATAGATAGATAGATAGATAGATAGATAGATAGATAGATATATAGATAGATAGATAGATAGATAGATAGACAGACAGACAGACAGACAGACAGACAGACAGACAGACAGACAGACAGACAGACAGACAGACAGACAGACAGACAGACAGACAGACAGACAGACAGACAGACAGACAGACAGACAGACAGACAGACAGACAGACAGACAGACAGACAGACAGACAGATAGATAGATAGATAGATAGATAGATAGATAGATAGATAGATAGATAGATAGATAGATAGATAGATAGATAGATAGATAGATAGATAGAAAGACAGAGAGATAGATAGATAGATAGATAGATAGATAGATAGATAGATAGATAGATAGATAGATAGATAGATAGATAGATAGATAGATAGAAAGACAGAGAGATAGATAGATAGATAGATAGATAGATAGATAGATAGATAGATAGATAGATAGATAGATAGATAGATAGATAGATAGATAGATAGAAAGACAGAGAGATAGATAGATAGATAGATAGATAGATAGATATAGATAGATAGATAGATAGATAGATAGAAAGAAAGACAGAGAGATAGATAGATAGATAGATAGATAGATAGATAGATAGATAGATAGATAGATAGAAAGACAGAGAGATAGATAGATAGATAGATAGATAGATAGATAGATAGATAGATAGATAGATAGATAGATAGATAGATAGATAGATAGATAGATAGAAAGACAGATAGATAGATAGATAGATAGATAGATAGATAGATAGATAGATAGATAGATAGATAGATAGATAGATAGATAGATAGATAGATAGATAGATAGATAGATAGATAGATAGATGGATGGATGGATGGATGGATGGATGGATGGATGGATGGATGGATGGATGGATGGATGGATGGATGGATGGATGGATGGATGGATGGATAGATAGATAGATAGATAGATAGATAGATAGATAGATAGATAGATAGATAGATAGATAGATAGATAGATAGATAGATAGATAGATAGATAGATAGATAGAGAGATAGATAGATAGATAGATAGAAAGACAGAGAGATAAGGTGAGCAGAATCCACTGCCAGGGTTTACCACCTTTGAAGAGTTTTTCTACATTGTTTTGTTTGTTTTCTGTTCGTGCTACGTCAATCAATGGCGGTCTTGAATGTCATGACGTGTCAGTTTATCCATTTCTCTTGCGCCAACTCCCCTAAAAAAAAATCCTCGCCGCAGATGAATTGTGCCGGGCATTTTCACGTTTTGTGGTTGTTTTTGTTGTTGTTAAAAACAGGGAAAAAGGAATAGGGGTCACAGTGGACCCCAGTACGTAGTTAAACTGTGCCAGCGACAGCATAGCCTTACCCTTACGCCTGAGACCAAAACAAAACAAAAAAAAGGAAAATAACAGCAAAATGTAAAATAAATGATGAAAACATGATATTATAATAAATATGCAAACTTTCTACGACCCAGAAATAAGCCACGTTTGAGGAGTTCTTAAATTTTTTTCTGCATTTTGTATGAGTTTCTAAGTTGTTGATTTTATCATTTTTATTACATAATTATTATCATTCTTCTTCTTATTTTTTTTAAAGAGAAGTACACCCCTGAGTAATTCCGTGTGTCCACATTTGGCATGGCCTTCTAACACTTTTGGTCTTTAGTAAAAAAAAAAAAAAAATTTCATTTAACTCGCAAAAACAGTCAAAGTTTCACCTAAATCCCAGAGCTGGCGAGAGGCAAGTTTTGAAACCTGTTTCCTCCCTTTGTAGGCAGCCGACAGTGTTCAGATTTTGCATCGTCATTCCCAGGCCCTGAACTTAGGATCTGGTCATATAAAACACGACTTTTATAACATTTTTCAGCTTAATTTATTTATCTTTCGTGTTCTTAAAATTGGATAGGCTAGGCTACTGGCCGAACGTCCACTTTTTTTAAGCAAAGCCAGAACTCAAGTGAATTGATGCAGTGATGTTTTTTAATATTCATAATTTCCATTGCGTGAAGTATTGTTGGCTGGGTATTCACCGATCATTTTACTGTTCAAGGTGAACACACAAGTTAATGTATCGCACAATTTAGTGTTGTAGACACTTTAAAAAAAAAAGATAATTTGCTTTAATTTTATGTTTTACAAAGAGCGAAGAAACAAGTGGAAGATCAGACTGCAGTCTCACAAATAAGAAAGTAGTTCCAAAAGGTTGAGTGTGACATGTGTGAAATGTGAACTTATGCAAAATTCCAAACTATTTAAAAGACAGTTTCTCAGAAAATTGATGGTGATCCTGCTCCTGGTAAAAACGACACACTAAAATTAGGTGGCACTCCCCAGTGCAGAGTTCAGTCAAAAGTCAGTGTAAAATACCGCGAATCAAGATGCCCAGTAGCCAACAGTGTACGCACAGACACAGGGCGGGTGGTTCTCCTTGTAATCTTATCGTATCTGTCAGACACTGATTTAACCTGGTAGCTACAATAAACATAGGACAAAAGCTTTCAGCGTTAAGGTGACCGACGCTATGACCAGACATTGTTGGTAGAAATACACCAGAAATTTCACGCCTTATCACCTGTAACACGAGAGGTTCTAATCTTGGACATTAGAATGCTCGAATCCAACATTTGACAAAGTCACAGATGGCAGTGGTGTATACTTAACCTTACCAACTTTGTGATTGAATAATGATCAATACATTCATTCACACGAAGCACAAAGTAACCGTGAAAATTATCTACATCTCCACCACCGTTCCCTCCCTCAATCTCTTTTTTTTCCTTTCGCAGCTGGAACATGCAGGACCTAAGCCTGTACGTCTTAGTACTCCTGATGACCTTGGCCTTTCTGTACTTCTGGAAGGTCATCAGGGACAGAACAGCGCGTGGAAAGTCTATGCCAGGTCCATCTGTCATGGAAGGCTGGTCCAAATTTGCCAAGGGCACCTTTGACAAGACGCTGCACTTGTACCTGACGGAATGGGCACAGAAATACGGAGACGTCTATAGGGTGAATCTCCTGGTGAAGAACGTGGTTGTCATCAGCAACGCGGACGCCTTTCGTCGGCTGGTCAGAGACAACGAGTTGAAGGACTTCACTAATGACCGGCCGCCCACTTTCTTCCGTGAATACATCAACAAAGGGGACAATGAGATTATCCTGGCACCATTCGGGCCGGTCCTTCAACACAGGCGCCGCGTGTTCCACAACATCTTGAGATTCTACGGGGAGGGGAGAGGGCAGTTTGAGGAGTTGATGTTGTCGACACTGGAAGAATTTGTGCAGACATTTAAAGGTAAAAACACAATGGAACTTTCGGTGGACATCAGAAAGTATATTTTACTTTTGCTGGGTTTCCTTCTGACCGGCGACATCAGTGAGTCTGGGAAAAAAGATCTGAGTAAAATACAAACTTTCAGTAAACTTGGAGATGAAATCTTTGGCTTCCACAATGAAACTCTTCTCCAATCGTTCCCAGCCCTTAGATTCGTCCCTGGACTGCATTTTAAACGTCTTTATGACAACGTGTGCGAAGCTGTGAGAAATTTGCACAACACTTACTTTTATCCACTGAAAAAAACTTTTGATCCGATTCACAAACGAGGTTTGATTGATGAAATGTTGTGCATGCAGGAAGACACGGATAATGGCGGTAGTGACTTCGATGACGAGGTCATCAAGGCCATGTGTCAAGACGTGGTGGCCGCGGGCTATTTGACCACCAGCTCCACCTTGTCCAGTATGTTCCTCCATCTCATCACCCACCCGGACATCCAGGCTCGCGTCTACGAAGAAATTAAAACCGTGCTAGGAGAAGCTACACCAGGATTCCGACACAAGGTAGATCTACCGTACACGGAGGCGGTCATTCTTGAAACTATGCGCATCTCCAGCACTGTTCCGCTTCTGTTGCCACATCATGCCAAAGAAGACGTCAACTTTGATGAGTTTTTCATCCCCAAAAATTCTGTTTTGATCATGAACGCCTGGCACAATCATCACCGGGCAGATTTCTGGAAAGATCCCGACACGTTCAATCCAGATCGGTTCCTGGACGCCAAGGGTCAACTACTGGAGGCTGACCATCCCCTGAGGCAGAAACTGATACCTTTTGGAAGTGGACGCCGGGCTTGTCCAGGTGAAACTTTCGGAAAATCGCGAGTTTTCTTGATCGCCACATTTTTGTTGCAACGTTTCCAGTTCCTGCCGCCAGATGTCCAAAGTCTCCAGCCGCTCTTGGATACCTCGAAATGGGAACTCGGCAGCGTCATCGGCCCGGCCAACTTTCATTGTAAAATCAAGCCAAGACAAAGTTAGACGCACACAAGGGGTCAGAAAGCGAGAATGTCTCGCAGATGGCGGGACCAAAGCTGTAGCTTGTTATTCCGTGACGCACCCCTAGGGAAAAGTGTTGTTGTTTTTTTTGCCTACAAGTTTTTGCAAAGATTTTAATCACAGATAACCAATGTTATGGTACATTTTTCGTAAAACTTGTGTTTGAAATTTAGAAGGAAATGACACCAAATGTTGCAAGGGACCAGGACTGAATATTTCGTTGGTGCACACAACGAAAAGGTCCAGTCTTGTATGCAAACGTATTTGTTTCGTATCTCTGATTCAGCTTTCGATCCTTCTTTTTCACTTATGTATATAAATGTATAGCTGTTGTTGTAAGTACGTACGTACTTCAAGCGTTTTGCAGTAGGCGCGCGTACGTGCACGCACACGTACTATCCTAACCTCGTCCTTATAATCAACCCTAAATCTTATCGAATCCCGAACCCTGCCCCCTACCCTTTCAACCAAAAACAGGAGAAAAACAAAAGGAAAATCGTGAAAGAATAATTAATCATAAATAATTGAGGCTGTTGTTACTGAGCATTTCCGGAGGAGCCCTCTGGCTCTGGAGTCTCAAAAAGCTTTAACATACATACCCCTAGCGAGAAAACACTTGGGGGACGTACGTACCTGTAACAGCATCCTAAATGTACAATGTATAATGTATGACTATATTAAGCAGCCAACAGAGTGTAACTATTGCCTTGGATGGAATGATCTAGATAATCTTTGTGTTATCATCCCATAAGTTCGTTGGTTGGAGGGGGGGGGGGAGGAGGGGGGGGGAGGGAGGAAGGAGGGGGTGTCTTAAAAGACAACACGTGCACGATCAGTTTGTTTCAGCTGACGTCACAGGATTTGTGCTCCCATGAAATTTTGAATTATATTTCGTCTTTTGCGGGAAGTTAGAAAGGCCATTGTTCCGTTCTCCCAGGACTGCGCATGCTCGGCCAACGTGCCAAAAAGGAAAAAAAAACAACAACAAAGGCAAAAATGGTGGGGAGGTGGGGGGGGGGGGGGGGAGGCAAATTAAGGTCGCGGATGATGTGCAAAACATCACGGTCAGCATCACAATTTTGAGTGACATATAAACGAAACAAACTGGCAGATTTATGTCCCAAAGTTTGTATAGCTACCTGTCCTCATTTGTCTTAACAGAATATTATTTTTTAGAGTGGCCAGTTTTTTTTTTGTTTTCTTTTAAATAAGAGGTAAAATGAAATATGGACGAACGTACAAATGGCAAATTTGAACACGTTTACACCGCGGCATGGAAGCTCATACTGGAGATCTTTAAGTAAGAAAGGAACTATAACAAATGCACACGTTGACACTTATTTAAAATGCGTTGTAGCACTTATCAAGTTGTTTCACAGTTCCGATTTATTCTAACTCCTTATCATAACTCCATAGTCGCAAACGTTTAATGTCAAATTTCTCAGTTGTGCAAAAAGTGGAGTTGGAACAAAACAAGAACGAAGGTCGTAACGTAGAATTGCTGACTTTTCATTCCGCCCATTTGTGTAATATTCCATTTTCCACACTGCTAAACCACTTAACCCCCCCCCCCCCTTCCCCAACTTTTTTTCTTCTTACGAATGGGTTTCAGACCAGTTTACAATAAAATTGAAAACCTCAGCGGGGTACTTTTGTGAATTCTGTCTAATGTTTGCTTAGATTAAACAAGAAATTTTCAGTCCATGTAAGAATGCTGAATCCTCACAAATGCGTGAAAAACTCATGTGACGTGCAATTATAACAACGTGACGAAGCTGCAGTTTCACAACCACTCAAGTGTGGTGGGCTAAAAACATGCTTGCATTTGGTCTTTGTGGTGTAATGGCGTAAGTTAGACATTGGTTTTTCATGATCTTCTGGAAATCTAGCTCAAACTATCATGTAGATTAAACAAAACAAAAAAAAAAATACAGCAAACAACAGATGCTCCAGTCGTACCTGCAATAATCACCATGGACAACCGACACCATCATATAAATATTTCACCTCAACAAACAGTTCTTCGTTGTTTTTTCTCTAAATTATCAAATTGTTAAATAGGTCAATTTGGGCTAGCAGTAGCACGGTCACGAATTATGCTGTGGTTGACAAAATTTGGCTGGAGTCTCAAGTGGAGATAAAAATAGACTAAAAAGCAATGGCAACTTGAGCTAATTCCTCTGCTAAAAAGATAAGTTAACAAAAAAATAAGTGAACAAATGAAGGTTCTGTATTTGTTTTGCCAAGCGTATCGACAATGTAATACAAGCACGTATCACAAAAATGATGTCTTACGTAATCGGCTTTGCATAATACATGTAATTAAACAAAAAAATTAACCATGAAAGCTGTGTCTGGGGGGGGGGGTGTGGGCACGTATGTGTGTGTGTTTGTGTGAGTTTATGCGTGTGTGCCATCCGTGCACGGTGAGCCAGAAGCTACCAGCAGACTGCACAAGAGGCGATCACTCTCACAAGTATCGTTACCTCCCCCCATCAGCAAGCCAACCATCATGAAGATACCAAAGATAATTATACCACTATAAGATCATAGGCACGGCCAAGGTTTGTGAACCAGCACCGCTGTAACGACGACATCATGAACATCATCATCAGCAATGACAACAATAACAAAGTAACTACAATAATATAACTTTGAACGCCAGCAAAATTGGCAATTCATATAGTAACACGAACAACATCGCCAGTAACAAGGCTGACATCAAACACAATACTCAACAACAACAACAACTAAGACAACAACAATAACAACTACAACAACAATACACAAGTAACAAAAAGTGAGGAAAATTAATGTTTTTCTTTTTTTAAAAATGGACATGCTCCATACTAGTTACTGAAACATCAGATGAAATAAATGTTTTCTCCTGTATTTACGACAAATGTTTTCCTACCTGTACGATGACCACAAATGTGGTGACGATGCCGACTACAGGATGAAGTTTGTTGAATCGTGCGATACTGACCTGAAATACACACAGCAAAGCAGGATCGTAGAGGCAACATTGAGTGTGATGATCCTAAGTCGTTTTCAAATGTTAATGTATTCGGGAATGTAGAGGTAAGGCCGGTGGATGATAAAATGTGGTAGATGTCGTGATCTTTTTTTTTTTTTTTAGCAAGGAGAGGATGAAGCAGTGCACTAGTCTAGGAGTTTGAGTTTGAGTTTTCAGAAAGCACGTGCACACGATAGCGGTTATGTTATTTAAGGAAGAAGACGATGAACAGAATATAGCAGTGATAGAAGAGAAGGAGACACTTCCTGAAGCGCTCACCAACTACCTCAGGAGGAGGGAAAGATGCAAGGAGAATATATTTTTTTCCTTCACGGTGGAAAACGTGAGGTCTATGGAGGGTAACAGATGAAGGGGAGTGGGGGGGGGGGGGAACTGACAGAGATGAAGGAGTTTGAATCTGAGTGTAGAGAAGGCACGTGGATACGATGTCGGCCATTTTGCTAGGAGAAGCAAGACGACAGACGGACTAGAACAGCTCGCTAAGAGTAAGACAGGAGAGCCTACCAGAAGAGTCCACCAAATACCCGCGGAAGTGGAGGAGAAACAATTTTATATTGATGAACAGAAGAGAATCAGAAGAAAAATGATGTAAAGAAATTGACATGTTAATAATTTGCTGGAAGAATGTTAAGGACACTGTTGATGTTGGTGTTGATAAAAATAATGAAGACGGCTGGGATGAAATGCAATGGCGTCCTAACAACAAAAACAACAACATCAGTAATGAAAATGATGATAACAACAACGACAACCATCATCTATCTGATATAAATGATGACTACAACAACAACAACAACATACTAATGACGGGCGACCAGAACAATGACATCTCGTCCCTTTGGAATAACAAGGTTGTATCTCCACTCTTTGGCTGAACTGAGTTCCACACAGTGACTACACACGACTTCTACGGGCCTTCTCCATTGTGTGTCAAAGTATCAAGCGGATTATGTGTGTAATTTACAAGTATTACAAAAGAGAAAAAAATTCTTTGCTCTAAAAGCTATGAACACATGAAACTTCAATCCTCGATTTCTCAAAAGTTGACCCAAGGGAGTTGGAACCTCGTCATTCTAATTGGACAAAACGATAACAGCAACCACAAACACCGTCACCAAAAATAATAACAGCATTTTATTTGTTTGCTTGAGCGTGTACAAAGCACGTCGACACAACAACGGGCACTTTGTGCTGAGAAGAAGCCAGACAGACTAGAGCAGAAAGACCGGACAGAAGCAAACCCCAACAGAAGCTCTCACCAACCACACACAAATAAACAACAACAATTAAAAAAAAAACCAAAACAAACTCCGACCGGCGCTGCACTGTGGCGACGACGTGTCTGCTCCAGTTGTAACTGGGCTGCAATGACACGAAGGTAAATTTCCCAAATGGGATGAAAGAGGTATACAAAGAAAGAAAAAATACAACAACAGTTGTCACTTACGTCACTCATCCCTTGAACCTCGTAAAAAATGATGACAAATCCCATGATATTCAGTACACCGGCAGTCAACATACACATTCGATGGATCTGTAACAAAAAAAAGGCAATAGAGTGGAGGGGTGGGAGGGGGGTGGGGCTGGAAGAAACAAATTCTAATGAATTCCCTTATATAATTCTTTAACTCCATCCTCTCTCATTTCGTCTGCCTCTCTCTAACCCTGACTGTCTCTCTCTTCCCCTTCTATTCTTCTGCCATCTCGCCCTTTCTCTCTCTCTCTCTCTCTCTCTCTCGGTGTTTATTTCCTTATTCTTTTACTCACCCCTAACTCTCTTTCTCTGCGTAGACCCCTCAGTCCCTCGATCTTATTGCATAGTGTCTTTTATAACACGTCCCCCCCCCCCCCCATCATTATCGTACATACAACTTAAAGTTACCACTACCCCTCTCCCCAGGCCATCTTCTCATATTCAAACACACACATGCACACACATACACCTAGACCGACCGTCTCATCTAGACCACTCTTGCTGACCAATTAAAAACAACCACAAAATAAACCCACATACCGTGAACCAAACTTTTCTCCCACACAATGTCTTGTGTGGCCACAGAGGTTTGTAAAATCTGGCTACAACAGTGCCGATACTTGCGCAGAACAACCAGGCAAATACCATCACACAGGCTGGAAAATAACAGACCAAATATAAATTAGAATCAGACCAAACTGGTGATCTCCTCCCAACTATAGGAGACAATTGTATAGAATAACTGTTAGCCTCAATTGCTGGCTCTCAAGGTGGGTAACGTCGTCCCCCGGAGGAAGGGGTGGGGTGGGGGGGGGTGCGATTTTGATGTTCAGAGCGGCGAAAACGAAGAAAAGGGCGACAGGGAAACGATGAATTGGGGGGGGGGGGGTGAAAACATGATTTGAGGATGATTCTAGAATTTCTGGGGCAATTACAAGACACCACTGACTGACTAGTTAAACAGCATGTAGTAGATGGGTTTTTATGGACAGAAAAGGCCTATAATGTTTAGTGCAGTTTGTTACAGGGTGGGCATTCGACTGCATTTTAAATCGAGAGGTATTTCTTAATTACTCTTTCGTACCATGCCACACACTAAGAACAATCTGAATAAGTTTCATAAACAGACCTGCAGGGCCACAAATTTAATTACATTAAATTTCCTAACAATTTTGTCTAGATCTATTACATACTAAAAGACAACATCAGCAGCATCAAATGAAAATTCAATAATATGTCACTAGGAGTCTTCTCTAGATTCCTATAAGATTAAGTTCATTCTGACTCACTAACAATTTAAGTCTTAATTATCTATCTCTCAAATATAGTCTGCCTACTATCTATCAAGCAATATACTAATGTCTCTGGCGACAATGTCATCTCAGCTATTTGTGCCTACCGCTTATAATGGATCAAGATCGTCAATATAAACTGACGTAGTTAAGTCTATTGGATCTACTCTAGGATGGGCTGGCAATCCCCAGCCTCATCCAGACAAATCAATCCCAATTCACAGATGTGTATGCCAAACATTCATACTAGTTGCAAGTTAATATAATTCTTTGTCTTGCATTCTTGGGTAGCACTCCTAGCATATGCGGCAATCCTGTCCTACTGGATAAATTATGTTCAGCTCCTCGTTCATTGTTGAATCATCAACAGACAAACACTTACACTTGGTCCCTGGTAAGGAAAACCAGGGAACAGTAGACAACAGCAGTGGGCATATCTCATTCAAGCATATGGCTTCATCTCAATGCCTATAATGGACTAGACATAAATCAACAGTCTTATGATTCTTCAGAAAGAATCGTGCCGACGCCTGCACAGATTGGAATTTTCTGTATGGAGTCATGAACATAGGTATGGCTACGCTTTTATACTGTGCAGCCACCTGCAAATTACCGTCCAAATGCCTAGATTTGATTGGTGCATCCATGCGAGCTCAGCTCGCAGTATTAATAGATTCTACGTGGGAGTTGGTCACGGCCTTGTACTAAAAACAGACAAGGTCAAATTAAAATGTCAAAACCATTACTGAAATCTTTAAACCCTCGTGCTTTCTACATTTTATGTACGAATTTCTGAACTCGACTAAGCGTCTTAAACTATCTATCCTTATTCACCCCTTCTCTTCCCTTGTAAGTGTTCATCAAAATCACGGGGTCGAGAATTGCACTGTCACTCCTAACTTATCCATTTATTCTATCTTGCCCCACTTTCTTTCCATCTCTAAGAAAAAGTGTTTCAAAAACAAACTGTTCACGAGAACAGTTCAAGGACAATTTACGCTGGTTATAATCAACGAGACCGTGAAAACTCAAGTCTTTGCAAGTCGTGACCCAGCACGACAATTATAACATTAACCTTGACATCCCCCACCCCAGTGGAAATTTTAAGAAAAATTTACACGATAGGATCGAAGAAACCACAAAGTTATTGTGGTGGGGGCTCAAGTACTACTGTAGAAAAGTCAGCCTTAAGCTTGAGAACAAAAAATCTAACTAAGAACGTGCATATTGGATGGAAAAAAAGCATACAATTATTGATGCCACGTTCTATAGAATCTAGTCTATCGAAACATTCTTACTGCACACAATCAAACTTCTCACGAACATTTATAATAACAATGAGTATATCACTGTATACTGCTGGATTAAAGTATAACTACAATCAAACAATCAGGCCTTATCGAAGGAATAGGCTCATAATTATCTAGTCAAGACACATAATTGCTGCTTATATACACATTCACAAACAATATATTGTTAATTAAAATACTGTGGTATCCAATGGCAGCAGTAGCTCTGGTAGCTTGGTTTGCCATGTCTCCATCTCATTGACCCGCTGACAAGGGCGTCAGGTTTGTCAGAAGCTCAGGTCACAGTCCGGAATGACGCTGGTTATAATCAACGAGACCGTGAAAACTCAAGTCTTTGCAAGTCGTGACCCAGCACGACAATTATAACATTAACCTTGACACAGTTGATAAAGAGGAATGCCTTCTGTTTTATAGTGAATAAATCAACAACACGCATATTGTCATTAATAAGGCTCTGAAAGACTTAACATTATATTGTGTGTGTAATCTGTCTTCTTGTGAAATGTTTGTGGGATTTGAGCAGAGAATCGGGGAAAGTGTGTGTCTAGGGGGGGGGGGGGGGGAGGAAGAGAAAATTTGGAGCCGAAGTAATGCTAGTAATAATTAGTAATAGTTAACTTGTAAAGCGCTTAAATCCACAATAAAAATCATGTGCTCTAAGGCGTTGAACTATTAGAAACAGAATTAACATAAGATCAAATCATCATACTCCCACACAGATCACACACATTAACAAACACTTGATCTACTCTCATTCTCAAATCTCTGAGACCAAAGAGGGACAGAATAATTTATTCAGTTTCAAAGAAAAGCAATCCTGAACAATTCAGTTTTGAGCCTATTTTTAAATGTGACGATGTTTTCACTTTTCCTGATGTCAAACGCTGAGGTTGTTCCACAGTTTAGGTCTACCAGTAGAAAAAGACGACGATTGCCTGGGAGTGGTTGGAATTGGGGACACGGTGGTCTAGAGGCAAGGTGCTCGCCTCTCATGCCGAAGCTACCGGGTTCAAATCCCTGTCGGTGCAGGCATGTTGGAATTTTTTGGTAGGGGGGGCGGGGGGAGCAGGCCGAACAAGGCCGGTGCCCGGGAAAAATTCTAAAAAAACTTTATCCTTACCATAAAAAGACACAGAAACAAGAACAAAGAAAAATGAAAACAGGAAAAGTGAAAGTGTAAAAACCTCCTAAACTAATGAAAACAGGAAAAGTGAAAGTGTAAAAACCTCCTAAACTAATGAAAACAGGAAAAGTGAAAGTGTAAAAACCTCCTAAACTAATGAAAACAGGAAAAGTGAAAGTGTAAAAACCTCCTAAACTAATGAAAACAGGAAAAGTGAAAGTGTAAAAACCTCCTAAACTAATGAAAACAGGAAAAGTGAAAGTGTAAAAACCTCCTAAACTAATGAAAACAGGAAAAGTGAAAGTGTAAAAACCTCCTAAACTAATGAAAACAGGAAAAGTGAAAGTGTAAAAACCTCCTAAACTAATGAAAACAGGAAAAGTGAAAGTGTAAAAACCTCCTAAACTAATGAAAACAGGAAAAGTGAAAGTGTAAAAACCTCCTAAACTAATGAAAACAGGAAAAGTGAAAGTGTAAAAACCTCCTAAACTAATGAAAACAGGAAAAGTGAAAGTGTAAAAAACTCCTAAACTAATGAAAACAGGAAAAGTGAAAGTGTAAAAAACTCCTAAACTAATGAAAACAGGAAAAGTGAAAGTGTAAAAACCTCCTAAACTAATGAAAACAGGAAAAGTGAAAGTGTAAAAACCTCCTAAACTAATGAAAACAGGAAAAGTGAAAGTGTAAAAACCTCCTAAACTAATGAAAACAGGAAAAGTGAAAGTGTAAAAACCTCCTAAACTAATGAAAACAGGAAAAGTGAAAGTGTAAAAACCTCCTAAACTAATGAAAACAGGAAAAGTGAAAGTGTAAAAACCTCCTAAACTAATGAAAACAGGAAAAGTGAAAGTGTAAAAACCTCCTAAACTAATGAAAACAGGAAAAGTGAAAGTGTAAAAACCTCCTAAACTAATGAAAACAGGAAAAGTGAAAGTGTAAAAACCTCCTAAACTAATGAAAACAGGAAAAGTGAAAGTGTAAAAACCTCCTAAACTAATGAAAACAGGAAAAGTGAAAGTGTAAAAACCTCCTAAACTAATGAAAACAGGAAAAGTGAAAGTGTAAAAACCTCCTAAACTAATGAAAACAGGAAAAGTGAAAGTGTAAAAACCTCCTAAACTAATGAAAAAGGTTGAAATTCAGTAGCCTAAATTAATGATGCCGTAGAGATTTTGCCCAGAACGTTAGGAAATACAAAAATTATTCGCTTATTCAAAGTAATGACAAGTTTCAGGCACTCATGTTTACCCTTTTATGTCATGATTATGGAAGATTGTCTTAAGTCGAAATGTGTACAAAACTTACCATGTGTTTTGATAAAGATTCGGTCTGTAAGCAAAGGGCGGACAACCATGAAGGATTGAAAGTCCACAATTTTGGCTGACACTGCAGGCAGTCCGTGGTGTTCCTCTTTCCTTCCTGAGGGTGGGAGGAGGCGGGGACCGGGGGACGGGGGGGGGAGGGGGGAGGGGTAAGTTGTTGCAAGAATGAGTCAAGGGACCAATTAAAAGTTACCTCCAAGGTTATTCATCTGTTTTGATCTTTTTGGGGGGGGGGGGGGTTTGTTTCTCTCTCTTTCACTTTGTCTGCCTGGCTGATTCTCTGTGTCTCTCTCACTCTCTCCCCACCCCATCTCTCCCTGCCCCCTCGCTCTCCTCTTTTACCCATTTCCATCTGTGCTTCCTCACCTTCTCTCTCTCCTCCAGACAAATTTTGTTTGAACTTTGACCTCTTTATTTTCCCCCCACGTTTTTTATTTTTGTCTATTCTTCTTTCTCTATGATCGTTCTCTCCGTCATTGTGATTAGTGTCGCCTCTCTGGGCCATCCATACATCTTTAACCGATTTTGACATACACCACCCCCCCCCCCCTTCCCCCATTCAACCCTTCCAAGAAATAAATGGCCGATTTTATCATTTCACCGCAAAGCTTTAGAAACTGCTTAAAACATCTCAAACTGACAGTCTGACCTGTTTAAAGTGGTTATCGATGTCGCGGTGACACTGAAGGTTTGATACTGCAATGCGTGTTCAGCATCATAGTGTGTTCTATACGTACACTTTTCATGTGTTGAACTGTGACCATTTTCATTGACGTTCTGAGTGCTCTCCGTCATAATAGCAGAAACGGTACAGCGGAACTAACGTGTGTGGTAGGCTATTGTAAGGGCACAGAAGTCTAACTACAAAGCCAAATTTTTCTTAATAGAGAAACTACTGTGTTGTGTTCAATGTTTAACTACAGCCTACCATGAAAATACCATGGCCCCTTACCAAAAAACCTGAGTATGTCACGTCGACCTACCGTCGTGAGCGCTGCCCTGGGCAACCAACATGTACCAGTCTTTCTCCAAATCGTAGACTCGATTCTCTCCTGTTTGGAACTTTTTACGCGCAAACTGGCAATGGACGAGCCCATCTCTCACTTCCATGCTCTCCTGGCTGAAAACCACCCGATCCTGGAAGCCAAATGAAGAATATTTGAGGAGTTTAAAATCAGAACGCTCTACGAAGTGATTTGACCTAATTAGCACTTTCTGGCCCTTCAAAGTGTTGGCATCAAATTATTATTACCTTCCGCTTCAACATCGAAGGTGCCATGACTGTATTAAAAGATTTAGAAGAAAATCGCATTGGCCTAATTTACGTTAAGTAGTTATGGATAAAAAAACAAAACGAAACAACAACAACAAACCACAAAAACGATATTTTTTTCTCAGACTCAGAACTTTGAACTTCCTATGCTTTGATTTCAGCATCTCCTTTCTGAAGATTTAAGCGCGACTGACAAGCCAACAGATTATGATTGTCGTGGAGAATTTCTTGACTGATCTGACCCGATAGCGAACACTGCAACGAAGGTAGATAACCATGGAAGAAGATTTCTCTTAAATTGTCTGTATTCTCTTCCCTGATCAAATGTTTGGCAAGTAGAAAGTTGACACTGACTTAAAACAAACCGGGCATTATTGTATTGCTGCCTTTGGCTGTAACTCGAATCATCAGCTGTACCTTTATTGGAGCAATGTTTGAATATTTATACATATTAAAACAGGTTGGTCATGCATCAACAAGGCCGGCTGCCAGGGCAACATTTCAGACAAACAAACAAACTAATCCCTACCATCAATCCCCCGCCCCCCCCCCCCCCCACGGAATCAAACACGTATACAAAAACAATTACACCAGCAACAAAAACAAAAACAAGAAAAAAAAATACAACAAAAGAGACAAAGGGAGACGCATATGCCAAGAACAGAGACCCTCCCAAAAACAAACGTCCCAGCGCATGCATAAATTAATGGTATTGACTGTAAACTCTGAAATTACCAAATCTTTCAGCATGTCATTCTTGAACCGATGGTTAAAGGACACGTGAACTCTGGGCTGACCATCGTCCTCAGTACATTCCACTACACTGTCGGAGCCCTGGCCAAACAAACATTTTGCTCAAGGTTAACATAATCATGTTTAATGTACGTTTGGGTTCAAGACAGAGCTGCCTGTCAGGTGATGGACTCTGTGTTTAAGCTGGTATTAAAAGGCTTAAGAAGTACAGAAAGGAAACGCTGGTGAGTAAAATAATATGACAGCTATGGCAAAATTTGTCGATAAAGACTTCTGAACTCACACCAGAAGGGGAGAGGGTTGGAAAGGCTAGAGACAATGATTGTTGCATGAGGTAAAATGTATGAACGAAAAACATTTCTTCCTGTTTTGTAGATGATACAGAATCATCCACATTCTTAAATAGTCATTATCTATGCTGTGTTACGGATAAAGACCACAGTACACCAGGGTGGGCCAAATTCACTTTTAAACATCAATTTATAGCATGAAAAGTGCTCGAGCTTTCTATATGCATTATAACTTGGTATGTCTTAGTTTCTTTAGACATTGTAAAAGTGGAGTTTGGACAAAGAATAAAGTAACTGGTCTTGTCCACAGCATCCGCTCCGCTCCGTTATTTTTACGGAAAAATGACGTGTGGAAAGTGAAACATTCTTTACCTCTGTCTACGTGTCCACAGCTTCCATTCCGCTCAGCTCCTCATCTCTATAGAGGCAAAGAGAGTTTTTCATTCGTCATTTTCCTTAACAATTGCGGAGCTGATGTTGTGAACAAGATCACAGGTCACAAAAAAGGAAGCGCATATCCGTACAACATGTTGTTTGATTTCAACACCTCCTTTCTGAAGATCTAAGCGCGACTGACAAGCCAACAGATTATGACTGTCGTGGATAATTTCTTGACTGATCTGACCCGATACCGAACACAGCAACGAAGGTAGATAACCGAACAACATGTTGTACGGGTATGGACAGTGCATATCCGTACAACGTACACAATTCGATGACGTAGAACACACACCGGAATACTATATTACTGACCTTATTAATTTGCATAGCCTTAAAAAATATGAATCGGCTTAGTAGCAAAACAATCCGACTTCTGCTCGGAGATTGCGTGATCTGCGCTAATAATATACCGGTACTTGAGTGTACGTCGATCACCAATGGCCACCCCAACTCCTTTTCGCCTGATTAGTCAATCTGACTACCGCCCATTGATACAAACTGACTGGACCCTCACGCCCCCAGGTCCATCTGACTATTCCATGTGTTGTCACTTTAAATTCGTGAACACCATGCCAAGTTTTGTTTCAGCAAACCTTCACCAGTCGCGCTTTTGGTAAACATGTTGTACGGATATGCACTATCCATACAACATGTTGTATGAATATGCAATGTCCATACATGTTGTACGGATATGCACTGTTCATACAACATGTTGTACGAATATGCACTGTCCATACAACATGTTGTACGGATATGCATACATATATTTGCGGGCTGCCCCTTCCCCTCCCCTCCTACTGGTGACTGAGCACGTGTTCACTTCTTTTTTCCTTTTATTGTTGACATTCGCCCAGCGTGTACTCGGTGACCTGACTTGTGAGTAGTTTTTTTTCCTCGCTCGGTTGTTGTTGGGTGATTTGACCCTTTTTGTCTGTAAGGCAGTAAACGGTACAACCTGTGACTGTCCTCACTGCCTTGTGAGTGGCCCGGGAGGGTCAAAGGCTAGGGGAGTAAACCCTAAACAAATCCGGAGGGAGGGCCCCTAAGGCAGTTGATGGGGAGGCTCTTAGCCAATCCATTCTCTGGCAGCCCCTGCAACTTTGTTGATTTCCAAACGCATGGACCCTGTCTTTCCTTTGGAGCTTATCAACACTGTCCAGAGGGGGAAAGTGTAAGATGGGCTAGACACTTTTCTCTCTAGAAGCCCAGGCAAGCAGCATGCCTAAAGGAGATCACTGCAATCCGAGCAAGTACAGTGCACATCGCCTATCGCTCAACCACAGCTAGTGCAGCATGAAGACAATGGAGAGGACACTCCATCCTTGCTGACCAGCATGGACACAACACGGGGAGAGACAGTTACGGGTTCTAAGTCGACTCTATTTGGCGAACAGAGAAGGCGCCACGGGTCTCTGTCGGCGGTGGGAGCAGCTATTCAGCTGCACTGATCGGCTACCGCCCGCCTAAACTGGGCAGCCCCCAGTCAGTAAGGTGTCGATCCGCCACGTCTGCCTGCTCTTATGGGTGTACGGAAATAGGACAAAAGCCAAAAAGCAGACGTAAAGCCAAGCACCAGGCAATAAGAAACGCAAATTTAAATCAATCCCAATGAAGTTGGGCACCTGGAATGTGAGGACAATGTGCACCGGACTTGACAACACTGATCTTGACAACACCAAAGAGTTAAGAAAGACTGCCATCATAAACAAAGAACTCAAGAGGCTAAACGTTGACATCGTGGGCTTACAGGAAACACGACTGGCTGATAGTGGCTCAGTGAGAGAGGCAAACTTCACTTTTTTCTGGCAAGGTCTAGGACAAGAAGAGCCTCGACTTTATGGTGTGGGCTTCGCAGTCAACAACAAGCTCCTCGCCAAAATTAATACACCTCAAGGTATATCCGAACGCATCATCACCATGCAGCTGAAGACTAAGTCAGGCACAGCCCATCTAATTAGTGCCTATGCTCCAACATTAGCAGCTGAAACAGAAAACAAAGACAAGTTTTATGAAGACCTTCAAAACGTACTTGCGAAGATACCAACAAACGATCAGATTTTTATCCTTGGTGACTTCAATGCCAGAGTTGGCACAGATCAACAAGCATGGCAAACTTGTCTCGGCCATTTTTGATTAGGCAAGACAATAATAATAATAATAATAATGTATAGCATTTATATAGCGCATATCCATTTAAAATGCTCTATGCGCTTTACAGAAACAACATGTCAACCACAGAGCAGAATGGAGCTGCCTGCGAAGCGCTCAACACACTGCACTGCTTCTTTCTCTCTCCCTGTCTCGCTCACTCTCTCTCTCTATCTCAGAGCAAATTGTAACGCAGCCTGTTAGGCGCAGTTCACAACTCGCAACAGTTCGCAACTCACAGCAGTTCACAACTCACATCAGTTCACACAACACACAACTCAAAATAATATTTGAATATTTATTAATAACAATATATATATGGTTTTGTTGTTGCTGGTTTGGGGGGGGGGGTGATATGGACAAATTTTTAATCTCTTAATTTCCATTGTCAATTTTGCCCGGGCAGCGGCCTTTCGGCCTGCTCTTTACGATTTCCAACTGCCAAGGTATCTTTAACGTGCGCAACGTGCACACGGGCCCTCCGAATTTTTTCGTCCTTATCCGAGAAGACTAGGTACTCGATCCTACCCCCCAATAGGACCAGGGACTTGAAAATATGAGAAAAATCCAATTTCCAACATGCCTGCACTGCCCGGGTTTAGAACCCGGGACCCTTGGCATGAGAGGCGAGCACCTTGCCTCTAGACCACCTTGTCCCCTGATCAACGACAACGGCCAGAGACTTTTGGAACTCTGCTCAGACAACAATCTATGCATCACAAATACTTTTTACAATGGAAAGGACTGCCACAAAGTCTCATGGCGTCATCCCAGATCTGGACATTGGCATCAAATTGATTTTATTATCGTCAAAAAGAACCATCTGAACAACATCAAACAAACAAGATCATACCACAGTGCAGACTGCAACACTGATCACCTGCTCGTTTTAGCCAAGACAAAGATTGTGGGCAGAAACATTCACAGAGCCAAAGAGACGAAAAGACCAAAAATTAACACACGAAATGCCAGCAACAAAGACATGCAAGCAGTTTTTCAAGGGAAGATGGAAGAACAGCTCCTCTCCATAGATGATACTACACCAGAGAAGATGTGGGCCGGTTTAAAGGAAGCTATGCACGATTCTGCTTCTCAGGCCTTTGGTACAAACAGATCAAACAATAAAGACTGGATTGAAGAAAACGAAGCAACACTATTGCCACTTATCGAGAAAAAGCGCATGGCACTTTTGGCACACAACAAAACTCCATCAGATCGCACCTTAAACAAATTACGAGCTGCAAAATCTACACTTCAAAAAGAGACATGGAAATGCGCAAACACATACTGGGAGAATCTTTGCCCAGACATACAGAAAGCTCATGACATCGGAGATAGTAGAGGAATGTATGAGAAAATTCGGATTGCTCTTGGCCCACAGATTAACAAGATAGCACCACTAAAATCGTCATCAGGTGAACAATTCACAGATAAAAACGAACAAATGGCCAGATGGATTGAACATTACTCAAATCTCTACTCTCAAGAACGTACAGTGGATGACAGTCTAGAAGAGGCCCTCCCGCAGCTCCCAGAATTTACAGACCTAGACAAAGAACCTACACAGGAAGAACTCAACAAGGCTATAGATGAGCTTGCAAGTGGAAAGTCTCCGGGTAGTGATAACACACCAGCGGAAATCTTGAAAGAGAACAAAGATTTCCTCCTTCCTCATCTATACAAGCTCCTCATCCTGTGCTGGAAGCATAAAGAGATTCCACAAGATATGAAAGATGCTAACATCGTGACCTTATATAAGAACAAAGGTGATAAGGGAGACTGTAATAATTACAGAGGCATATCTCTGCTAAGTATCACAGGAAAAGCAATTGCCAAAATACTTTTAAATCGTCTTCAACAACTAGCAGAAAGAGTACTTCCAGAAAGCCAGTGCGGTTTTAGGTCAGGACGATCAACCATGGACATGATATTCTCTTTACGTCAACTGCAGGAAAAGTGTCGCGAGCAAAGTCTACCTTTACATATGGCATTTGTCGATTTAACAAAGGCTTTCGACACAGTCAGCAGATCAGGACTGTATATGGTGCTCCATAAGATCGGATGCCCCCCGACCTCCAACTCATCATGTCCTTTCATGAAGATATACAAGCCACAGTCCAATTTGATGGTTCTACATCCGATCGCTTCAACATCAAAAGCGGGGTGAAACAAGGCTGTGTCCTGGCACCAACACTTTTTGGTATTTACTTCTCCATGCTTCTGCAGTTTGCATTCAGGGAATCCCCTGGAGATGTTTATCTCCAGTGGCGAACTGATGGATCCCTCTTCAATCTTGCACGCCTCAAAGCAAAAACTAAAACCAAGTCAACATTGATCAGAGAATTGCTGTTTGCAGATGACGCAGCACTAGTTGCCCATAGCGAGTCCACAGTACAATCAATGATGGACTACTTATCACAAGCATGTAAAGCTTTCTCTCTTATTATCAGCGTCCAGAAGACTGTTATTATGACACAAGATGGCACAACACAATGCAACATCAAGCTGAACAACAACCAATTGGAGACTGTCCAGAAATTTTGCTACCTGGGATCAACAATGACTTCTTCAACTTCATTAGATAGCGAAATAGGTGCCCGAATAGGAAAAGCAGCCACAGCCTTTGGAAAATTAAACAAAAGAGCTTGGAATAACAAAATGTTAAATAGAAAAACAAAGATCAGGATATATGAAACATGTATATTGAGCACACTCTGTCACAAATCCCAGACTGGGAGATGTAATAGTTTATGACAGGACGACAATCACGAACAAACAAGTTTAACACTTAACAAAACAACCCATCAGACTCACACATTTATTAAACATAATTATACATATAATAGCGCAATTACATACATTATATTATTGAAATGCACTGCCGTACAACGGCCTTATTCTCACACACACTCTCCCTCGGATCCACAATCCGGTATTCACTCCTAAAGGCACTTCGGCCTCAGCCTCTCCCCTCAGGGTCTTAATAGCACATTAGTAATTCACTGGCACCGCAGTCTCTCAATATCACCTTCCTATTGTCATACACCTTAGCACTCCCCTAGCACCTCAGCAGGGCAATAACACATTATTATTTCCATAGCCATCAACATGACAACAACATAGTATCAGTTCACTAGCCTATCAACATGGCAACAATATAGTATCTCATTCACTCTCATATCTACGTCCCTGTCCGTGGCCTGAGTGCCACGACTTTATGTGCCTCTACTGTCCTGCACTGACAGCCTCACTTCTGGCCTATGTGTGGCCTCCGGCCCTATGCTGGCCTATCCCCTGTGCTCATCGAGGTGGCCCTGCGGCCCGTCCCCGACACCTACAAGAATAACATTACATTGGTATAATACCCTACCATTTCTATTCACTCCACCTCTACTTACAATCCATGAAGCGTACACACACTAGTTCACCTTTCACTCACCACACATCTTACGGTAACACACTTCCATCGGAGTACACACTACTCACTCGCGCTACAAATCCATGAACTCACTTTCATCTATCGCTCATGGCGCACATTGCTATATCCAATATCAAGGACTTCCACATTCCTCACATATACTTATTCACATCATGGTAATAGACGAATATAATATAATACATCAATCATAATAATCAATCAACGTTCTACATACCAGTCATTACTGGAAAGACTCTCACTAGTCTTCTCGACTGCTTCCCTTATGTCCGCCCGATGGGCTCTTATTCACAGGTCCGCTCCGTCGGACCTTCTAACTTGCAGTGATAGTAATCCAGCGCTTTCGCCTCATTCAGACTTCCACACCACTCATACACGCACGCTTTTCCCACTTGTCTGCATGAGTTATTTTTACTCTTCCCCTTTCACGTCTTTTCCTATCCGTCTGTCGTGAGCTCTTCTTATTCTACACCCGCTCTGTAGCAATCCCCTTAATTGCACTCACTCCACTCGTGACATCATCCCCCACCCCAAAAAAATTAATGCAATTAATTTCAAATCGCATCAAGATGACTGTCAACGAGTGAGCGTGAGCAATACCTACACTAAAAAAACTGACCTAGCAGCTCCCCTAGTATATAGAATACCGAAATCAGGGGAAAATATGGGGATCAATATGGTCTGAAATATGCATATATGTGTCACATCATGAATAGCTAACTAACCACCATACTTAATACAGAATCAAAAGCCAATCAACCTATCAACCATTCTTCATATCATATTTATAATGTCAATATTTTAAAGACGACCCATTCACACAGATCCTGTCAATGTTCCTGTCCTCTGATTTATAAGCTCCTGAAATCTTCCCCTAGGCTCGACTAAGGTAGTCGGCGATATGATTGCTGGTTCCTGGAATTGGTTGAATAACGAAGGTGTACGGCTGCAAAGCCAATGCCCATCTAGACAAGCGTGGGCTGGACGAACGATTCTTCGACAAAAATGTCAGTGGCTTGTGGTCTGTCTGGATACAAAATTATCGTCCCATGAGATAACGTCCTAGTTTCTGGACGGACCAGACAATGGCAAGACACTCACGCTCTATCACAGAATACTTTCTTTCTCTCTGCAATAACTTCCTACTGACATAACACACAGGATGGAGACATTCTTTCTTCTCCTGTAGAAGACAAGCGCCGACAACAGAGTCCGACGCATCCGTTCTGAGGATAAAATTAGATCGAAAATCGGGTAATATCAAAATGGGTGACGATGATAATGCTGTCACCAAATTATCAAATGATGTCTGACATTCAGACGTCCACTGGACCTTATCGGGTTGTCCCTTCTTAGTAAGGTCAGTAAGAGAAGATGACAAGGAGGAAAAATTTGGAATGAACTTTCTGTAGTAATTTAAAATTCCCACTAAGCTTCTGACTTGTTTCTTTGTTTTAGGGATTTGCAACCCTACTAACTTGTCAATTTTTGTTACTTCAGGTCTCTGAACACCTCTACCCACAATATGTCCTAAGAATATTATCTCTGGACATGCCAAATCCATCTTTGCGGGTTTAGCCGTTAACCCAAAATGACGTAATCGTTGAAAAATTACTGTTAGTGTCTGAATATGCTCAGACCATGTCGACGTATGGCATGCTATATCATCAAAGAATGACACGACATTAGGTATGTCCTTCAACACTAATCTCATTAATCGTGCAAACGTCGCTGGCGCGTTCACCAACCCAAATGGCATGACCTTAAATTGGAATAATCCAATGGGCGTTTGGAACGCCGTGTATTGTTTAGACTCCTCAGTGAGCGGGATTTCCCAATACCCTTTCGTCAAATCTATCTTGGAAAACCACGTGGACCCGGCCAATGAAGCTATTAATTCCTCCTGAAACGGAATAGGCTCCCTATCGCCTACCGTAATAGTGTTCAATCTTCGAAAATCAATACAGAACCGCACCGATCCATCAAGTTTTTTCACGAGGACGATGGGTGATGAATACGGCGATGTTGATGGTTCTATCACATCTAACTTCAACATTGACTCAACTTCCTTTATGACTCTATCTCTCGAAGAAAAAGGCAACGGATACGGTCTAAGAAATACTGGCTTATCCGAAGTCAACTTTATTTGGTGCTGGATCACCGTAGTGCGACCCGGCAAATCCGTAACAACATCCGGAAATGACGCTAACAGGGTCTCAAGTTCCCTACTCCTTGAACTCGTAAGGTCAGGGTTAATTTTTACGTCCCTGTAACCTTGTGTCGCAGTTAACTCCGGCAATTGAATTTGTAACTCTTCCTGCGCCTCGGTGTCGCTTACGTCACAGTCCAACTGGTCTACGACCCCCGTACAAGCAATAGAGAAGACAGTCTCCTCTGGTCTTGTCTGTGCACACAGATACTGTGGTCTCTCATAAAATCTCTGTAGCATATTAACATGGAAAACCTTACTCGCTCCATCAATGTGGATAGCGTAATCTACCTTTGAAACAACTCGCTCAATAACATAAGGGCCTTTCCATGTCATCAATAACTTATTATGGTCCGTAGGTACCAACAACAGAACCTTGTCTCCTGGCTTAAAAATTCTCAGTTTGGACCCTCTATCTTTATAGTCTTTTGCTCTTTTCGAAGCGATACCAGAAGCTTCTTCCGCTATAGTGCGCGCTGAAGATAGTCTTTCTCTTAAATCAACAAGGTACTGAAACCTTTTTAACGGTTCCGAAACCGTGGGGATCTTTTGACGAGGAGCCCGGGGTGAACGACCCTTATGCGTCGTCTTTCGGCACGCACTGCACGTCTTACAATATAACCGCACATCTCTATGTATCGATGGCCAATAAAAATCTTTCAGAACTCTCTCCTTGGTCCTAGCACTTCCCATATGACCCGCTAATGGAACATCATGGGCCAGACGCAATACTGTAGCAATTAACGACCGTGGCACGACGACCTGCTTTTGAACGGAAGCCACTGTGACGTACATACGGAACAGAATGCACCCCTGGACAAAAAAAGAAGATGACCCGTTTTTATATTTCCTTGTTTTCTCGGTTCGCGCTTCCCCAAAACATGGGTTTAATGATGGATCCTCCCTTTGTAATCTCGCCAAGCGCTCTGGCGTGATATCTAGGTTGACCGCTGGCGTCGCCAAAGGTCTAATCTTATCTTTATCAGCTACCCGTCGACGTGTTTCGACCGCGGCGCAAAAGTCAATACCTTTTGATTGCGACCATGCCTGCACGTTCTCATCGGAAGGGGAAACTACCCGTGATACATTCCCAATGATGAGCTGGGCGCCTGGAAAACAACCAACGACTGCTTCGACTTCCCCGCTAAGGAAAGGTGTATCTATCATTATTCTTGCCATGGGTAATTTCTCAATGGCCCCCGAAAATTGGATGCACGGGACAGTCTCACCTGTAAGCTGTGAATCCCGAATGCAGTCTCTATGCACTCCCACAACGGTAGATCCTGTATCTCGTAAAACCGAGACCGGTTCGTCCCCAACAAACCCCGGATAAACCCTAAGACCACCTCCTGTATGACATGAATTTATAACGGGGATCTTTCTCCCACAAGGTAAAACACCGGAAGATAATAACTTCTCACAACTGGGACACTTAGAATACTGTCCGCCTCCGTTGTCCGATGTAACACACGCAGCCGCATGATGAAATTTATTTGGGGAACATGGACTGGAGCTACTGTCCACGTTCGCCACTATCCTACCTGCAGGGCAGTTCACGCTGATGTGATCTGCTCTTCCGCAGTTCCAACACTTCGCGGCCCTACACTCGCGTGAAAAGTGACCCACGCGTCCGCAAGTCCAACACTCCGCTCCCTGTGCTGCCCTAGGCCTGGGTCCCCGTGACCCATCGCGACCGGAACTAGAGTCCCTATGCCGTCGGTCATCGGCAAAGGTCACAACTCGCCCCCGGCCATTACCGCGACCTAGCCCTCCTGCTCGGTCAAACTTACCGGATCGATATGCCGGTGATTGGTGATAGCCCCTATGCTGCCCCTGGGCTTGCCCACTATAGGCACCACGCTGACGCGACCTGTCCCTAAGTCCTGCCGGCGACCCCTCGACAACGGCGACGTACCCAGCATCTTGGACGTACGCCCTGGCGACTGGTTTGGACGGGTGCGCCGTACGGTATGCCTCCGCCAACTTAGACGCCTCCTGCACCGTCGCGGGTTCGTTCTCTTTCAGGAAAGCCACCAGATCTTTGTGGCACGACGCGTACAGCTGGTCACGGATCATTAGGTCTTTCAGTTTAGCGAAATCCGTGCCCACATGCGCCAAGTCTACCCAGTTCGCGAAATACTCAGTTAGTCTCGCGACGAAGGCAGCAAAGTCCTCCCTGGTATCTGCACGTGCTCGCCTAAACTGCTCCCGGAAGTATTCCTCGGTACGCGCAAATCGGCGAAGCAGCAAAGCCTTCAGCTTATCGTAATCTTGCACGTCTTCGCGCTGTAGCTCTTTAAAGTAGGTTAACGCTCGCCCCTGCAATAGCGATGCCAGGTACGTGGCCCATAATTCCTTATTTTCCCCCCATTGCAATTGTGCGTTCAGTTCGAACCTGTAAAGGAAGGCGTCTATGTCGTCCTTCCGGTCGTCGAACGTAGGGAGCTTAATCCTAACACCACCTTTATTGTGTACCTGCCGCTCAACTGCTTCTGTTGGCGCATTCTTTTTGATTTCCAACTCCGCTATTCTCATTCGCGTCTCTCTCTCCTGTTGGTTATCCCTAGTTTCTATCTCCCTTAACTTTATCTCCCTCTCCTGCTCCTGAGCCTTAGCCTCTCTTTCCTGTTGCTTAAACTCCCTTTCCTGTTGCTGAGCCTCTAACTCCTTTAACTTAAACTCTCTTTCCTCTTCCTTATCCTTAGCCTCTCTCTCCTGCTCCTGAGCCTTAGCCTCTTTTTCTCGCTCTCTATCCTTAGCACGCTCATCGCGCAAATCCGCCTGCTGTTCTTTAATCCAGCCGCGTAGCTCCTCTCCCTCCAGGCCAAGTTCCTTACCCAACTTCATTAGTTGTTGGAGTTCCGCCATTTCACAGATTTATGGTTATGGTATGTATTATAAGAGGACCAACCTGTCGGTATGATCACTAACGATATGACCAGAGACCTGAGATCACCCCAGATATAACAATACCCAGTTATCTCAAATACAATTCAGAAATTTACCTTTACAGCACAACTAATTCTATATCTATAAAATGTATAGCACTATTAATTATAAAGGAAAAAAGGAACGACAAGAATGAAGAAATACAGTAGAAGGACCACAAGTACGTCAAGGACAACGAACCAGACTAGGACAAAGCTTCTACAAAAAAAAAACTATAATGGAAAAAAAATGCAACCTACTACGCCGATTACACTACAAGGTACGAACAAGAACAGAGTCTGAAAAAAAAGAACGTATCTACAGAAAGGTAGAAGAGGGACAAGAGAAACGTCTTCCTAAAACAACGAGGAAGATAGAACGCTACAATCTAAACAAAAATACAGGTCCCTACAGAACTGTTCACTGTGATGAACGAAGTTCCTAGATTAGCCCACCTCCCGAAGAGGATAAACTACGCTCACCACAGCAAACCCGCGCCACCGCCCGTATAATCTATAACGACAACAAAAACAGCAAAAACAGGGAAACAGACAGATGAAAAGACAGCCCTCAATCCAGGGTACAAAATTTTCACTTAACTTTCAATTTTTTGAGTTTAACTCCTCCCCGTAATCGGAGCTCTGGCCGCTTGACTCCTCAGGCTGGCACACACACTCTGCAGAAATTTAAGTACACATTAATACATATTCATCAAAATACATGCATCAATACATATTATTATTCATTAACATACATAAATCATACCATCATGAAATTTCCATTCATCCCACGAACAAAGACAACAGCATGACTTCCTAGCACAACAGAAAAACAACTAGATATAACGAATACACAATGTCACAATGACCACAGGTAAACAGGACGAGCCCCCAGTGTCACAAATCCCAGACTGGGAGATGTAATAGTTTATGACAGGACGACAATCACGAACAAACAAGTTTAACACTTAACAAAACAACCCATCAGACTCACACATTTATTAAACATAATTATACATATAATAGCGCAATTACATACATTATATTATTGAAATGCACTGCCGTACAACGGCCTTATTCTCACACACACTCTCCCTCGGATCCACAATCCGGTATTCACTCCTAAAGGCACTTCGGCCTCAGCCTCTCCCCTCAGGGTCTTAATAGCACATTAGTAATTCACTGGCACCGCAGTCTCTCAATATCACCTTCCTATTGTCATACACCTTAGCACTCCCCTAGCACCTCAGCAGGGCAATAACACATTATTATTTCCATAGCCATCAACATGGCAACAACATAGTATCAGTTCACTAGCCTATCAACATGGCAACAATATAGTATCTCATTCACTCTCATATCTACGTCCCTGTCCGTGGCCTGACTGCCACGACTTTATGTGCCTCTACTGTCCTGCACTGACAGCCTCACTTCTGGCCTATGTGTGGCCTCCGGCCCTATGCTGGCCTATCCCCTGTGCTCATCGAGGTGGCCCTGCGGCCCGTCCCCGACACCTACAAGAATAACATTACATTGGTATAATACCATACCATTTCTATTCACTCCACCTCTCCTTACAATCCATGAAGCGTACACACACTAGTTCACCGTTCACTCACCACACATCTTACGGTAACACACTTCCATCGGAGTACACACTACTCACTCGCGCTACAAATCCATGAACTCACTTTCATCTATCGCTCATGGCGCACATTGCTATATCCAATATCAAGGACTTCCACATTCCTCACATATACTTATTCACATCATGGTAATAGACGAATATAATATAATACATCAATCATAATAATCAATCAACGTTCTACATACCAGTCATTACTGGAAAGACTCTCACTAGTCTTCTCGACTGCTTCCCTTATGTCCGCCCGATGGGCTCTTATTCACAGGTCCGCTCCGTCGGACCTTCTAACTTGCAGTGATAGTAATCCAGCGCTTTCGCCTCATTCAGACTTCCACACCACTCATACACGCACGCTTTTCCCACTTGTCTGCATGAGTTATTTTTACTCTTCCCCTTTCACGTCTTTTCCTATCCGTCTGTCGTGAGCTCTTCTTATTCTACACCCGCTCTGTAGCAATCCCCTTAATTGCACTCACTCCACTCGTGACACACTCCTCTATGGCTCAGAGACCTGGACGTTATATTCAAGACAAGAGAAGAAACTGAATGGATTTCACTTGAGATGCCTCCGCAAGATCCTTGGCATCAGCTGGCAAGATATAGTTACCAACACAGAGGTCTTGAAACGGGAATTTTCTACAGAAATACAGTAGACAACGGTTAAACCGAAATCGGCGGGACCACGGGTTTGTTTTCGGTTTAGACAGAGTTTCGGTTTAGAGATAGGAGGTGAAAAACGCCAGTTTGAAGAGAGGCAGCCCAAATCACTATCATAGAGGACAAATAATGTAAGTGCACAGGCTAAATAGACTCAACACGGCCTCGCTTGCTCTGTGTTTTTGACTGAGAATGAGGATGGGCGATTGCTCAGACCTAGGCACGCTCAAAGCATGGATATGCGGGTGAATGTGGACTAACTCTCAGAATAGGGAGACATGCGTGTGGACGGACAGTACAGAACCGCCGCCCTGCCGATCTCCTTACCGTTACCGCACACGATGCCAGAGCGCGATAACTAGTGTCGTCTCTCTGGTGTCATATATTTTACATGAAAGGTCAGTCGCGATGCGCCAGACGTAACGTCTGCTGCCGTCCGACTTCGCACCCGTGAGTTTATGGGCTTCCCTCCCTCTCCCCCTATCCCTGTAATGCTGCCGCTTCCATGTAGGCCTAACTAGGCCTACCGGGCAGAACGAAGCATGCATGGCTCTTATTTTTTTTTAGGGGGGAGGGGGTAGTGGGGTGATACAGTGACTTGACTTGATGTATGGCAAATCACAGTGGACTGGCCACTGAATCCAGCAATTTTCTTTTCGGTTTAATCATAGTTTGTTAACAAAGACAAAGAGGAAAAAATTCGGGGATTCTTATTTTATTTCGGTTTAGCGCTACTTTCTGTTTAGCCATTTTCGGTTTAACCGTTCTCCACTGTATATATCTATAGACCCATGTAAGTGGTAAAGGTTGGTGAGTAAGTGAGTTTTCAGCACTTGTGCGTTACCTCGTGTGGCATAGGATATTTAGTTGTTAGGTGTTCTCTGGTGCCATCCTAGTATTTTATTGTTCAGTATACAATTATTAAACTTTAGTATTATTTAATTGATCGTCGGATCTCGTGTTTATTTTTTCTACAGCTGTAATAGTTTCGTTTTCTAAAGGGTTGTAGTTAGATCAACTAACTCCCCCCTACTATGGCGTGCTACAATCAACCTCAGCTGTTACAATATATATGTTGTACGGATATGCACTGTCCATACAACATGTTGTAAGGATATGCACTGTCATACAACATATACGGATATGCACTGTCCATACATGTGCGGATATGCACTATCCATACAACATGTTGTTCGGATATGCACTGTCCATACATGTACGGATATGCACTGCATACATGTTGTGCGGATATACACTATCCATACAACATGTTGTGCGGATATGCACTATCCATACAACATGTTGTACGGATATGCACTGTCCATACAACATGTTGCGCGGATATACACCCCACAAAAAAATGTTTCATGCACGCCCTGTAAAATTTTGCCTTTGGCATACCCGTGACACAGGATACCGAGTCGGTTCAATTCGCCAAATTCCGTCCGTGGACGCGCGCGTATTATCACAGTGCAACAATTCGCACACACCTCTTCATGACTGAACGAAACAGATTAGTCCTACACAGCTCTGTGAGTAGTACTCACTATGTTTATACGCGCGCAAGTTGTGGACATACAATAAATGAAGAAATGGTCCGTCTCGGTATTCTGTGTGTCGGAGCATACTTATTACATTATCATTATATTTTTTAGAGAACACCGCAGAACTGTATTTTCAAGCCTGTCCATCGCCTACCATTTTTGTGTCGTCCGAGAAGGCTAGGGCCACGTACTGGTCAGATCTGGAGGTCACCTGCTTGGCCTTGACATCAAACCACACGTGGTCACCCATGTCTGTCCACATGACTGTGAAGTCACAGGCGCCATCCTGACAGTTGAGGAAACAACCTCTGTCCTGGCCACACTGGGGGTCTTCTGTTAGTGGCACCACCTGTGTGGGTGTATGTTGGGGGGGGGAGGGGGGGAGAGACAAGACATGACTGGTATAAAAACTGAAGAGAATGACTATTGGTTAGTTCTACTTAGGCCACACAAAACGCGGCTTTAGCTCTTGTTGCACAACTGAGAAATTCCACGATAAACGTTGGCGGCTTTAGTATTATGATAAGGAGTTGGAATAAATCGGAACAGTGAATTAGCTTGATAAGTGCCACAACGCATTTGAAACAGGTGTCAAAGTGGGCTTGTGTTATACCTCTTTTACACACTAAAAGATCTCCAGTTTTTCAGATAATGGAGACAAAACAAACAAAGAACCCCAGTGCATGTCGTCATTCTGAGCATGCGCACACGGCACTTGCAAGAAATGTTTTTTTTGTTTTTTTGTTTTGAGACAAAGGCTGAGCATGCGCACTCGCAAACATTGGCTATAATCCAAAAAGAAGGATTGAAACTATTGGAAGAACGAAACATTACGGTCTTAGAACTTCCAACGAAAGTCGTATCGACAGTAAAATTGAATATTTGGTACAAGTCAAAATTTGGCAAAAAGAAACAGTTGTATGCAGCAAAGCCTCGCGTAAGAAATAATACCCAAACTATACTCTGGCGCCCCCTGCCCATAAATTTTGAATCACACTAACACATTAGGTACTGTCCACACCACGATCGATCTTGGTTTGTTCCAGTCCTTAAGTGTTAGAATTGCGTTTGGTTTGTTGGCCACAATGACCTTTTCATTGGCTACATAGCAAGATTTACGTTTTGGAACTTGGCCACAAAATGAACATGAAAAAATTCTATTTTTGAGTATTTTGATTACCCAGCCCAAATAAACCCTTAACAAAATGAAACACTGTAGCGTATTGTTCACATAATTTGTACACGAAATAGCGACTTTGGCTTTCAGATGAGGGTTATTGATTATCCCAGTGATCAATCAGTTGTTATTCTAAGCTTGTTAGCTTATCCATATATCATGGGAAAATAGACAGTATCTTTCCCCAGGTCTATGTATGTCAGACCACAGTCAAGTCTGTTTTGGGTAGGTTTCAGCCTGAAGGTCTAGTCTATATAGCATGGAGTCAGACTGGATCTCGCGCACTAGTGAGAAGGAAACAATTCTCTCCCGCTAAGGAAAGTTCCAAATCTGAGCTGAAACCGACACAGAACAGACTTTGACCAGTGCTATGGCTGTGATCCATCCCAGCCAGCAATCGACGTCAATCCAACGTAGACCACCGTAAGATTGGTAGGATTATCGTGGGGGTGGATTCCCTACATCAAACCGACGTAGATACGATGTCGTAACCAGCGGATCTACCAAGGAATAATGATTCCTATGTGCAAACTTGACATCAAACCTACATTCCCTTAAGCTTGCTGGCTGGGATGACGTCATACTACCCCGGAATTCAACTATTTCGGTCAGTGCAGTGAATACTTACCCCATTGGGTATGCTTGACCAGCGGGGCGGCTGAACACCAGCTCGGGATAGATCTGTGAGTTTGGGAGGTGTGGTCACAAACAGTGGTGTGGTACTGAGTTGCTGTAGTACCTCTGGGGACGTCAGCATAGCCGTGGTCATTGTAGGGGTAGTGGTAGTGGTGGGGGCGGTTGTCGGTGGTAGCGTGGAGGGGGGTGGGGTGGTTGGGGGAGGGGCGGTTGGTCTGTCGATCTCACAGGGGGTGATGAATGGTGTGCGCAGGTCCGTGGGGTTGACGCTGAGGGGTGGGGCGGTGGGGTCCTGTATGACCACTGAGGCCACTTGAGGCCAGAAGGAATCGAAACGCTGGACAAAAGTGGACCTGTCATGTTCCAGTGAACACAAACCAAGAAATTAAAATAGAGGTACAAAATATTTATAGTTGTTAAGTTTTACTAACAATTAAAATAGAGGTACAAAATATTTATAGTTGTTAAGTTTTACTAACAATTAAAATAGAGGTGCAAAATATTTATAGTTGTTAAGTTTTACTAACAATTAAAATAGAGGTACAAAATATTTACAGTTGTTAAGTTTTACTAACAATTAAAATAGAGGTACAAAATATTTACAGTTGTTAAGTTTTACTAACAATTGAAATAGAGGTACGAACTATTTCAAGTTGGTATAGATTTGGTTAAACTGGAAGTCATTTATTGCAATGACGAAAAGAGTAAAGCTATTTTTTTTAAAAAAGAAACTCAGGCATACAAAAATCCATGTGAGATAACAAATGACCACATTTAAACAAAAAAAAAAGCGAGTGGTAAGTAGATGAATTTGGAGCTTTGGGGAGGGGGGGGGGGAGGGGGCTGGGAGGCGGGGAGGATTGTTAACCCCTCAAGACTGAGTTATGAGTTTGAGACTGGGTTTGGAGCAAGCATGTGGACACAATAACAGCCACATAGTGCCAGGAGGAGCAAGACGATAGACAGAGTAGAACAAACTGGCAGGACACAAGGAGACTTGCCAGGAGGTCTGACCAACCACCCTTTAACCCTTTGAATACCGACAGCCCTGAACAATATTTTGTTATGTAAGTGGTAAATTTGCTTAGTACAATTACTGTGTTAAGGCATTTGAGAAGAGTTCGTTTTGAATTAAAATTTCCAGTTTAGCTTTTTGGACTGACCACATGATCATAGCATGACGGAGCTCAATGCTGAACAGGCCAACATCTAAATCTTCGTGTAACCAAAAAATTCTGAAACTTTGTGTCCTAACTCAATTTTAAGCAGTGTGAATGCATCTATTTGAGAGAAAATTCAGACTTTTCTGTGATTTACTTACGTTTGAGCTGCAAAAAAGAAATGTGTTTCGTGGAGTAAAATAGAAAAAGTATGACCGGAAATTTCAGTGTGGCTCTGTGACTGCCACTCAACGAAGGGTGCTTTAGCTAGTTAAATCAAAATGAACCAGAACTAGGAAAATCAGTCCGGTTTCGACATTCGAAAGGTTAAAAATTAATGTTGTGTTAATTACTTCTCTAATTTCCTGTCCAACGCCGTGTAAGCTGTAGTTAGGATGGGGTAAGGTGATAAATCTGCAGTTTTTCAACACAAGGCAAACAAAAGCTTACATGAGCTGGATGTGACCTTGTGGTGTTGCTGGTGCAGTCCAGTTAAACAGAAGTGTTGTCCCGTTATAGCGAACGTTGTGTGTAAGCGCACGCTGGTTCTGAAAAAGAGGACAGACACATTTGTTTCATAAAGAAGGATTATTTAAATCCATGGATTTACTGGATAGTGACACCCGAGATACCGATACCAAGACGAATACCGAGATACCGAGATACCGTATCGAACCATTCCTCTTCTCAGTATTTTGCGACCTTAATAGTTTGTTCTATCTCCATTTTCTGAAAAGCTGGAGATCTTTTTTGTATGTAGAAGATGTATAACAAATGCACGCTTTGACACTTGTTTAAAATGCGTTCTGGCACTAATCAAGTTGTTTCACTGTTCCCATTTATTCTAACTCTAATGCCGCAAAACGTTTAACGTGGAATTTCTCAGTGGTGCAAAAAGTGGAGCTGGAACAAGCAAAAACTGCATTGGTGACTTGGTGACAGCGTTAATGCGCACGCAGGGCGATAGACGAAATTTTGGCTAATTGATCCGTCTCGAGTTCCATGATCTGGTGTCATAAGTGTCAATTAATTAATTTGAAAAGGTATTCACGTCAGATAAAAACAAGCATATTCTTAGTGGTAACCGAGACAGAAGATACGGAGAAGGTTCAATTCGCCAAATTCCGTCAGTCGACTTGCGCGCGTATCGTCCATGTCAACAATGCAACAATTCGCTCCACACCCCTTCATAATTGAATGAAAGAGACTAGTACCACAGAGCTCTTTGAGTAGTGCTCACCGTGTTTATACGCCGCGCGCAACTTGTGGACATTTTATAGTGAAAGAAGGAATGGTCCGTCTCGGCATTCTGTGTCTCGGGTGATAATTATGAATTGTAAACATGATCAAAATAGGATAACAAACAAGGTTGTTTTTTTTTTTTTTTTACATATATAAATTGGAGTAAACGTACAGATGTGACGTCATAGTCTTGCTTGGTGTTTAGGCTGGTGACACACGGACACAAGTTTGGTTTACCCCCCTTCTGACTCGGGGCGCGAGGTCTTTCTTTGCACGCCTGATTCCACATAGTTTTTGGCGTCCCAACTAATGAGACAGATTTCTTTTAGTTTCAGCGGTGTGCTAGGTCACGTTCAAGTCCATAGTTCACACCTGACACTTAAACCCTAGACAAAACATTCCTGTCTCCAGTGCGCTAGACGCCTTACTTACATCTCCGCATTCAAATCGAGTGCCCATCACTGCACTGAAGGATCCCACTGGCTCGAACGGATTTTGTCTCAGACTGGGATCTTGGGGATCGGCTCTTCGTGCCTGGACGAGAAATCCCATGAATTCTATACTGCACAGTCCTCGTAACATGACTGGGGAGGAGATTCATATAGATATATACATATTTGTGTGAGTGAGTCTATCTATCTATCTATCTATCTATCTATCTATCTATCTATCTATCTATCTATCTATCTATCTATCTATCTATCTATCTATCTATCTATCTATCTATCTATCTATCTATCTATCTATCTATCTATCTATCTATCTATCTATCTATCTGTTTGTTTATCTGTCAGTCTGTCTGTCTGTTCGTAAATCATCCCCACTACCACTATTGTCACCATCACCACCACCACAACTACCCTATCTCACCCACCACTGACAGTGTCCCCCGGCTCGTAAGTTGCTTGTGACACTAATACCACATAAGGGCTTAAGTCGGTTCTTGCACTATTCCCGCCGTGTGACGGCATCATGGTGGAACACGAGGAAAATGGTGCTCCTTCCGGTCTGCCGTTGCTATGGGTAACTAAGATCAATAACAGTACTGTAGTATGCACAAGACATGTGGATTTCTGGAATAGAAGAAAATATAAAAACAATTCTTCATAATTGTATTGTGAACATCGACACGTATGTTTAGTGAGTTGAACATTTCACGTATTTCGGCATACATACGATCTACCACAATCTAGATTGGCCCACACATATATTTCAAGTGTCCATTCAAGAGCCAGCCAGAGAATGTACTTCCTACGAAAGTTAAGATAATTTAATGTTGATAAAACTCTGCTTTTCCTGTCCTACAAAGATGCCATCGAAAGCATAATAACTTGTTTATTACAGCGTGGAGAGGCAATGCAAGAGAAAGTGACAAGTATAAACTTAATCATCAAGAAAACATGCAACATGACAGACACGGCATTTTTCAGCTTTGACCATCAGCTGTACTCAAATGCTTGTGTGAAGAAATTCATATCCATCTCAAATGACAGTCACCATCCCCCGTTTCATGAAATTTCTAGACCATCCAAGAGAAATAGAACATTACACATGGACGCAAACAGAGAAAAATACACCAGAAGATCGTTTGTGCCCTCCGCATATACGCCTCAAAAAGACACTTTAGCTGGATGTGTGACAGATTTCATGGCAGTTCCTTACCATGTCACATCTAGTAATCTGTCTGTTATTGATAACATTGGACTGTGATATAATTTTTTATGCTTATGTAATGTTGTGTAAGATATGTGTACTATATGTGCTTTTAAACACTCTGTGAAAGAGAATTTCCCCCTGGCGATAATAAAGTGATTTTTATCTTACTTTATTCTATCATTTCCTTGCCAAACTTGGTCCGCGCCAACGCCAACTCTTTTTTGTATTAGTCGGGGGTCTGGGCTGAGGGTGGGGTTAGGGACACGGTGGTCCAGAGGCAAGGTGCTCGCCTCTCATGCCAGAGATACCGGGTTCAAATCCCGGTCGGTACGGGCATGTTGGAATTTTTGGATTTTTCTCACATTTTCCTGTCCCTGATCCTATGGTAGGTAGGTAAGATCGAGCACCTAGTCTTCTCGGATAAGGACGAAAGATTCGGAGGGCCCATGTTCACGTTGCGCACGTTAAAGATACCTTGCCAGTTGGAAATCGCGAAGAGCAAGCCATACAAGGCCGCTGCCCGGGCAAAATTCTAAAAAAGGAATCCTTACCACAAGAAAAATAAAGATAAGAAAAAGTGGGGTGTAAATGCCAATGGCGGCGAACGTCCTAAACTAAAGACCTAAACACATAGGGATGGGCTTAAAATTTTGGTAACAAAGTTTGGAAGATTTCCCATTGATGGTTAATTTCTCTCAAAACGAGTGTTAGTGTACGATTTGTGGTTTCTGACCAGAATGATCTCTAGGGACAAAAAAAAACCACGCCTGAAAATAACACTGGTATGGAACTGTATGTTAAGGCGTCGTCTTTAACCAATGATACAATCTTACAGGATGATCAAGTCTTAATAAACTCTGTAGGTGTCACTTTAGGATGAAAATGTTGGACTAGTTTCGGGTGTCTGATTTCACGGGAGACCAAAACGAAAGATTAGGAGGGGGGGGGGGGTGAAGGAAACGGAGTAGAGGACAATTGAGGAGGGAGATGTAAAAGAAGGAGTGCAAGGCGCAAAAGTAAAGCATAATAATCTACGGATAATATAGGCAGAGACAATAATGACCTTAGAATTTAAAACATACATAAAACGTTTGACAAATGAACTTACCAAAATTGTTAGATACCGGTACATCCTTTATTCGCTTGAAATAGTTCTAATACAATCCAAGTCAACTGAGGTTGTTTTTTTTTTTTTTTGCACACTCCCCGAAACACTTTTACGTCGTAAGTGGATTTGCTGCTGTTTTGTTTTTTTCAGTTGCTAACTTTGCCTGAGAACAGTCGAGACGAACTTGTATCACTTTGGCCAGTGCAGTGCTGTGTCTGGTGATAATATTCTTGTTCAAAACTTGAAAACGCAATAAAATTATTTGTGAATTCAATTCTTTTCTTCAGCTCTGTAAAGTAATTAACAGTAAATTAATGCAATTCAATACAACATCCACGATTTGCTACATGAAATAGTGAGTAGGCTCAAGCCAATTTGAGATCAATGTCACGAAAGTTTCGAACTTAATGAGCCCGTAATGGATGAGCCTGTGATAGGTACACAAACTTGTACTGCTAGCAGCGCCACCTGTGTCTATGAGACACGCACAGGTCACGGTAAATCTCACAGGGCCAATCAGGACACGACTTGGAGACATGAAATCAAACAAACAGTTTTACAGTTTTAGACAATTTTTCAGCCCTGATCAAGCATGTTTGTCCTTTGATTGACAACAAACCGGCGAATTCAATTTGTCTACGAATGTGCGCCGATTCGGAAAAACTGGCCGGTTTCTTACGGTACAAATAAAAAAAATACATATTTTGTTAGGATATGTGGAGACATCGCCCCTGTCGTATTGGTATATGCTGTCCTTCTGATCAAATTTACGCACAAGTATAATAATTATTCGCAGTTTCTGTATTCACAGTCAATTAGCAGTACGAAACGTTTATGTATAATTGTCTATTTCGAACTCTTCTTCTTCTTCTTCTTCCCATGTAGTTGACTCGTCTATTTTAATCTGACGATTCCTCAACTGCACCATGTAGTTGACTCGTCTATTTTAATCTGACGATTCCTCAACTGCACCATGTGCGACTCGACGCCCCTGCTCTGAGGCTAAAACAGGCTAAAACAGCATATATTAAGACCATTTAAAATATATCGTTGTGTAATTTCTTTGTATATGTATATCTCTGGTTAAAAGTATCTCCTGGTACCTAGATTGTGCACAGAAATAGACCCACACTTTAAATACAATGGTAGCTGCAACGGATAATTATGTTCTTCAATTCATTGCCAAAAGCCGTTGCAGACGATATTTTTTGGACTTCTGCCGGGAGGTTGTTCCACATCCTGATGACACTAGGGTAAAAAGAGTAAAGATGGCTGTTAATCCGTGAGTTGGGGATGTTATATTTTATGTTATTCTTTCTGTTGCCTCTGGTATTAATGGTGAGGTGGTTCAGTGGGATATGGATATTTCCTTCCCTGCCTTTATAAAATAGTTTTACTTTGTTTTTTGCTCTTCTTTCTTCTAGTGGTGTCCACTCGAGGTCTCTCATCATTGTATTGACACTATTACTTCTAGCATAATCATTTGTCACAAAGCGAGCAGCTCTCCTCTGGACCCTTTCCAGTTGTTCTCTTTGGATCAGAATTTCGTGGCGTGACAATATTTCATTGAATGTGTGATATATGACTCACGAGGATCTGCTGCTATGTTTTCAGTCATACAGTTTCACATTTCCGCTGTCATGCCAGATAAACGTTTATTATTGTTTTCGTTCATCTTTCTGTGCCCCTCTGCCAGTATCCCGCGAGACCACACATGACCTCAGTTCTTGTTTGTTGCAACTCCACTTTTTGCACAACTGAGAAATTCGACGTGAAGCTCTTGCAGCTTTACTATTATGATAAGGAGTGGAATATATTGGAACTGTAAAACAGCTTGTTAAGTGGCACAACGCATTTCAATCAAGGGTCAAAATGTGCATTTGTTATACCTCTTCTACATACTAAAACATATTTAGTTTTTTTGTTTTTTGTTTTCAGGAAATGGAGATAGAACAAACAAGCACTGAAGTCGGGAAGATGCCCCATACTTGATCAGACTTAGGCGAACATTCAGATTTCGTCATTCGTCCAATTGGACAAGATGAACCCTACACGTAATTCAATTCCGACTTCCCTGTGGCAACTTCCTAGTTGAGGGGGACTCAGTTCTCCAATGTTACTGTCAGGTATTGATGGATTGGCGTGACGCCAGACTCCTGATCACACCGCGTCACTCCGAGTTCACGGCTCTGATTTCTCCAAACACTTCCCTGGACATGTGCAGGGGTCACTGGACAAGTTGGGGGTGGGGGTGGATTGGGGTGGGGGAAGCTGCACTGGTGCATCAGCTTTTCGGGGGGAAAAATAATTAAAAAAAGGGGGGGGGGAGGGAACGAGTCATTTATAATCTAAGAGTTGCTGAATTTATTCCATCCCATCCCCTTTATCCCCAACTTGAATTTATTCCATCCCCTTTATCCCCAACTTGAATTTATTCCATCCCCTTTATCCCCAACTTGAATTTATTCCATCCCATCCCCTTTATCCCCAACTTGAATTTATTCCATCCCCTTTATCCCCAACTTGAATTTATCCCATCCCCTTTATCCCCAACTTGATTAAATAAGATCTGAAAAGAAAAAGGTTTTATTTGGAGAAATGTGTGTCTGTGGGGGTGGAAGGGGGGTGGTGGTGGGATTTTTATAAAATCGTTATGAAATACACACATGTGCGTGTTCAGGTCAAAAGGTGCATGTGTGTGTGTGTTGATATCGTTCTTGGTGTTTGTGTGTGTGAATTTGTGATTCCTATTTGTATGTGTGTGGGTGTATGACTGTGCATATCGACGAAGAATTACAGTAGACCAATGATTGAATATCTACTTAACTACATATATTATCACTTGCATGTGTATTATAATCTACCGGTTGTGATTGCCAATGTAAAATGCATTTCTCTGCTCCTCGTCATGTCCGTCTATGTGGTAGTGTGTGTGTGACGAGTGTAAGAGAAAGAGAGAGAGAGAGAAAGAGAGAGAGAGAGAGAAAGAGAGTGAAAGGAGAGAGAGAGAGAGAGAAAGAGAGAGGGAGAGAGAGAGAGAGAGAGAGAGAGAGAGAGAGAGAGAGAGAGAGAGAAAGGACACACTCTGGCCATGGGGAAATGTGAAATGGCTATGTTTGTAATTGTAAAGGCATGTGTATGTTGACCAGTCTTGAGAGATGAGTCAGTTACACACAACACACGTCAGAGAGAAACACGGTGTGTTCACCTCTCACGCAAACTGCCCGCGGACATTTCCCCCCTGTGTACGCATATTTAAATGACGTCATTGCATTTCCCCCATCAGAACTGTAAAGCCGAAACTATTCTTAGATTCTTGTGACGCAAGTAGGTCAGCGATTTTCTAAATGTCGTGGTAATCAATGACAAGTCAACGTTGCTGAGGGTTTCAATCTCCGAGGTTGGGTCCGCCGTACTGTGATATCCTTGATTCTCGAGGGCCTCGGCTGCAGTTGGCTGTCGTGCACTTTGGCAAGACAAGGGAGGTATCATACTAAGCCCGGAACGGTATACTGTAAATCAAAATATTATTGATGATATTAACTCTGTACTATTAGTTGATATGTGTATCGGTAAAATAAAATATGGCAAATCAATGAATCTTAAATTTGCATTTGAGATAGAAATGCAGGTAAGGGAAAAATATCTGAAGGTATATCCGAATAAATAATCAGAGAATGAATGGATGATTGAAAAGTATGGAGAATCTGTAAATGAAGTAATAGTAAAATGAAAACAAATAAACTTTAAACAAAACAATAAAAAAAATTAAAAAAAAAAAAAAAAGGGGCAATGAGGAAAAGATGAAAATGCAAAAACTAGAACATTCGTGTATTCCACAGTGCATGAAGCAAAGTGTAATTGGTATACGGCCGTATACTATTATTATTATTCTGTTGGCAATATATTGTTACCATCTAGTACAATAATTGATTATGTCTTGCCGCATCTGGCTGATAATAACCTATTTATTTATTTATCCTTATTTTTATCTCATTTTCTTTATTCTTTGTTTTCATCTTACTTGCCTTTGTATTTGTTGAGATTTTTATACATTATAATAATATATGAAGCATCCACTCAGCTTTTTTTTTTTTTTCCAGCTGTTGAAAATGAACTGTTAAAACTGTCAGCTGATAATGAAAAGACCAAAATGGTTCGAGAACAGCCGACAACACAGAATTCAGCAACTGACAATTCTGGGATATAAAAGACTTCAATTGGGTCCGATCCTCAGAAGAGTCCTTATAAACAGCCGTGTATTTATTTGCTAGACTATTATCAGGTCATACGTACTTTCATACTTATCTATTTATTCATTTAACCAGCCACTTTGAACTGGACTTCTCTACATGTTTATTTGCGAACCCACTTCTATGGAAACCTTTTTAAAGTAGGTGTTTTTTTTTTCTTTTTTTAATTTCCGTACATTTTATAAAATACACCAGACCTATTAAGTGATCTCCAATCACTGAGTCATGCAGGAAATGAATGCATTGCATTTGAATCTGAGCCCCCCTCCCCCCCCCCCCCAAAAAAAAAGCAAAAAAAAAAAAAAAGCCCGGAACGGCACAGTCAGATGCTGGAAGACAACACGTGCACACTATAATTTCCGTAATTTTCTTAGTAAATCCTGGAAGACTCTATCCTATCGTACGAAGCCCGGTCAGACACTGACAGCTTCTGCCATTATTTCTGTGGTGTACATTTTGCTGGCAGCATCTGACTGTGTCTGACCAGGCTTAATATGATACCTCCCTAATGCTGACCCTATCTAAAAAAAAAACACAGACCTACATGTATATTTACACAAATACAGACGACAACTCCTTTTCTGTCATTTTTTTTTTTATGTGCCCCTAGGAGATTTTTGTTATACTTTCCATTAACTAGATGAAGTTCCCGGCATTACCCGGGATAGACTTGTGAAGCCACTGTTCTATCTATCTATCTCCCGTTTTGACCTATAGAGCTTCCAGTATTCTACAGTCTTACACTACGCACTCATCTCTGATGGGGAAATTGTGCGCACGGCAGTGAACGCGTATGAATATCGCATCCGGTGCCTTGCACAGACTAATTTATTAGTCTGTGGTGCCTTGGGCTTACTAAAAGGAGCCAAAACAAAGATCATTGAAATTTTACATTTTTACAACTGTTTATTTAAAAATACCTGAAACTTGAATCAACACAATCATTCGATACAAAAGCGATTGGGCTGAATTAGTTGACACTTAAAAAAAAATAATTTTTGAACCTGTTATTTAGGCTGAAGCGACAAGCAAAAAAAGGGAGGGGGTGAGGGGCAAATTGGACCACAGTGAATTACTCCCGCTACATTTAAAAAAAAAAAATATTATCTTCTCTAAATAGCTCTGTAAATAGACGACTGTCCCCTGAGAAAAACCAACTTAAATTTGTTAGATACAAATGTGAGTCAATTATAATGACCATATACATTATTGTTTTTGTTGTTACCATTGTATTGTATATGATACAGTACTGTAGTCGTTTTTCCTGTTTTGTTTTGTTTTTCCAACCAGGAGTTTTGTGTAGTATATCCTGTTCTCAACCCCTGCCCTCTCTTTTTTTTTCTCCCAACACACACACGCACACACACACACACACACACATATAGTTATACACACATTATAACAACAATTACAGGCGCCCTCAAAGTCGGGCAACTGAAACGCTTGCTCTATTAATTTACAACCGATTAAGTAAGCGGATCTGCACTGTGCTGCACCCGTGCCTTTTGGCCAACTTCCAGTGCTGTGCATTAATCTTTAGCCTCTCGCTGCAAAACGTTTACCCAGTGAGCTTGAAATGGGACTAAATTACCCTTGGCCGTTCAAGCACCGCGGATTATAGATTAATAGAAGACCTACCGGGCATTGCGCGGAATAAACAATCATGTGCTCTCTCTCTCTCTCTCTCTCTCTCTCTCTCTCTCTCTCGCTCTCTCTCTCTTTCTCTCTCTCTCTATCTTCTACTGAATGTTAAGAAAACAAAAGAGCTTGTTTTTGACTTTAGGAAAAATAACAACGATCCTGTTTGCCCTCTTACTATCAACAATGAAGAGGTTGAAATTGTCACAGAGGCCAAATATCTTGGCATTACTATTGATTCATTGCTTAACTGGCATGCGCATGTAACATATGTATACAAGAAAGCCAACCAGCGCATGTATTTCCTCAGAAAGCTCCGCTTTTTAAAAGTTAGCAAAAGCATTCTGAAAATATTTTACACCATGGCTATTCAGAGCGTTTTGATGTATGGAGTTGTCTGTTGGGGAGGAAACATCTTACAAAAAGATAAAAATAAGATCAATAATTTAATTAAAAAAGCATCCAAAATTTGTATCTGTGATCTGCCATATTTTGATGAGCTGTACACTGGTGCTTGTATTAAAAAAGCTAATATTATTATAAATGACCCCCAACATCCCCTGAACAAGGAATATATAAGATCTGTAAGGAGTTTAAGGCTGTTGTCAAAGAAAACTAAAACTGAGCGCTATTTTAAATTGTTTATTCCATCATCAACTAGGATATTACAATAATGTCGTCATCTTGATCGTAATCTGTGCACAGTTGAATTATGTCCTGCGTGTCAGGTCAATGTGTTTTAGTTAGGGAAGCATATTGTGTGCACTGTTAATTTTGTTAATTTATCAGTGTGTGTGTATATATGTGTGTGTGCGCGCTATGTATCATACTTTCTGCTTCTGTAACTGTATTGTTATGTATTCAATGATCAAAACAAATTTCCTTGTACAAGGACGAATAAAATTTATCTTATCTTATCTTATCTTATCTCTCATATAATAAAAGTAATAAACTACAGTCTTGCTTCAGAACTCATGCGCACCGGAACACTACGCACCAAACTGAACGCTTGATACAGTTCCTTTTTATGACATGCACGGTACTAACTACTATATATTACGAAACAAACATGCAAATATACAGATGTTACATAGCAATAAACATTGTCATTTTTTAAAAATACATGCTTGGAGTATGGAAATAGTGATACATTTGTGCTGTTTAGTAAATAATTGATTTAAATGTTGATAAATGTGTTGGTCAGTTGCAGCATATTGTATTCCTGCCACTTACAAAGTAATGTATTTTGAAAATACAGCTATATAGCACATGGAAATGTCGTCTAATCTGATTCTCTCCCATTAAATATTTCTGCTGATCTTGACAAACTGCCAAGAACTGGTGATGAGCACTGGTTCAAAATTGGACAGGCTGAAACACCAAAAGAAAAGCTTGGCCCCAAAATAAGGTCCGTAAGTCTTATGGTCCACAGCCCTCAGTGTGTACAAATATTTAAATTTCCTAGTCTTAAGTACAAAATATTCTAAAGTTGTAATTTCATGTGTACGAAAACGACAAAAATCCATCAAGCAGTAGAAATAGTGTTTTTCTGGGTTTGGGTACACATGAAAACATTTTTTCTGTTTCACTACTTGAAGGGTGTTTAGCATTTATGTACGTTTTCGTACACATGAAAGGCCAACTTTCTGAAGATTGTAAAAATATTTTTCAGCATTCTATCCCATCATGTCTGAAGTCAGTACAGAACTTGTGACGCCATTCTCATACGTCACTCCGGGTGCACCAGTGGAGACAATTGATGCACTGAGTCCGCTTACAAACGTGTCAGATAGAAATGTTTTTCCAGATCTTTCAACTTCTGTTCTCTGTCACTCCCACAATATTTTTCTGCCTCTTTAAACTTCACTACTTCATTGTCCCCTTTGGATGAGGCGAAGACTCGCAGTAAGAGTGGAGACATGGCTTCCTCCAAAACTGCGTCGGCTTTTAGTTCATTCAACGCCTGACTCAACGTTTCCGGAACCGGAGAAGCATAGCGGTGAGACTTTTCTGGACAGGTGAATTTATTTTTCACTCCATCGATACCCGCAGCCAAACTGGCAAGTAGAACAAAATAAGGATTTGATGCTGCAGTCGGAAGTCTGTTCTCTATCCAAACCTCAGTTCCCTTCACAAGAACACTGAGGTATGACGTCAGGCCGTCGACTTCCCAGTTTAAGTATTTGGGGGCGTCTGGATCCAGGTCAAACCATTTGTAGCAGTTGACAGTTGGACAACAGAGAGCTGTCATCCCCTTACCGTGGTGGATCATTCCAGCTAACCAGTATCTGGCCAAATCTGATGATAGACAACAATTATACAAAGTTGCAGTTGCTAAGCAGTGAATCGGATAATGATCAGAACTGACTATATCCAAAATTGGTAAGTTTTGGCCTGTTATGAATTATAAACCTACTGACATAAACACATCTGAAATTGGGTTTCCGAGTGTTGCTTGAAAGATTACAGCATGGGTATTTAAAACATCATGGACATAGTCAACTCTCGTCATCAGCCGGACGATTGCAAGGTTTTCTTTCATTGATTCAACTTGAGTTATACACATGTTTAGTTTATGTCTGGCATTTGACTGATCGGTTACTTTGTACTGCAGGCATAGGTTGTAATTACATTAAATATAAATGATTAATATGTGCCAGTGGCACTTGTAAACATAATGATGGATTTCCAGACCAGTACTTCATAGAATTTAGAAATTTTAATCTTTTGTATTTTGTCTGCCGTTTCTGCTGTAATATCACTGGCCCCTGTCACAAAATCCCATCAATGTATTTGAACAACTGCCTACGATACATGTATCTTATAACTCTCTTTAGCTCTGTGGCGGACCGACATTTTTTGGGACACTGAAGCTTGAACTGTCATGGTGCCCTTTCACAACCAGGAACAACAGGGCAACATCCAAAATTCACTTATTAAAAAGTTTCTACAGGGCTCGGCGGGGATTGGGGATTTAGTTTCATAGTTAGATCTGCCACTCTTTTAGCCAAATAGTCTTTGAAGTCCTTAGAGGAAAAAAATTTTCATGATTAAGAGGGAGGTAAGGGGGGACTACAACATTTCAAATGTTTGTAACTAAAAGTGTATGTTAAAATAAGATAAATATAACTTTACTTCCTGCAAAATTTTTATTACGCCTTTTACACATGCTCAGTTTCAAAGTAAGGGTCAAAGGGGCAATAATTCAGAAATTTCTAGTGAGACAAAGATTTGTCATAATTTATGAGCTACAAAACATTTACCTGCATGAAGAATCCACTGCAAAAATGGGCAGTCACAATTTTGACAATTTAAGTTAACATGACGTGTTTAGAATCTTTCTTACAATACCACTTTTCAGCAGCCCAAATGAATAATTTTTCATTGAAAGAAACAGCAAACTTCCCAGGACAACCCCACTTAAACTGTGAACTTTCAAAATTAAGCAATCATTTTTCTCTAATTCGTGACAATTCCTGTTTTTCCAGTGGAGTCTTGGCATAGATTACCTGAAATTTTGTCTTCCTTGGTCTGATCAAGGAAAGCATTTTGCCCAGATGCGCCAGAGAGCGTCAGTCTGTAGAAGCCCGTGGCGGGTACGTCAGCACTGTGTGGATAGGTCACAAAGCTGGCCTTGTAGCCGTGAGCGGTCAGAACACCTTTCACTCCATGTCTGAGCAGCACAGCTTTGTCAGCGATACTGATCCCTTCTTTTGGTGCCATGGAGATCTCAAACGCACCTGGAAACATATTAAGTAGACAGTTTTAGTTCTTTATCATAACATTCCTGTTTAATCTTCAAATTTAAACATAAAACTTAAAATTCCCCACAATCATCAGTTCGAGGGGTATTTGCCATGTTGCTGTATGTGACATTTTGCCGATTTTGAAGTTTTGACATGTAAGTGGTTCTTTCACTCCGACTTTCATTATTTTAAGTGTCAAAGTGACATTCCAATCGGTTGAATTATTTTCGAAATATCTGTTTGTGACGTAATGTCGTGTGCACTTTAACCCTTTTGCCGGCCAAATTTCTGTCCTCATTTTCTGGAGAAGGCAAAAATGCACGTACAACAATATGGCATATACCCGACGATTTGATAGGAATCGTTTCTTTAAACAATAGCGAGGCAGCAGCGGTGAAGTAAGATTGACTGTGCTTTTTGTCAGGACAAACAGAAACAAATTCAAGGGAGTTCTTCAAGTGAAACTATCGACCTCTTGTCATTTAAATGACACTGCATTCGTGTAAGGTTTGGTGTGAAAGTTCATGCAGGAGTTTGAGCTGCCGGCCATCAATGATCCTGGGTTAGATATAACTTGGGGCATGAACTCGTAACCATCACAGGCGTATTCCATACCAGTTCACCATTATCTACACAACCATCTGTCTATATCCACCCCCGACCACTCCCTCACATCTCCACACACACACATTACCTCGTCCCTTCCGTCCGCTCCAAGTCTCCACCCCCACCCCTGCCTGCTGTAGTTGCTCACACACATCAAACAGAATCTGCTCACATCCCAGTCTGGTGTAGGGAGTTGTGGTCAAGCTGTCCTCTCCTCCTGGTCAAATTATAGAAACCATACAAATTATGGCATACCGATAGTGTAGTAAATGCTAAAAATTGATGACACGCCGGCTAACACGACCATGAACCTAAGGGTGGGGAGGGGGGGGGGGTATCATAGTAAGCCCGGTCAGACACAGTCAACTGCAATGCAGAGAAGAAGTGCACACCATAATTTCCTATTTTTATTTTCTCAATAAATCTGGGAAGATCCTATCACACAAGGCCCTGAACAGCATAGCCAGCTGCTGGCAGACAAGAAGTGTGCACCAAAATTTCTTATACTGTGTGAGTAAATCCGGAAAGATCCTATCACACTAAGGCCCGTTCAGACATAGACAGCTTCTGTCAATATTTCTTAGGTGTACATTTTGCTGGCAGCAACTGACTGTGACGTTCCGGGCTGAGTTTGAAAATCCCTTAACTGAGGTTACATTTGCTCGCGCGCGCTTGCCCCATTGGGTTCAGTGGTCAATTTCATTTTCGGATCATCAACTCGCACGTGTAAACGACCAGTGCGCCATTGGAAGTAACACAGAGGTTCTCAACCTTTTTGGGGCAATCGCCCCCATAGACTCCAAGTGTTCTGTCGACGCCCCATTTCTCTCCCCCCCCCCCCCCCCAAAAAGAATACACAAGAAGACTACACACAAATGACAATGTTCAGTTCTCAAAGCCACATTAATGACAATAATTATTCATTTTATCAAACAGAAACCATTCTTTATCAAATGCTTAAAATAATCCCACCTTTTGTGTCCACAAAACCCATCTACGCGTGTTGTTGAACAAGTCAGTGGCACCCCTGTATTCCCTCCCCTTCATCAATTTCGCCCCCCCCCCCTCCCTGCCCCCTTTTCTTCCTTTTCGCCCCCCCGCCCCCCCAGCTCGTGGAAATCAAATCGCCCCCCAGGGGCCCATATCGGCCACGTTGAGAACCACTGGTCCAACCTACTGCATGCCGCATTGTGCAGAAAGATTCGTTATGTACAATACACCCAGCGATCGTCTTACCGATCACAATAATGTCAGCGAAAACACAAGTGTCGGGACAGCAATTGATAGAGCAGTATTATTCTTCCGTTACTGAACAGCTCAGCAAGATCGATCGAGTTATTGGAAGGCTTGGATCAATACCTACAACTAACACTGGGATACTGACTAAAACGTGTGTTCTTTTTGCAAGGTACTACAGTACTCTGAACATTTCAGCTCCTTTAAGATGCCACACTTGACCAAACACATCATCATCATTATTAAGTGCCCTGCCGGCAGGCGTTGACGATCATGACCCCCATCTCTTGCGATCTTCTGTAGCCCTGATGACGTCGTTGGTGGTGTGCATTCCCAGCCAGGCCTTTAGGTCGTCCTGCATCTTTATGCGCTGTCGTCCCCCGCTTCTTCTTCCATTAAGTTTCCCTGTTGTTACTTAAATGTTCTAGTCCTCGTCTTCTCACTATATGACCAAAGAATGTTTCTTGTCTTTTTCTGACCTTGTTTACGAGTGTCCTCTTTTGATCTGCTTGTCTCAACACTTCTTCATTTGTCTACCAAACACAGCCCTGGGTCAAATAACATGATTTGTAGATAAGACAGTGTACTCGCTGATCTCTGTGGAGAACTGTACTGTTTGGCCTGGGGTCCAGGTGGACTTAAGCTGTGTTTTAATATGTCCGGTAACGGAAACAGCAAACGGAAAAGCCAGGAACCCTTCAAGTAGAGAAACAGAAAGAATGTTTTCATGTGTAAGAAAAAGCCGTTTCCGTACCGCATGGAAACACTCTTTCTCTCTACTACTTAGTGCATTTTTGCCGTTTCTATTGTCGTTACCGTTGCCAGACACATGAGAACACAGCTGTAGGCATGGCACAGAACAGGACCCGTCAATTCGGTTCTAAATCAAAATGTAGCTCTGGCCACAAGAGTCGCTGCAAATTTCTATCTACAGACCAACTGTTTGCCAATGCTGATGTAGAGCTCAGTTAGTCCAAATCAGGATGTTAAATCAGCAACTCTTCAATTCTTCTTTTGCTGTAATTTTAACCTGACCACAAATTGTCTCCCATCTTTAGTTCCTGTAATATTAACTTCTATTCAGAGCTGACCTGAACTGCCAGCAACACAGCTTAATGAAAAAACCCAGCATTCACAACAACAGTTTATTGTAATTTAATTCCCGACCAGGATCCTTATGATAATCCAATGTAGATTTGTACAGAATTTTCGTGGCATTGGTAGGTCTACAGTAGGGTTGGATTTCCTACGAATCAAAACGACTGCCGTACGATGTTTTAACTAGCAGGTCTATGTAGGAACAATGTCGTTCCAGTGAGCAAAGTTGAGGTTAACCCCGCATGTCAGATTAACGCAGGCTTGCTAACAGGGGTCATACATGAGTTTTTCTCCTGGTCCACCTCCAATCTCTCCCCTAACCTTTTGTTTTTCACCCCCCCTCCCCAATCTCTCCCCTCACCTTTTGTTTTTCACCTCCCCCCCAATCTCTCCCCTCACCTTTTGTTTTCCACCCCCCCAATCTCTCCCCTCACCTTTTGTTTTCCACCCTCCAATCTCTCCCCTCACCTTTTGTTTTCCAACCTCCAATCTCTCCCCTCACCTTTTGTTTTCCACCCTCCAATCTCTCCCCTCACCTTTTGTTTTCCACCCCCCAATCTCTCCCCTCACCTTTTGTTTTCCACCCCCCAATCTCTCCCCTCACCTTTTGTTTTCCAACCCCCAATCTCTCCCCTCACCTTTTGTTTTCCACCCCCCCCCCAATCCCTCCCCTCTCCTTTTGTTTTCCACCCCCCAATCTCTCCCCTCACCTTTTGTTTTCCACCCCCCCCCCAATCTCTCCCCTCTCCTTTTGTTTTCCACCCCCCCCCCAATCTCTCCCCTCTCCTTTTGTTTTCCACCCCCCCCCCCCAATCTCTCCCCTCTCCTTTTGTTTTCCACCCCCCCCCCAATCTCTCCCCTCACCTTTTGTTTTCCACCCCCCCCCCCAATCTCTCCCCTCACCTTTTGTTTTCCACCCCCCCCCCCAATCTCTCCCCTCACCTTTTGTTTTCCACCCCCCCCCTCCAATCTCTCCCCTCACCTTTTGTTTTCCACCCCCCAATCTCTCCCCTCTCCTTTTGTTTTCCACCCCCCAATCTCTCCTCTCACCTTGTTTTCCATCCCCCCCCCCCAATCTCTCCCCTCACCTTTTGTTTTCCACCCCCCAATCTCTCCCCTCTCCTTTTGTTTTCCACCCCCCAATCTCTCCCCTCACCTTTTGTTTTCCACCCCCCAATCTCTCCCCTCTCCTTTTGTTTTCCACCCCCCAATCTCTCCCCTCACCTTTTGTTTTCCACCCCCCAATCTCTCCCCTCTCCTTTTGTTTTCCACCCCCCAATCTCTCCCCTCTCCTTTTGTTTTCCACCCCCCAATCTCTCCCCTCACCTTTTGTTTTCCACCCCCCAATCTCTCCCCTCTCCTTTTGTTTTCCACCCCCCAATCTCTCCCCTCTCCTTTTGTTTTCCACCCCCCCCAATCTCTCCCCTCTCCTTTTGTTTTCCACCCCCCAATCTCTCCCCTCACCTTTTGTTTTCCACCCCCCAATCTCTCCCCTCACCTTTTGTTTTCCACCCCCCAATCTCTCCCCTCACCTTTTGTTTTCCAACCCCCCCCCCAATCTCTCCCCTCACCGTTTGTTTTCCACCCCCCCCCCCAATCTCTCCCCTCTCCTTTTGTTTTCCACCCCCCCCCCCAATCTCTCCCCTCACCTTTTGTTTTCCACCCCCCCCCCAATCTCTCCCCTCACCTTGTTTTCCACCCCCCCCCCAATCCCTCCCCTCTCCTTTTGTTTTCCACCCCCCACCCCTCAATCTCTCCCCTCACCTTTTGTTTTCCACCCTCCAATCTCTCCCCTCACCTTTTGTTTTCCACCCCCCACCCCCCAATCTCTCCCCTCTCCTTTTGTTTTCCACCCTCCAATCTCTCCCCTCACCTTTTGTTTTCCACCCCCCACCCCCCAATCTCTCCCCTCTCCTTTTGTTTTCCACCCTCCAATCTCTCCCCTCACCTTTTGTTTTCCACCCCCCACCCCCCAATCTCTCCCCTCTCCTTTTGTTTTCCACCCTCCAATCTCTCCCCTCACCTTTTGTTTTCCACCCCCCACCCCCCAATCTCTCCCCTCACCTTTTGTTTTCCACCCTCCAATCTCTCCCCTCACCTTTTGTTTTCCACCCCCCACCCCCCAATCTCTCCCCTCTCCTTTTGTTTTCCACCCCCCAATCTCTCCCCTCACCTTTTGTTTTCCACCCCCCCCCAATCCCTCCCTTCTCCTTTTGTTTTCCACCCCCCAATCTCTCCCCTCACCTTTTGTTTTCCACCCCCCAATCTCTCCCCTCACCTTTTGTTTTCCACCCCCCAATCTCTCCCCTCACCTTTTGTTTTCCACCCCCCAATCTCTCCCCTCACCTTTTGTTTTCCACCCCCCAATCTCTCCCCTCACCTTTTGTTTTCCACCCCCCAATCTCTCCCCTCACCTTTTGTTTTCCACCCCCCAATCTCTCCCCTCACCTTTTGTTTTCCACCCCCCAATCTCTCCCCTCACCTTTTGTTTTCCACCCCCCAATCTCTCCCCTCACCTTTTGTTTTCCACCCCCCAATCTCTCCCCTCACCTTTTGTTTTCCACCCCCCCCCCCCAATCTCTCCCCTCACCTTTTGTTTTCCACCTCCCAAACCCCCCCAAACTTACCTAAAAATTTCTGAAAGTCGCTGTCAGCTTTGAAAGCCGTAAACTGACAGTTGAATGAAGACTTGAGAGTGTAGCCCAGTTCTTGCAGTCTCTCCACCTGACGCGCCACCTGTAATTACACTGGACCATACTAATCTGGACCAAAACAAAGTACTAATAATAAATTAAAAATAGCCCCCCTCCCCACCCCCATTTTCAAAAGAAAATTTCCCAATGTTCGAATCTCCCACATAGTTTCCGACGTGGAGGTAACTTGCAAAAGCTGCTAGGTCACATTAAAAAAAAAAAGTGAGTTACGGTCCTTCACTTCAAATCAGCCATAAAAGCTGTCTACAGCTAAAACATTATGGCAATCAAAACGTGCAGACTCAATGTGTTTTTCATTCAAAATGTTAAGTACCCACTAAGATCCAGTATTATTATGCTGTGTAAAACTTGGCGCGTTTTCTCAAAATCAATGTAAAGTCACTTAGCAGGTTTTGAAAGTAAACTACCTCCTCAAATAAACATTACACACTAATAAAATACCCAGACTGGATGATCCCATTGTATGATGTCACAAAACAGCGAAAGGTCATGAACCATCCGCCAGTTTAGGTTTACGGTACCGACCGACGCTTCAGCATAGCTACAATTTTGAATGATACCATTTTGACGTGCCTACTGAACGCGGAAATTTGGTTCCGCGCCAAGAAATTAATACATGTACGACCAATCTTGCCAAATATAAAGAAATTTCTACTGCAGATAGAACTAGAATCGGAATTTCCCGAGCGGCGGCCATGTTGGTTATACGGTGCGCCACTCGGGAAATTCTGTAAAAAACGACACAGCCCGAAGCTCGTGTTTCCGGTCTGGTTAATTGATTAGTCTGTGCCTGGCCCCGGTCGCTGGTAGTCCACGCTACGCCACCGTACGGCACAACCTTCAGATTCTGTGCTTAGGTGGTCCCCCGGCCTTGGCATTTACACCTCATTTTTCTTGTTTTGATTTTCCTTGTTGTGCTAAGGATTAAGTGATTTTTTTAAAAATAGAATTTTGCCCGGGCAGCGGCCTTGTACGGTCTACTCTTCACGATTTCCAACTGCCATTTTAACGTGCGCAACGTGCACACGGGCCCTCCGAATTTTTCGTCCTTATCCGAGACGACTAGGTGCTCGATCCTACCTATCAGAGGATTAGGGACAGGAAAATATGAGAAAAATCCCAAAATTCCAACATGCCTGCACCGACCAGGATTTGAATCCGGGACCTTCGGCATGAGAGACGAGCACCTACAATGGCAGAAATGACAGATTACACTTTGTCATGCTATATTATGGTTTATCTTAATTTTTGAATGAATGGGTTAGAATAAAGCAATGATAGGATGACAACTGGTCAAAATTTGGGTTTAGCTCTGCAGTCTGCAATTTCAGCGCTGGGCTGTATTTGTTTCCATCTAAAACATAAACTGTCGATGAGATCTGGGCTGGATATAACTTATGAGCTTACCTGGTATCTAACTGTGGTTGGTTCATGCGTCCCGTCCTCATCGACAATGTGGCCAATTATCTGGCCAACTCGTCGGCCAGGTTTTGACGCCCAGGGAAGCCCAACCAATGTCTCAGACATAGGTAAGTAGAAAAAGTTCTCGAATGGGCTGGAAATGACCTCCGGCACGCTAAGTGGCAAGTCCATGGCGACACCGATACATTGCACATCTGGACAGGACGTAACATTAGTTAAACTGATACCATTACGTGTTGGAGCCATACAGACAGGCAGGTAGGCAGACAGACACATAGACAGACAGACAGAGACAGACGGATAGGTCGATCGATTGGTAGCTCGATCGACAGATAGATAGATAGATAGATAGAAGGATGGATGGACGGACGGACGGACGGACGGACAGACAGACAGACAGACAGACAGACAGACAGACAGACAGACAGACAGACAGACAGACAGACAGACAGACAGACAGACAGACAGACAGACAGACAGACAGACAGACAGACAGACAGACAGACAGACAGACAGACAGACAGATAGATAGATAGATAGATAGATAGATAGACAGACCGATAGATAGATAGATAGATAGATAGATAGATAGATAGTCTGTGGGTGGATGGATGGATAAATGGATGAAGTTTCTGCTTATAAAGAATAAATATAAATTGTACTTAAAGATATGGCATAAATGAATGAAAGAATGAATGACCAAAAATGAGTAAATGAATGACGGAAAGCCTTAACTCACGCTGATACAGTTCACATCCGTTGTTGGCAAACATTTTCTTAGCGATATCCCCGGGGATAATTTTCCCCCTGGGGATGCCATTGATGTCCACAACTGCCACCTGGAGTAGGTCAAAATCATCTACACTCCACTGAGGGGCGGGTGCTGTACTCATTCTGATGTGTTAGGCCAGATAACTCCTGCAGACAGCTCGTGGGAAAATTACCTCGTCAACCACTTCTGTAGGAATTAGGAATAGAAATACGCTTAAAATGGGTGAAAAATTGAGAAAATGTGAGTGTGCATGAGAAAACCCACATTAAGTCGGCAGAGCTGATTTTGAGAAAAACAGCTTTGAAGTGAAAATGCGGGTCCGGCACAAACTTCCAACTTGGCTGTTGTTTAGGGTGAGAAAGGCAATGATGATGATGATGTTGTTTAGGGGACCGTGGCATTTTACAGGGTAAACTGTAGACGAGCAGTGAACACTACTCACTATGATCTCCATACAAGTCGGCTTTGTAATTAGACTACGGTCTCCTAACAAGATCCAAAAAGTTCCGACTTGGTTGTTTCTAGGGGACCGTGGCATGTTACAGCGTAAACTTTAGATGAGCAGTGAACACTACTCACTATCTCTATAATGGCTAAATTATTATATTAGACTACGGTCTCCTAACATCAATCACTCCAAAATTACTTGGTCAATTAGCTATTGCTACTTACAGGATTAAATGCCGTTTTCTCAAAATCTTGTTTTAGGGGGGTCACTGACTTCAATTTATCAGAAGTGTCTTTGTCTTTTATTATATGTACAGAACTCCAAATGTCATGTTTGCGACTTATCGTGGGTTTTCTCATGCACACTCACATATACGAGGATGTTTTTAAGTCTTTGTTGAAGGAGTTTCGCTGCTATAGGCTACACCTCATTTTTGTTTTTTTCTTCTTGTTAAGGTTTTTGTGTGTTTTTGTGGTAGGGATTTTCTTTTTAAAACTTTTGTCTGGGGTAGCGGCGTTGTTCTGCCTGCTCTTGTCGAGTTCCAACTGCCAGGGTAGGTTTAACGTTGCACCCGTGCCCTCCGAGTTTTTCGACCTCATCTGAGAAGACTAGCTGCTCCGTCCTACACTACAATAGGATCGGGGACAGGAATGTTCTTCCAACTGTGCAAATTAGGAAGAGAAATACGCTTAAAAGGGGTGAGAGGTTTGAAAAACAAAAAGATGCCAGAATGCAGTTTTCTTGCCAGCACGACAGCTCCAGAACAGGTCTATTGTGAGCCACTGGTTTGCTTCGATTACATCACCCTACACTGTTACGTCACTGCAAATATGGAAACGACTAGACCTGTCATAAAACCACGCAAATACAGATGACCTAGTTTTATGGAAGAGGGGAAAATGCATTGTTTGTAAATATAAACATGTGTACATTTTTAGATGGAAGTGTATATATCCGTACAACATGTTTACCAAAAGCGCGACTGGTGAAGGTTTGCTGAAACAAAACTTGGTATGGTGTTCACGAATTTAAAGTGGCAACACATGGAATAGTCAGATGGACCTGGGGACGTGAGGGTCTAGTCAGTTTGTATCAATGGGCGGTAGTTAGATTGACTAATCAGGCGAAAAGGAGTTGGGGTAGCCATTGGTGATCGACGTACACTCAAGTATATTATTAGCGCAGATCACGCAATCTCCGAGCAGAAGTCGGACTGTTTTGCTACTAAGCCGATTCATATTTTTAAAAACTATGCAAATGAACAAGGTCTGTAATATAGTATTCCGGTCTGTGTTCTATGTCATCGAATTGTGTGCGTTGTACGGATATGCGCTTCCTTTTTCGATACATAAATAAATATTTTCAACATTATACTCCCTTTCCCTAATTAGAAAAAGTAAAATTCCTTCACTTCAAGGACTTCATAAAATATCTGGCCATAAAAAAAAACCAACCCCAAAGTTTATGTAAATACACTTGCATTGTTTCACCTAAGGGCCAACAACAGTCCATTGTAATTTGTAATTATGTGACCACTGCCAGATCATTTTAATTAGCTTCCCTGGTAATGTCTTTTTTAAAATTTTATGTCATATATCGATGGGGTATTTGCCATATTGTTTTATGTGACATTTTGTCGATTTTCATGTTTTGTCATATAAGTGGTTATCTCATTCCTAATTTCATTATGTAAAAATGTCATTCCAATGGGTTAAAAACTTTTCGAGATATGTGTTTGTGACCAAATGCCCTTTTTGCCGACCAAACTTCAAGCCTCATTTTCTGGAAAAGGCCAAAAACGCACATAGAACAAAATGGCAAATACACGAAGATTTTTGTTGATTTTGTTCCGTTTATACATCACTCATTCATTCATGATTTTAATCCTCCCAAAATCAACAGTTTACAGATTATAAAGCCAATTAGTGTGTGATAGAGTTATGGGTGCGGTGGGTGTGGGGGAAAGGGACACGCGTGTTGGTGGCAATTTGAAAGGCCCGTGTTCATGAATAAATTTACATTTACAATCAAGTCAACAGTTGCAACCTGTTCTGTTTAATCAAGTAAGATGCGTCATCAGAGATGAGGGGAAAATAGGCAGCCTTGTGTGATTGTTGGTTTTTTGTGTTGTTGTTGTTGTTGTTATTTTCTGAGCGAGAGAGAAAGAAAGAGAGAGAGAGAAAGAGAGAGAGAGAAAGAGAGATAGAGCAAGAAAGAGAGAGAGGAAGAGAAAGAGAAAGAAAGAAAAAGAAAGAGAGAGAGAAATAGAAAACGAGAGAGAGAGAGAGAAAGAACGAGAGAGGGAGAGATAAGGAAAGAGAGAGAGAGACAGCGACAGAGAGAGAGAGAGATGAGACTGACAGAAAAACCGAGAGCGACAGAGAGAGAGAGAGGGAGAGAGGAAGGAAGAGAGAGAGAGAGGGAAAGAGAGAGAGAGAGGGAAAGAGAGAGAGGGAGGGGAGAGGGAGCAGACAGGCAGGGCAGGGCAGGGCAGGACAGTTCAGGCAGAGAGACAGACAGACAGACAGACAGACAGGGAGAAGGCAAATTAACGAGCTGTTTAAGGTAGGTATTTCTAGCGGGGGGGGGGGGGGGACTTAAGAAGTGATCGGAGCATGAAACCCCTCCCTTCAACCCCAGCCCACCCCCCCGCCCCTGTGTTTAATTTAACCCTTTTTCACATTGGGTTCAGGGATGTTATGATGAAAAGGCTTGTGTGTCCGGGTCTGTCAGACCCCGAGTGTTAAACGGGGTTAAAGGATGAACTGCTACACTGTGTGTTTCTCAGAGCTGCAAACCGTAACATATAATACGTCATGTTTGTAATTCGTAGTGGAAGCTCAACTGGTGTTTAATTTTGAACAAGGCAAACACTTCAACAGTGTGTATGGTGGCGAGGGTTCTATTGTGTGATAGTGTTGCTTTGGGCAAAATGGAAGACAGATTGAACACGTGATGAAATGGTGCTACGGTGCACTGCAGTTGAGGGTTTGGGTGGGGGTGGGGAGGTTTGATGGGACAGAGGAAGAATATGAAAGGGAAGGAATGCGATAATGAAAAGACGAAGAGGAGGAAACGTCGGGCAGAGTACATCATTTGATATTATCATTCAAGTGATGAGCTTGGAAAATTCCTGCCATCTATCCATGCCCCCCCCCCCCTGTCCGTCGCTGTTCTACCTCTGAATTTATTACCGTTCCTTCAAAGAAGCTCACAACATAAAATTGGGCGGAGTTGGCAGGTCAGAGTTGTCCGTGCGTGTGGTGTGTCAAACCTGCTGTGTTCTCCGGGAGTCTGAGGGATAGTGAGTAGTGGGTCAATAAGTGGGGCGGTTCTTTGGGTGAGTGAGTGAGTGAGTGAGTGAGTGAGTGGGTGAGTGAGTGAGTGAGTGAGGAAATACATGCACATGTTCAGTGTACATGAATGCATGAATCAACGAGAACGTGTGCGCGAAAGAGCGCTAGAGAGAATAAACTGACTTACTTGGAGAGTGAGAGAAAGCATTAACGTGGTGATCAGCGATGGAACAGAGAAGAACTGGGATGAATGGGAAGAGAGAGAGAGAGAGAGAGAGAAAAACAGAGAGAGAGAGACATACAGACAGACAGAGAGAGAGAGACAGAGAGAGATACAGAGAGAGAGAGAGAGAGAGAGAGAGAAAGAAATACAAAATGAACATGTCAATCTTTCTTTCTATCACTTCTAAGTGAGACAGAGAGGTTGCGCTCTGTGTAGACAGTCAGCGAGTGAGGGGCACGCTAGGACTGTGAGAGGAAAGGAAGGAGCTAGGAGAGATTAAGACAGATGATAGAAAGGCAAACAGAAAACCCCGTCTAGCAGTCTGTTGCGCGTAAAAAGTCATGGACTCATGTCCCAACCAGAATCCTTACGTCAATCCGAAGTAGACATCTGTAAGATTTCTGTAAGATTGGTAAGATTGCCGTAGAGGCGGGTTTCCTATGTCAAACCGACGTCGGCATGATGTCGCAACCAGGGGATCTACGTAGGAACGATGTCACTCCTATGTTGCAATCTTGACGCGAATCCTACGCGTCGGAATTCCGTAGGGTTGCGGTTTGGGGTAATAGTTCACCCTGAGGTTCAGTTTACAACACGTCAAAATTGTAACACATCGCCACCTCAGTTCTTCTCAGTTCTCTGAAAAACTGGGGATTTTTTTAGTATGTTGAAGAGGCATGATAAATGCACACTTTGACACTTGTTTAAAATGCGTCGTGGCACTTGTCAAGCTGTTTCACAGTTCCGATTGATTCCAACTCATTATGATAATACCAAATCCGCAAACGTTATTTATCGTGGAATTTCTCAGTTGTGCAAAGCGTGAAGCTGGAACAAAGAACAAGTGTGGTCGGCACATGACAATACACACAACTTACCTCGACAGAAATGCTGATCAGGCTAGCCAAATCCTTCACACTGTTACAAAAAAAAAACAACAACCCAGTGTCTGCCTTCCTGAATCTCCAGTCGTGTTACGAACTAAGGCCTGTTAGTTTTGTGTCGAGCGCTCGCATAGAAACGTGAAACAATCAATTTCGTGCCATATCTAGGTCACAGGAAGATACTTTGTATGAAATTGTGTCCTCGGACATGGCGTGTTGCGCTAGGCGGGATTTGTTGGGGGTTTGGGACTGAAGGTCGGTGGTATTTTTGCTGTACGTGTTTCATGTTTTATGCTGGCCCGTGCAAGGCGAAGCTGGAGGGATACAAAGCAACAGTAAACAGACCGTGGAATAGTCCAGCAGGTGTGCCAGGCCATTATGGGTGTTTTATTCGCAGTGGTTAATACTGAATAGATACACATATCCACGGCCGCATGGTAAACTATCGTTCCACTTTTGTCAAGTACTGAAATGAGATATCTGGCATGCATGGAGCCCTTGTCAGCCGGCAGGTCATGTAATAAGATAAGGAAGAGTTAAATAACGTGTTTTTAAAAAAAAAATAATTATGCATATATATCTAACAACTAAGTCTGATAGCGAAAGTCTTTCAGATTTTTGCTTCTCCTCAAAGAGTTGCACAACCAAAATACGATAGATCTAGATTACTTCCCTTCCCTCCAATGGCGCATGTAACTGAACACTTTCCGATAAATGGATATTCTCATAGACAATTGAATAGCTTACATCAGACTAGAATAGACCTAATAAGACTAATGAACAGACCTGAATATATGTAAATCACTCTGCAGTCTGGTGAAGACACCAAACGTGAAATAAAATAAATTTTAAAAAATTAGACCTCTTTTTTTAGCCTTCGCGATTGCTAAATGCACCAAAAGCACCATTACAGAGTCGAGTAATTCTATCTTATAACCCCGGCTAGGCATAATAGCCTACACTCATTTTTTTGTTTGTTCTTGTTCACAGTGCAAAAATTAGCAGACTTTGCCGCATATCAGTAGAAGCGGACATGACATTGTACAGCGGATTAAAAAACAAATTGATAAAGGATGCTGATAAGCAATTATGAACTCTTTGAGAAGTAGAATACAAAGCTGCCACTGAAAGCATAATAACGTATTATATTACAGCATGGGGAGTTAATGCCAAAGAAAGTGTCTAGAACAAACTTAACAGCAGAACCATCGACAAACTATGCAACATGGCAGATATGGCATTTTTTCTGTTTTGACCATCTATACTCAAATGCATATCCGTACAACGCACACAATTAGATGACGTAGAACACACACCGGAATACTATATTACTGACCTTGTTAATTTGCCTAGTTTTTAAAAATATGAATCGGCTTAGTAGCAAAACAATCCGACTTCTGCTCAATTGAGTGTACGTCGATCACCAATGGCTACCCCAACCCCTTTTCGCCTGATTAGTCAATCTGACTACCGCCCATTGATACAAACTGATTAGACCCTCACGCCACCAGATCCATCTGACTATTCCATGTGTTGTCACTTTGAATTTGTGAACACCATACCAAGTTTTGTTTCAGCAAACCTTCACCAGTCGCGCTTTTTGGTAAACATGTTGTACGGATATGCACTGTCCATATCCATACAACATGTTGTACGGATTTACACTTCCTTTCTAAATCATCCAGGAGCAACCGAATAATACACATGAAAACAAACAGAGAAATACACCAGAAGATCCAGGTGTTTTTTTTGCCTCAACAAGACACTTGAACTAGATGTGTGCCACATTTCACTAAGGTTCTTTACCATGTCACATCATGTATGCCTGTTACTGAGTTTATTGAGTTGTGACATACTGTTTATGTAATGACACGCAAGATATGTGCACCATGTATGTGCTCTTTAGGCTCTGTGAAGGAGAATTTCTTTCATGGGAAAATAAACTCATTCTTATCTGAACTCTAGCGTGACATTTGACCATGAGTTTCAGAGTATTCTGAACCTATTCATTGAACTAATTCATCGGTCAGTCTGACAATCTTATCCAAGTCCAGGCCGTCACCAGCCCACCCTAGATTTTCTCAACCACCGCGGCGACATTTCAAAGAGAAAGGGGGATGGAAGGGGGCAGGGCTGCCTTAACGCACGAGCACACTGGGCAGTTGCCCAGGGGCCCCAAAGGGTTAGGGGGCCCCATGCATATAAATTTACAGTGGTTTTTGAAATGGGGGCGGGCTGCAGCCTACTGCCTTACCCGGGGGCCCACAATGATGCTGAGACGGCCATGGGAGAGCTGCACTATTCACACACAACAACATGTCACACACAACTACGTGTCACACACAACTACATGCCACACACAACCACATGTCACACACAACTACATGTCACACACAACTACATGTCACACACAACCACATATCACACACAACTACATGTCACACAGAACTACATGTCACACACAATTACATGTACACAAGTAGTGGCAGTGCGAGCATGAGATCATGACGTGTATATATGCATTGCTTTGTTAACACACGAGTTTTAAGTGCCATTATGCAGCAATTAAATAGCACGCATTCATTTCGTGGAACATACATAGTGTATTAATTTATAAGATAAGATAACATAAGATAAGATAAGATAAAATAAGATATAACTTTATTATCCTGTTGCCAGGAAATTTGTTGGCACAGCATCAGTAACAGTACAACAGTAAATACAATATCTAAGACCTCAAGGTCTTTAACGCACACCGCACACACGCACAATTGCTCACACAACATAAGAACATTACTCACACATATACACACTGTCAGAACAATCCATTAGGGAAACTAATGACAGCAGACTACATACCACATCAGGAAACACTACTGTTTCGAATTGCGGATGGCAAAAAGGTCATCTAGAGCAGCGGTCCCCAACCCCCGGGCCGCGGACCAGTGCCGGTCCGTGGATCAACTGGTACCGGGACGCACAAGAAACATTTAATTATTTCCATTTTATCTACTGTCTGAGTTGAACTATTTTTTAGTTTCCTTTTATTTTCCAGGTTACATCTCGGTCACTTAAGCGCTGAAATTTAACCCATATATTAGCCAAAAATGAATACGAAACAGATGTCGCTAGAACGTTTCCTTGCGCAAAGGAGTAGACTAGACATAAGCCATACACTTCGAGTGTCATTGTCACCTATTGCCCCCAGATGGAACCGTCTCGTTGCAGAAAACCAAGCTCAGGGTTCTCATTGATTTAGCCTTCTAGTGAGTTCAGATTTGAGGTCTTTATTTTAGGAGGTTCGCTGCCCTTGGCATTTACACCTCACTTTACTTGTTTTATTATTTCTTGTTCTGGCGGGGGGGGGGGGGGGGGGAGATGATATGGATAAATTTTTAATCTACTAATTTCAATTTTGCCCGGGCAGCGGCCTTTCGGCCTGCTCTTTACGATTTCCAACTGCCAAGGTATCTTTAACGTGCGCAACGTGCACACGGGCCCTCCGAATTTTTTCCGAGAAGACTAGGTACTCGATCCTACCCCCCAATAGGTCCAGGGACTTGAAAATATGAGAAAAATCCAATTTCCAAGAACTACTCGATCCTACCCCCCAATAGGACCAGGTACTTGAAAATATGAGAAAAATCCACTTTCCAACATGCCTGCACTGCCCGGGTTTAGAACCCGGGACCCTTGGCATGAGAGGCGAGCACCTTGCCTCTAGACCACCTTGTCCCTTTCTAGTGAGTTAAAATGTTAAATCACTATATATTTGTTTTGTTGGTGTAACTGTATTTTATTTTGAAGGCATGTTTAAATACAATTAAATCAAAATTATTAAATTAAAACAATCTAAAATATAAACAATGAACGCTTTCAATTAATGTCATTTCCCTGTGTGATTTGAACTTTTTTTTTTTTTATCTGTTTGATCATCCTGCATTAGAAATTGATTAATTACGCAAATTAAATTATGTTCGTGTCTTATTTTGTGGTGAAAATTGATCAGCGTGATTCCAAAACCATGAGTGTGATTTCACACACGAAGACATAAGGTGAAGTTATTAAACAGTGTATGGGTATGATGACTTAAAATGTGGCTCTAAATGGAGATATGGATCTCACCTATACAACCAAGTCACTTTCGGCATTGTCCACTCAGTAAATTCACGGGGCTTTCGTAAACATCAGTGTATCCCTTCAATGTGCATCAACATTAATGTGAGTCCACAACCGAAAATCTCAAGGGCTGCGATCGATAGACCTTTAATTGCAGCTGCTTGAAACTGCGGCCTTATCTTGTTTCACGTATTGACGCTAAGAATAGCAGAGTTTCCTGGCCTCAGTTTCTTAACTTTTTCTGCACGAGACCAAAAGAGTAAGAAAACTAGCACCAAACTGTGAGTCCACAATCGTGGAATTGTCCCGATCTTAAATTCCAAAATAATTTTCCCACGGCTGAAACTCGCCGTTCTAGACCTTGGCTGTTAAAAGTAGAAAAGAGCAGGCCGAACAATCACCGGGGAAATTCTGAAAAAAAACAACGAATCCCTACCATAAAAACACACAGAAACTAGAACAAGAAAAATAACAAGACACAAGAGGTGTAAAAGCCAAGGGCAGCGAAACCTCCTTAGATAAAGATCCAAACACACACGAAATATGAAAAAAAAAAAGTTAATATTTCCCCCCCCTCCCCCCCCCCCCCCCCCCAAAAAAAAACACCCAACAAAACCGCTGACCGGCGCTGCACTGTGACGACGACGTGTCTGCTCCATTTGTAACTGGGCTGCAATAATATTAAGGCAAATTTCCCGAATGGGATTTTAAAAATATACAAAATACGAAAAACAAATAGAAAAATTGTACATAAAGAGAAGAGCCTAAAGTGTTTGACCAGGTTGACAGCGACTGTTCCAAGCTACTAGAGTCTAGTTAGAATCAGTCGGAACTTTGTGGCCTGGAGATAAACTCTGCGGCTCATCTGGGGCTAAGATCTAGTGCTCACGACACAAAGTTCGGCAATGCATTGAGAAAATCGGCTGGGCAACCTTGGAATGACAGGGTTGTAAGTCCAGGCAACTCAGTTTTGAGAAAATCACTTTTAAAGATTGATGTTGTGGTCATTTGTTAGAAGCCACGCCATCCTTTTACTCAGATCTAGAGATTTGAATGTCTAGGTTAGAATCTACAGTGCTACAACTCTGAAACTGTGGTGTACGTTGCAAGCCTAAAATCTAGATCTAGGTCTAATCTAGGTCTAATCAGCTTGGCTGTATTTGGGTAAATCTAGATCTACTTCCAGATAAGATCTAATTGATTCCTAGACAATTATTCATTTCCATGCGCCGTTAGTGCTTTACGCCACTGAAGTTAAGTATATTATCTAGATGTAGATGTTTAGATCTAGTTGGAGATCTCTCTCTCTCTCTCTCTCTCTCTTTCTCTCTCTCTCTCTCTCTCTCTCTCTCTCTCTCTCTCTCTCTCTCTCTCTCTCTCTCTCTCTCTCTCTCTTTCTCAAACACAGTGTATTGCATACATTCTTATGCTGAACATGCATAGGCAAAGATCCTCTCAAATGCTTCTGTCTGATCCCCATCAAGAAGAGATCCCTTGGTTCTGACATGCTCTTCCAGTTCATCAATGTTGTATCCTTTTTCTCTCAAGAGTTCTCTGTTAGGTGGATGTAGGGTTCTATTGGACTTAGGGAGAGAGAGAGAGAGAGAGAGAGAGAGAGAGAGAGAGAGAGAGAGAGAGAGAGAGAGAGAGAGAGAAGAGAGAGAGAGAGAGAGAGAGAGAGAAGGAGACAGAAAAAGCAAATTATTTGGGTTGGGTACTAAAAATATAAATGTTCTTCATTATTGTTGTTATTATTACAGACGTCTATATTCAGTGGTAAGGGCACATTTTTAGCCTTGAAGTTTCGAATCTCCTTTAAAAGTCATTCTTTCCGTCTATCTTTCTCTTTGTCTTATGTAAATGTTTGTGCATGGTTGGGATGTAGCACTGTTGCCTCCTCCCCTCCCCCCCCCCTCCCCCCCCCCTTTTTCTTGATTCTTCAATTCTTTTTCATTTCATTTGTTGGCTTTCTGATTGGTAGTAATTTCTTGATTTACTTTTGTTGTTTCTGTTTGTTGACTATTTTCCTCTGTTTGCTTTCTCCTATAGTTGGTGAGCGTTGTACTGTAGACCTGACTAGTTAGGTGAGCGTTGTACTGTAGACCTGACTAGTTAGGTGAGCGTTGTACTGTAGACCTGATTAGTTAGGTGAGCGTTGTACTGTAGACCTGACTAGTTAGGTGAGCGTTGTACTGTAGACCTGACTAGTTAGGTGAGCGTTGTACTGTAGACCTGACTAGTTAGGTGAGCGTTGTACTGTAGACCTGACTAGTTAGGTGAGCGTTGTACTGTAGACCTGACTAGTTAGGTGAGCGTTGTACTGTAGACCTGACTAGTTAGGTGAGCGTTGTACTGTAGACCTGATTAGCTAGGTGAGCGTTGTACTGTAGACCTGACTAGTTGGGTGAGCGTTGTACTGTAGACCTGACTAGTTAGGTGAGCGTTGTACTGTAGACCTGACTAGTTAGGTGAGCGTTATACTGTAGACCTGACTAGTTAGGTGAGCGTTGTACTGTAGACCTGACTAGTTAGGTGAGCGTTGTACTATAGACCTGATTAGTGAGGTGAGCGTTGTACTGTAGACTTGACTAGTTAGGTGAGCGTTGTACTATAGACCTGACTAGTTAGGTGAGCGTTGTACTGTAGACCTGACTAGTTAGGTGAGCGTTGTACTGTAGACCTGACTAGTTAGGTGAGCGTTGTACTGTAGACCTGACTAGTTAGGTGAGCGTTATACTGTAGACCTGACTAGTTAGGTGAGCGTTGTACTGTAGACCTGACTAGTTAGGTGAGCGTTGTACTATAGACCTGATTAGTGAGGTGAGCGTTGTACTGTAGACTTGACTAGTTAGGTGAGCGTTGTACTATAGACCTGACTAGTTAGGTGAGCGTTGTACTGTAGACTTGACTAGTTAGGTGAGCGTTGTACTATAGACCTGACTAGTTAGGTGAGCGTTGTACTGTAGACTTGACTAGTTAGGTGAGCGTTGTACTGTAGGCTTGACTAGTTAGGTGAGCGTTGTAATGTAGACCTGACTAGTTAGGTGAGCGTTGTACTGTAGACTTGACTAGTTAGGTGAGCGTTGTACTGTAGACCTGACTAGTTAGGTGAGCGTTGTACTGTAGACCTGACTAGTTAGGTCAGTGTTGTACTATAGACCTGACTAGTTAGGTGAGCGTTGTACTGCAGACTTAACCAGTTAGGTCAGCGTTGTACTGTAGACCTGACTAGTTAGGTGAGCGTTATACTGTAGACCTGACTAGTTAGGTGAGCGTTATACTGTAGACCTGACTAGTTAGGTGAGCGTTGTACTGTAGACCTGACTAGTTAGGCGAGCGTTGTACTGTAGACCTGACTAGTTAGATGAGCGTTGTACTGTAGACCTGACTAGTTAGGTGAGCGTTGTACTGTAGACCTGACTAGTTAGATGAGCGTTGTACTGTAGACCTGACTAGTTAGGTGAGCGTTGTACTGTAGACCTGACTAGTTAGGTGAGCGTTATACTGTATACCTGACTAGTCAGGTGAGCGTTATACTGTAGACCTGACTAGTTAGGTGAGCGTTATACTGCAGACCTGACTAGTTAGGTGAGCGTTATACTGTAGACCTGACTAGTTAGGTGAGCGTTATACTGTAGACCTGACTAGTTAGGTGAGCGTTATACTGTAGACCTGACTAGTTAGGTGAGCGTTATACTGTAGACCTGACTAGTTAGGTGAGCGTTATACTGTAGACCTGACTAGTTAGGTGAGCGTTGTACTGTAGACCTGACTAGTTAGGTGAGCGTTATACTGTAGACCTGACTAGTTAGGTGAGCGTTATACTGTAGACCTGACTAGTTAGGTGAGCGTTATACTGTAGACCTGACTAGTTAGGTGAGCGTTGTACTGTAGACCTGACTAGTTAGGTGAGCGTTGTACTGTAGACCTGACTAGTTAGGTGAGCGTTGTACTGTAGACCTGACTAGTTAGGTGAGCGTTGTACTGTAGACCTGACTAGTTAGGTGAGCGTTGTACTGTAGACCTGACTAGTTAGGTGAGCGTTGTACTGTAGACCTGAATAGTTAGGTGAGCGTTGTACTTTAGACCTGACTAGTTAGGTCAGCGTTGTACTATAGACCTGATTAGTTAGGTGAGCGTTGTACTGTAGACCTGACTAGTTAGGTGAGCGTTGTACTGTAGACCTGATTAGTTAGGTGAGCGTTGTACTGTAGACCTGATTAGTTAGGTGAGCGTTGTACTGTAGACCTGACTAGTTAGGTCAGCGCTGTACGAAAGACCTGATTAGGACATTGTTGCGCCGGGGAGAGGGAGACCGAGAAAAGGGAAGCAACTGTTTCTACCCACGACCCCGGCACTTTAGGAGTTATACCCCTTTAATTTAATTCTTAATTTAAATTTATACTGCACATAATAACCGTGCCTGCATGGCTCTTTGACGTGAGACTGCCCAGGCGCCTGTCACCTCTGCCCCTCGGTTTAATTCCTGTCCCTCTCCGCCACCTAGGGCTGACTTTTGGCTCTTGGATTCGTCCCGAAAGGCTGGCGGTGTGCCAAACTTCAGACCTGGCGGTGTGCCAAACTTCAGACCTGGTGGTGTGCCAAACTTCAGACCTGGTGGTGTGCCAAACTTCAGACCTGGCGGTGTGCCAAACTTCAGACCTGACGGTGTGCCTAACTTCAGACCTGGTGGTGAGGTGTAAATCCCAATAGCAGCGAACCTCCCAAGACAAAGACCTCAAACCCTGATGGCATGCTGACATTTTACACAGAGAGTAACTTTCAGCAATTGTATGTATCTGAACTATTCAGCCAAAATCATCTGGTACGCTAGAGAAATCAACACAGACAATTTTGCTCAGAACTGATTTATTTCACTGATTTTTTTTTTTGCTGTAATATTGACAGCCAGAAGAATGAGGTGTTTACATCTGTTTCAGCCCAGCAATGGATCTGAAGGAAACTGACCACTGGAAAAAAACCAGAAAGAAGCGAAATATGTCGAGTTATAAGGGATCAACTGAAATGAGACGTCATGTGGCGACCTAATTTCTTATTTGTTCCAATTCCACTTTTGCACAACTAAGAAATTCGACGTTAAACTTTTGCTGCTTTGGTACATGTTAGAATCAATCAGAACTGTGGAACAGCTTGAAAAGTGCCCCAACGCATTAAATAAGTGTCAAAGTGTTCCGTTGTTACAACTCTTCTACATACTAGAAGATCTCCAGTTTTTGAGAGCATGGAGATAGAACAAACAAGAACTAAAGTCGTGTTGTATGTGACCACACAAGTTACCTTCCCTAACAGAAACACATAATTACATGTATATCTCAAGAACCTGCATGTCATAACAACCAACAAAGTTGACCAAAAAGAGAGTAAGAACATCAGGCTAGCATTGTCTAAATTCACAGTCCTGTAGAAACAAATCTGAGGATCATGTTAATCTCAGCTTCAAATTAAAAAAAATGGGTGTGAATTTTCATCACAGAAACCTGGCTATCTTCACTTGAAGATGATGTGACAGTTGCCAGTTTGACTCTGTCCAATGATGGATTAAAATCCTGTCCACGTCCAGGACGGCAAGAATGAGGCGTGGCTGTTATTGACTAAAGTACATCAAATTTGAATATGTGTGCTCAAAAAATGCCAACAAGTTTCCATTAGGTCAAATTTGAAATGCCATAATTAACGTAAGGCTTTGGCTTTTGATTCTTTCATTCTGTTTAGATTTTATTCGTCCACGGTCAAGCTGGTAAATCTTGACAAAAGCCAGTGAATGTCGGTTTCTCGAAGTAGGAGTTTCAGATGACGTTGTCTTCTATTTGCAATAAACGAGGTTAGTCTGTAGTACTAGGGGATTTCAGCTTTCGCCTTGAGTCATCAACTTCATCCGCAGCAAAACATCTAAAAGACCTATTTACCGTTGTGTTATGTCTCAAATAATTTCACATTTAACTCATCGCATTGATCATTTACCTGACTGGGTTACCGTCAAGAAATCATTTGAAATGTTTGGACGTGTTAGTGCCTTAAACAGATTACTGTCTGACCTCTGTGCTATCCATTTTGAGGCAGATATTGTAATACCAAATGTTTCAAAAGTGAAAAAGTCAAATGAAAGCAATTGACATCGAGGAGTTTAAAAATGACATCCATATATCAAATGTCTTGACAGCTTTTAGTAAATCAGCATTGACATTTCTAATCGTGCAGTCAAGAACGTTATGGACAAGCAGGCAACTTCTGCGACTCACAGTTTATCCCACAGGCCATACTCTTCATGGTACTCACTTAAAGTGAAAGCAGTCAAGCTCAAGATGGAGTGTCGGAAACAGAAGAGTGGACACACCATTGATAGGGACATCTTTTTATGTTGATGTAGAAAACAGTCATGTAAATAGACCATACGTAAGGTCAAAGGAAACTATTTGGTAGCAACCTCTGTTGAAGAAACAGAGTCGACACCTTTTGAAAAATGACCGGCCTGTTTTAAATTTTGCCATTCTCGTCCAGATTTCTTGACTAGGTCATTCGTCAGTAAATGTCATTCCTACATCATTTACAAATCAGCAACCTCGCAGAATCTGTTCAAGCCAGCTATTGTGCCAGTCCTAGTACCGAAACAACTGCAGCCAATACCACCGACCACCAGCTTTGGTTGTAAAGACCTGAAGGGACTTTGGGTGTGACGGAAACAGCCCTCAAATGGTTCCACTCATAACTGTCAAATAGCCCAGCAAGTTATCAAGATCAAAGTCATAAAATCTGAAGAAAATCTTCCTAAGTATATCGTGTGCCTAAGTTCTTTGGACCATTTGTTTTACCATAAATTTACACAAAACCATTTGTTAAAGAAATTTTAAAAAGACGATCTTAAATATGATCATGTTGACTCAGGGGCGAGGCTTCCTCATAATCAAATAATCAGTGATTACCCTTCGAATATTAATTCTAGAATTACTACGCTTTTCAGATCGAGCACAACTCCAAGTCCATTTTAGTCAGTTCAGCATTCTATTCTACGTTGCTATTTTGGGTTTGTTGTTATAGTCTAACACCCCTCATCGAAAAGCATCTTTGTACGGACTTACACCATATGAACTGGTCCAAAATCAGTGATTAACAAAGACGAAGAAGACTTGACTACACCCAGAAGCGAGCTTGAGCATAGCCTGTTTTCTTCAAAGCGGCGCCGCAGACAGCAAAATAGTCGGGGGAAAAAATAGGTTTATAATCAAGGTTTGACCCGATTTTACGTACTTATGCAGGTTTTTCACTATGCGGTCGTTTTCATCCCAATCGAAAGGTAAAGAGTAGAGTGAAAGAGTTTGTGTGGATCTTTTTTTTGTTGTTGTTTGAGGTAATCTAAGAATAATTTACTCTACGCACAGCAAGAGCTATCAGAGAATAATAATTATTATAGTCTAGATCTAGATATAACTGTGATCAAAATCAGTCGAACGTATTAAGAACATCAATTCACTCGATAGGTCGCTCGAACCTAAACCGCAACGGCAGATAGCCACTTCTCCGAAATCGCTACACATTGTTGTGTCACAGAGGTGCCATTTAAGCACTTTCTACCATTTAATGTTAATGGGTCCTTTCCTAGAAACTTTATGAGATGGTAGAATAACAAAATCTCTGGATATGAATATGACAATGTAAACGTGCTGTTCAAATTATATTTTAAAAAATGGGTGAAAAATATGCGTTTATAAGTCTGTTAGTATGAATGTATAGTTTTTCAGATTAGTTTGGCTTGTAAATTGCTGCATTCCTGTCCTGTTGACAAGAATAGTCCGCTCTTTAGATTTTTGCAGTGCCTAGCAGCCGTTTCATTGTTTTAGTCGCTGCATTTATATTTATGTACATATGATGTAGCGATACGTCCTATTATGAGGATCTTACTACCTTAAATTCTGATTACCCTCTGCAGAGGGCCACGCTTCGCCCCTGCATGTTGTATATGGGGCTGTCTATGTGATAGTATGATCTCTTGTATCTCAGCTATCCATGATATGATGGGAAAAAGCGCTGCAGTCTCAAACTTGCCAAGTTTCCATTGCTAAATTCTTTGCTGTTGGCAAAACTTCCCCTACATTCTATTTGTCTACCACTGGGCGGAGCATTCCTCATTGAAGACACACTCGTACCCTCAGACATCCGCTGGCCGTTCAACATAAGAGAAACACCAGCGACCTTACGGTCTTCATTAAGAGGTACAGTTTTCATTCCTCAGTGGTTGGCATGCCCCTCTCTCTTTGTCTCTTCCATGTTTCTTTACATTTTATTGTATTGTTTCTGTATTATGATTATTATGCGAGGCTTTGCTACATGCAACTTTTTTTTTTTTTTTTTGCCTACAGTTTGCCCCCCCCCCCCCACTTCCCGAGAGTTTGAGAAACATTGTTGGAAATCACCTGCATCGTTTTCAGGTTGTTGGTGCGGGCTGTTGGTGTTCAGGCCCGTACCCACTCATGACATTTCCTGACTGGGAGGTAACATGCATGGACACCTGGGTCTTTCTGGAGGTGCTCACACCTGCAAGAGATACGCGGGTTTTTGTTTCAAGTTGCCGACAACGGAAAGAAGGACATTAACCTAAACTTAGGCTTATGAAAGTTACTTTACTATGTCAAGCCAATCAGGCACGTCACTAGAATGTTCTATTTTATTATACTTAATGAACTCCGTGTCTTCTGTGGGAAAACAAAACATTGCATCCATGATAATTATTCACTCTCCTGGTCAAAGAACAAAATGATCATCTCCAGTGAAAAGATGTTGATCTTTCAAATGGAGTAGAGGTTACGGTGAAATTGCAGCTCAAAGAATCATGGAACCTTCACATAAATACTGTTTTCTTTTCATTGGACTCTATGATGGAAATTTTACATTACAAGCGAAACTCACACAAATAGAAAAATTAAGAGAAAATACATTTTGATCCCTAATCAGTACAAGGGTATTGCAACCCATGAACTTCTAGGCTGAATATGTAATATAATAGACTAACGCTATCTGATCCTTCTTGCACGCAGCTCGAATGCAGTCTCTGAACACAGCCCGAATGTCGCTTTTCTTGATTGCCAGACAGAGACGGGCCAGGTCGAATTTAAGTATGTTTGCGCATTTTTCCATGGCAACAGGTTTGAGATCGCCTGGACAATTCTCCAAGGTCTTGTAGATGTCATCACACACGGGTCTAACAGTCTCGGCCCTGAAAATTGTACAGGTGAATTGATGTCTGATTTCAAACAGACTTCGCAGATGAGGCAAGAGCAGTACAGTTAGGAAAAGACCACCTTGATGCAGTGGGATAGTTGGCTAAATTTGTATTATTTAAATAGTACAAGACAGAGTATTATGAATTAAAACGTTAGATGACAGAACCGAGAGAGAATACGTCAGGCTGAGATGGCAATGACAGTATGTGGTGAAAATAGGCAATATAGGGCATGGTTGATGGAGATAGGACAGCAACAGGGCAGGAAATGTTAACGTATAATAATAAAAGATGCCATAGTTTAGCTAAATCAGTTGTGGAGGACTGAAGTATGATCAAGTGTGCAACATGGCAGGCCAAAATAATATCTTACGGTAAGATAACTACAATTCATTGTACACTGGTGGATAAAATAAAAATACTGGTTGTCAAAAATGTACAGAAATAAATACATGTATCACCAAGATTCTTTGTGTTTTCTGCTTTCACCTATGCTTATCAGTTTTTGTGGAATATTATAAGGAATGACAAAACAAATATACCCCAGAGTTTGTCCCTTCCACAAGTACAAACATTACTGATACGCGATAGTTACAGTGGTCTCCGTATTTATGTTATGAATGGCAGTGATTACGTTCACAACGATAAATGGGATTACTCTAGATTTCTCTCGGTTTCGGAGCGTTCGGACGACCCAATTCTTGCGTCAGTCGGAGTGCGGAACTCGTCTAAAGGAATATCGCCGCACACACCGTCTCCACTCGAGTAGCTGATCAGGCAAATACCAGAGGTCTGAGGACAGATGACATTGGATATTTGCATTTGGTGCTTGGAGGGACGAACAGATGGCATTGGATATATTTGAATTGCTGCTTGGAAGGATGAACATTTATGACATTGGATAGTTGTATTGCTGCTTAGAAGGATGAACAGATGGCAGATGAAGGGTGTCACAAATCCCAGACTGGGAAATGTAATAGTTTATGACAGGACGACAATCACGAACAAACAAGTTTAACACTTAACAAAACAACCCATCAGACTCACACATTTATTAAACATAATTATACATATAATAGCGCAATTACATACATTATATTATTGAAATGCACTGCCGTACAACGGCCTTATTCTCACACACACTCTCCCTCGGATCCACAATCCGGTATTCACTCCTAAAGGCACTTCGGCCTCAGCCTCTCCCCTCAGGGTCTTAATAGTACATTAATGATTCACTGGCACCGCAGTCTCTCAATATCACCTTCCTATTGTCATACACCTTAGCACTCCCCTAGCACCTCAGCAGGGCAATAACACATTATTATTTCCATAGCCATCAACATGGCAACAACATAGTATCAGTTCACTAGCCTATCAACATGGCAACAATATAGTATCTCAGTCACTCTCATATCTACGTCCCTGCCCGTGGCCTGACTGCCACGACTTTATGTGCCTCTACTGTCCTGCACTGACAGCCTCACTTCTGGCCTATGTGCGGCCTCCGGCCCTATGCTGGCCTATCCCCTGTGCTCATCGAGGTGGCTCTGCGGCCCGTCCCCGACACCTACAAGAATAACATTACATTGGTATAATATCCTACCATTTCTATTCACTCCACCTCTCCTTACAACCCCTGAAACGTACACACACTAGTTCACCTTTCACTCACCACACATCTTACGGTAACACACTTCCATCGGAGTACACACTACTCACTCGCGCTACAAATCCATGAACTCACTTTCATCTATCGCTCGTGGCGCACATTGCTATATCCAATATCAAGGACTTCCACATTCCTCACATATACTTATTCACATCATGGTAATAGACGAATATAATATAATACATCAATCATAATAATCAATCAACATTCTACATACCAGTCATAACTGGAAAGACTCTCACTAGTCTTCTCGACTGCTTCCCCTTTATGTCCGCCCGATGGGCTTTTATTCACAGGTCCGATCCCTAGGACCTTCTAACTTGCAGTGATAGTAATACCGCGCTTTCGCCTCCTTCAGACCCCGCCCCCACTACTACTCACAACAGCACGCTTAACTTGCTGTCTACTGTGAGCCTTTCTTACTCTACACCCGCTCTGTAGCAATCCCCTTAATTGCACTCACTCCACTCGTGACATCATCCCCCACCCCAAAAAAATTAATGCAATTAATTTCAAATCGCATCAAGATGACTGTCAACGAGTGAGCGTGAGCAATACCTACACTAAAAAAAAATGACCTAGTAGTTCCCCTAGTATATAAAATACCGAAATCAGGGGAAAATATGGGGATCCGTATGGCCTGCAATATGCATATATGTGTCACATCCTGAATAGCTAACTAACCACAATACTTAATACAGAATCAAAAACCATTCAACCTATCAACCATTCTTCATATCATATTTATAATGTCAATATTTTAAAGTGGACTTATTCACACAGATCCTGTCAATGTTCCTGTCCTCCGATGTATAAGCTCCTGAAATCTTCCCCTAGGCTCGACTAAGGTAGTCGGCGATATGATTGCTGGTTCCTGGAATTGGTTGAATAACGAAGGTATACGGCTGTAAAGCCAATGCCCATCTAGACAAGCGTGGGCTGGACGAACGATTCTTCGACAAAAATGTCAGTGGTTTGTGGTCTGTCTGGATACAAAATTCTCGTCCCATGAGATAACGTCCTAGTTTCTGGACGGACCAGACAATGGCAAGACACTCACGCTCTATCACAGAATACTTTCTTTCTCTCTGCAATAACTTCCTACTGACATAACATACAGGATGGAGACATTCGTTCTTCTCCTGTAGAAGACAAGCGCCGACACCAGAGTCCGACGCATCCGTTCTGAGGATAAAATTAGATCGAAAATCGGGTAATATCAAAATGGGTGACGATGATAATGCTGTCACCAAATTATCAAATGATGTCTGACATTCAGACGTCCACTGGACCTTATCGGGTTGTCCCTTCTTAGTAAGGTCAGTGAGAGAAGATGACAAGGAGGAAAAATTTGGAATGAACTTTCTGTAATAATTTAAAATTCCCACTAAGCTTCTGACTTGTTTCTTTGTTTTAGGGATTTGCAACCCTACTAACTTGTCAATTTTTGTTACTTCAGGTCTCTGAACACCTCTACCCACGATATGTCCTAAGAATATTATCTCTGGACATGCCAAATCCATCTTTGCGGGTTTAGCAGTTAGCCCAAACTGGCGTAATCGTTGAAAAATTACTGTTAGTGTCTGAATATGATCAGACCATGTCGACGTATGGCATGCTATATCATCAAAGAATGACACGACATTAGGTATGTCCTTCAACACCAGTATGAGAATACAGATACTTTGGTCTCTCATGAAACCTCTGCAGCATATCAACGTGGAAAACCTTTACTGATCCATCAATGTGGATAGCGTAATCTACCTTCGAAACAATTCGCTCAATAACATAAGGACCTTTCCATGTCATCAATAACTTATTATGGTCCGTAGGTAACAACAATAGGACCTTGTCTCCTGGCTTAAAATTTCTCAGTTTGGACCCTCTATCTTTATAGTTCTTTGCTCTTGCTGAAGCGATACTAGACGCTTCTTCTGCTATAGTGCGCGCTGAAGATAGTCTTTCTCTTAAATCAACAAGGTACTGAAACACCGAAACCTTTTTAACCGGCTCCGAACCCGTGGGGATCTTTTGACGAGGAGCCTGGGGTGTACGACCCTTATGCGTCGTCTTTTGGCACGCACTGCACGCCTTACAATATAAACGTACATCTCTGTATACTGACGGCCAATAAAAATCTTTCAGAATTCTCTGCTTGATTCTAGCACTTCCCATATGATCCGCTAATGGAACATCCTGGGCCAGACGCAATACTGTAGCAATTAACGACCGTGGCACGACGACCTGCTTTTGAACGGACGCCACTGTGACGTACATACGGAACAAAATGCCCCCCTGGACAAAAAAGGAAGATGACCCGTTCTTATATCTCCTCGTTTTCTCGGTTCGCGCTTCCACAAAACATGGGTTTAATGATGGGTCCTCCCTTTGTAATCTCGCCAAGCGCTCTGGCGTGATATCTAGGTTGACCGCTGGCGTAGCCAAAGGTCTAATCTTATCTTTATCGGCTACCCGTCGGCGTGTTTCGACCGCGGCGCAAAAGTCAATACCTTTTGATTGCGACCATGCTTGCACGTTCTCCTCGGAAGGGGAAACTACCCGTGATACATTCCCAATGATGAGCTGGGCGCCTGGAAAACAACCAACGACTGCTTCGACTTCCCCGCTAAGGAAAGGTGTATCTATCATTATTTTTGCCATGGGTAATTTCTCAATGGCCCCCGAAAATTGGATGCACGGGACAGTCTCACCTGTAAGCTGTGAATCCCGAATGCAGTCCCTATGCACTCCCACAACGGTAGATCCTGTATCTCGTAAAACCGAGACCGGTTCGTCCCCAACAAACCCCGGATAAACCCTAAGACCACCTCCTGTATGACATGAATTTATAACGGGGATCTTTCTCCCACAAGGTAAAACACCGGAAGATAATAACTTCTCACAACTGGGACACTTAGAATATTGTCCGCCTCCGTTGTCCGATGTAACACACGCAGGTGCATGATGAAATTTATTTGGGGAACATGGACTGGAGCTACTGTCCACGTTCGCCGCTATCCTACCTGCAGGGCAGTTCACGCTGATGTGATCCGCTCTACCGCAGTTCCAACACTTCGCGGCCCTACACTCGCGTGAAAAGTGGCCCACGCGTCCGCAAGTCCAACACTCCGCTCCCTGTGCTGCACTAGGCCTGGGTCCCCGTGACCCATCGCGACCGGAACTAGAGTCCCTATGCCGTCGGTCATCGGCAAAGGTCACAAATCGCCCCCGGCCATTACCGCGACCTAGCCCTCCTGCTCGGTCAAACTTACCGGGTCCATATGCAGGGGATTGGTGATAGCCCCTACGCTGCCCCTGGGCTTGCCCACTATAGGCACCACGCTGACGCGACCTGTCCTTAAGTCCTGCCGGCGACCCCTCGACAACGGCGACGTACCCAGCATCTTGGACGTACGCCCTGGCGACTGGTTTGGACGGATGTGCCGTACGGTATGCCTCCGCCAACTTAGACGCTTCCTGCACCGTCGCGGGTTCGTTCTCTTTCAGGAAAGCCACCAGATCTTTGTGGCACGACGCGTACAGCTGGTCACGGATCATTAAGTCTTTCAGTTTAGCAAAATCCGTGCCCACATGCGCCAAGTCTATCCAGTTCGCGAAATACTCCGTTAGTCTCGCGACGAAGGCAGCAAAGTCCTCCCTGGTATCTGCACGTGCTCGCCTAAACTGCTCCCGGAAGTATTCCTCGGTACGCGCAAATCGGCGAAGCAGCAAAGCCTTCAGCTTATCGTAATCTTGTACGTCTTCGCGCTGTAGCTCTTTAAAGTAGGTTAACGCTCGCCCCTGCAATAGCGATGCCAGGTAGGTGGCCCATAATTCCTTATTTTCCCCCCATTGCAATTGTGCGTTCAATTCGAACCTGTAAAGGAAGGCGTCTATGTCGTCCTTCCGGTCGTCGAACGTAGGGAGCTTAATCCTAACGCCACCTTTATTGGGTACCTGCCGCTCAGCCGTTTCCGCTGGCGTATTCTTCTTGAGTTCTAACTCCGCAATCTTTACTTGTGCCTCTATCTCCTTTAACTTTAACTCCCTCTCCTGCTCCCGTTCCTTAGCCTCTCTTTCCTGTTGCTTAAACTCCCTTTCCTGTTCCTTATCCTTAGCCTCTCTTTCCTGTTCTCTCTGTCGCTCTTGAGCCTCTTTTTCTCGCTCTCTATCCTTAGCACGCTCATCGCGCAAATCCGCCTGCTGTTCTTTAATCCAGCCGCGTAGCTCCTCTCCCTCCAGGCCAAGTTCCTTACCCAACTTCATTAGTTGCTGGAGTTCCGCCATTTCACAGATTTATGGTTATGGTATATATTTTAAAAAAACGGCTAACCTGTCGGTATGATAACTAACGACACGACCAGAGACCTGAGATCACACCAGATATAACAATACCCGGTTCAGAATACAATTCAGAAATATACCTTTACAGCACAACTAATTCTATATCTACAAAATGTATAGCACTATTAATTATAAAAAGAATAGAAAAGACAAGAATAAGGAAATTTAGTAGAAGGACCACAAGTACGTCAAGGACAACGAACCAGACTAGGACAAAGCTTCTACAAAAAAAACTATAATGGAAAAAAATGCAACCTACTACGCCGATTATACTACACGGTACAAACAAGAACAGAGTCTGAAAAAAAGGAACGTATCTACAGATAGGGAAGAAAGAGGGACAAGAGAATACGTCTTCCTGCCGAACAGAGAAGATATCGACGCTACAACTAAACAAAAATACAGGTCCCTACAGATGTGTACTCCGATGGAAGTGTGTTACCGTAAGATGTGTGGTGAGTGAAAGGTGAACTAGTGTGTGTACGTTTCAGGGGTTGTAAGGAGAGGTGGAGTGAATAGAAATGGTAGGATATTATACCAATGTAATGTTATTCTTGTAGGTGTCGGGGACGGGCCGCAGAGCCACCTCGATGAGCACAGGGGATAGGCCAGCATAGGGCCGGAGGCCGCACATAGGCCAGAAGTGAGGCTGTCAGTGCAGGACAGTAGAGGCACATAAAGTCGTGGCAGTCAGGCCACGGGCAGGGACGTAGATATGAGAGTGACTGAGATACTATATTGTTGCCATGTTGATAGGCTAGTGAACTGATACTATGTTGTTGCCATGTTGATGGCTATGGAAATAATAATGTGTTATTGCCCTGCTGAGGTGCTAGGGGAGTGCTAAGGTGTATGACAATAGGAAGGTGATATTGAGAGACTGCGGTGCCAGTGAATCATTAATGTACTATTAAGACCCTGAGGGGAGAGGCTGAGGCCGAAGTGCCTTTAGGAGTAACCCCCGGATTGTGGATCCGAGGGAGAGTGTGTGTGAGAATAAGGCCGTTGTACGGCAGTGCATTTCAATAATATAATGTATGTAATTGCGCTATTATATGTATAATTATGTTTAATAAATGTGTGAGTCTGATGGGTTGTTTTGTTAAGTGTTAAACTTGTTTGTTCGTGATTGTCGTCCTGTCATAAACTATTACATTTCCCAGTCTGGGATTTGTGACAAAGGGGCTGATGGATAGCAAGCAAAAGGAACAAATGATTCAAGAAAGCAAGTAATACTTTCTTCGGAGAAACTGGATGAAATCTTATTGGGTTCTGGTTTATTTTGGAAAGGTGTTTGCCGTGGTGGCTTGAGATTAGGAGAATATAGTAGTGCAAGAGAATGATTCTATCTGGATTACCGTAATGCTGGAGATGTCAGTTGCAGGTCTAAATCTAAACGTTGCTTCTCCGCAAATCGTCATTTTGATGAATTCATCCTTGTCCAAGGCCAAATCAGTGACAGGCCAATCGCGTGCATGAGGACCAGGATTCTCCTGCATGTTTATAGTTTCTCCTTTCTGTGGATGGACAGATACATAGATGTGTTCCGCACAAGTAAATAACTGATGAATGGTTGAATGAGGTGGAAGAATAGATGATGATGTAAACGTGTAGGTATGCGTATCGAGGGATGAGTGGGTGAATACTGGAAGGATGGATGGCATGATTTTGGACAATTAAGAGAATGGATGAATGGATAGGCGGATGGACAGATGGATATGCGGTTAGCTGACAGATGACTGGCAGACTGGATGGGTGGAAGGCTGGATGGATGGATGAATGGATGGATAGTTGAGTGGATGATTTGATAGGTGGATAAAGGGATATACAGATAAGGCTCAGTTATACTCACCCAGACGTCTGTGAAATTGTAGCCCTGAAGTTTATATTCGTTTGAATTGGAAGCATCATTACGGGTGGCCACAACTGAAATAGTTTCGTAGTATATTTTTCCATTCCTGGGAGGCAGTAAATATGGAGAAAAGGTCGTAAATAACGTTCTAAACGATCTGTATTACATAATGTATTAACTGCTTCGTTAACCATCATTGCCTCAAACATATTCACCATCCATAGATTGTGTGTAACCCACAATGTATTCTCAAATCAACAAATTTCTCATGTAACTTAATCGCCAGTGTGTGCTGAAGTCATGAAAAGCAAAGTTCTATCTACCCTGGATTTTGCTTCCATTTTAATATTCCAGACTGTGACACTAAGCAAATTTTTCTTGACGAGATGAAATACATAAATGGTGTTCAAAACTGTGCTTCATACTGCAGAAATAGGATTGAGACCAATAGTTTAGTCAAGGTTTAGACGATTAAACTGGAGATATCAAACGATCTTTTAATCTGTAACAATTCACAATGCCTTCTGTCTATCACTGGGATAAGGAAGAAAATATTGTTGGTTTATTCTGGTTATTCTTTCTATTATACATTTGACTGTCGTTCTTTTCCTGGTCCCATTCTAAATTCATGAACAAGGAATTGTGTATGTGTGTATGCGCGCGCAAGCAAATTTTTTTTGAGACGATTGGATTTGCAGGGGATGTAAGTGTTAAACAAGAACTGGTAAACATTTCGTCTTGAAATTATATAAAACACGCTTAAAGGCAGCGTATCACTGTCCCGCCCATCATTTTGTACTCTTTCTAAATCAGTCTCGGCAAACCGAAGTAATTCCTAAGGCAAGCATCAGGGTATTCCTCTGTTCTAATTATTGCGGCGAGCATGTAGAATAGTCTAAGTGTTCACGTCGCGGGTCATGTGCTCGTGAAAATATGGGACCGACACTAAGGAGACTCAAAAAAAACAAAACAACAACAATAAAAAGCAAAACCAATTTTTAAAAATCCAAACTTCGGTACGTGCGCCCTCCACGGTATTTGAAACCTCCACGGTATTTGAAACCTCCACGGTATTTGAAACCTCCACGGTATTTGAAACCTCCACGGTATTTGAAACCTCCACGGTATTTGAAACCTCCGCGGTATTTGAAACCTACATACAAAATTTGGTTACTGTGGGTGGTCTAATAAAAAAAAGCCGTAGCTTGCGTTCAAGAGTGGAGAGTTGTGAACTATATATAGATCTAAACAAATTTTTGTTTTGCACTGGAGACGAGGTAAGCTGCAGTTTGACAGTACATGTCTGCTGGTTAGATTGGTACATTTAAAGCGCCAGGTGACTTCAATTTGGCAAAAGGAAGATGGATGGGAAGAGTTGGCTCAGTTATAGTTTTTTTTTCTTTTCTTTTTTAACATACGAACAAAATCTCAAAGTCGTGAATCAACTTTTCAGACGCAACTGTTAAAAAAAAATGCTTCGATGACACATGAATGCAGACACAACACATATCAAGGGATGACGTTATGACGAAGAGGTAACTATTTGGAAAGTATCCGACAATCTACTTTGTTATTACAGATCCAAGTTTGTGATATTGAACCAAAGATACTGAATACGATAAGATAGAAGAGCTGGTGCGTTTGCGTTCACGTGGCTCGCACCGCCACCTACCGGTGATTCTAGGTTACTTAAGTTCTCTCTGGTAGACAGAATGCACCGACTGTGATGCATTGACAGTTTGAAAGGCAGTCAAATACTTGTCAAGTATCTCCATGTTATAAATAGATCTTTGTTAGATGGTAAAGACCGCGCGCGTGTGTGTGTGTGAGTGAGCGTGTGTGTGTGTGTATGTGTGTGTGCGTGAGCGAGTGTGTATATGTGTATGTGTGTGTTCCACCTCTGTTCATTATTAGGCCAGCTTAACCAGCACGTTAGCAATCTTCAATGATTCAAACTGTCCACTCATTTACTCAGCAATATCACCATAGGCGCTCAGGGAAATGGTCCAAGGGTATAAATATACTCTTTGCAGTGTGTGTCCGCACGGCATTACGTCCTGTAACTCGTCACCGTCGTATTGTTGGACTTTAGGATCCCCCCTCATCATGCACAGGTACATCCCTAGTGACAAAAAAAAAAGGGGGGGGGGGGAATTAAGAACATGAAAAATCACAAAAGGTTACGGAAATTGACACATTATTACAAATATTGACTCTTCCTAGCTACATCAACTAAACTGCTCACATAATTTCTATTTCAACATTTATTTCATAACATTTGGCATTTCATAACTACTCTAATAATGAGTGAGAACAGGTATGGATAGTCAAGTATTATAACGGATGTGGCCGAAACTATCTCTACAGCCTCCATTTCTACGGCCATGGCCTCAGCTTTCATTGATACTCCACCAACTAACAGGACATGTACATTCAAGTATCATTACTGACATTATGTCATCCGCTAGTTCAGCTTTTCTATAACAACTTTGCCACCGTTACTGCTTTAGATAAAAATGATGCCGATGACGACAATTAAAGAAAACAAGTGTAGTCAAGGGAGACGGTGAGAAAGTTTGATGTGATTGTCTGGAAATCTGAATGACTTAAAGTAATCTGAAAATGATTCAATTTCTATGTGTGTGGTTGTTGGTGTGTGTGTGTGTGTTTCTGTTTGTTTATTAGAATGCGTGTCTGTTTGTTTTGTTCTGTTTCCTTTACTATCTGATTTACACTTTTTCTTTTGTTTTATTTATTGACTTTTACTTTTCTTTCCTCTTTTCTTCAACTTTTCAAGGCTAGAATTATTATTTGTTTCACTAGTTTCAGTGAGATGGTAGGGATGAAACTGATGTCTGTACTGGTATATATTTTAGCGTTTAACAATGACAGTTTGATCAAGGACAGGTGGAAATCGTGTTGGGAGTTTCCATTACGACAGGTTTATTACATAAAATAATCAGATACACGACGTGACCTCCTCTTAGTCTAGCACGTTTCCCAGGAAGTGGCGACACAATACACCAACGGTTGTGGACATTGTACAGTGACAGTACAACACAGTTTACGACAAAACATGGGAATTCCCGGTCCCCAGACCGGTGTGCAATGTTCATGTAGGAGGGCGGCACAATATATTATGCGGTGACAAAACTGTGACGAATACAATTGGCAAATCTCTCTCACATTGCTCAGCACAGCAAAAGTCGCCGTCACCCTTTTGTTTTTGTGGACAAACGCACTCGTTTGCAGTCTCGTCCAGTGAGGCGGCACTCAGACAGCTGGGCGCTGGGAATGGAGACGGTACAGCACAAACAAATCACTGACCTCATAATTATTCTTTTCAGGGACAAATAAAGGGGACATAGTGCACAGTAAATAAAAACATGATATTTAAATATTCTATGATTTAATAAAACAAAAAATTAGTGATTGGTGTGATTCATTGTGGTGGAATTTTTGCTCATGCTGCAGGCTAAATGGCAATTTTAAAAAAAAATATAAACTCAAATTTCTTAAGTTTAACCCAATGGCTTTGGTGTCGACCTATCGTCTTCATTCAAGTTTCAGGTAAATATACGTGTAAAATACAATGATCTCTTATTGTGCTCCCTCTGATAAGTCCAGCGCACGGGGTAACTGTATTTGGTAAGCGTTCAGTTTGGTGCGTAGTGCGTAGTGAGCTGCCGCGCATGCGCTCTGAAGTAAGACTGTGGATTATGGTGGGAAAGAGAGACAGAGAGAGAAAGACAGAAGGGTGGGAGCACAGATTTATTCCGAGCAATGCCGGGTCCCCATCTAGTGGGTTAAATAAATAGATTAATTGTTTAATATTTTTCCTTCACCCTCTTGCTGGCACTAAAAATGTGTTTGTAAGTTCAGTTTCCCACAGGCTTTCTGCTTCAACTATGGTGGATCCTTGCGTATTTCCACAAAATTGTGATAGCCAGAAACATTAATACATGATTACATACCCGACTACTGCACTTCCCTTGTGGGAGAATGCACCATGGAACGCGTCAACATTCCAGGCAATATTGCAGCTTCTCAACCAACGTCCTGAGGCATCATACAGAGAGAGTTGCTCGCCATTCGCCGCACGCCATTCGTGATTTTAGAGGACTTAATGTCAATGAACACATTTCAGCAAAGGAAAGCTGTCATACAGAGAAAGGAACATCCGCTCCCCGCTTGGCGCTGGTTACCAGCCAGTAACGAGTGGCGAGTGCTATGTGGCCAACAACTTTCTCTGTGTGACGCCTGCCTTAGTGTAGCAGTGCTGTGTTGTGTTGTAGATCTTTAGTTGAGTAGAATCGCTGCTCTAGGCATTTACACCTCACCTGTTTCTTGTTCTCTTTTGTCTTATACTTGTGTGGTTGTTGTTGCTGTTACTGTTGTCCTTTGTGTTCTGGTCTTTCTTTCAGGAGTTTCGCTGTCCATGGCATTGGCGCCTCACTGGTTTCTTGTTCTCTTTTGTCTTATACTTGTGTGGTTGTTGTTGCTGTTACTGTTGTCCTTTGTGTTCTGGTCTTTCTTTCAGGAGTTTCGCTGTCCATGGCATTTGCGCCTCACTGGTTTCTTGTTCTCTTTTGTCTTATACTTGTGTGGTTGTTGTTGCTGTTACTGTTGTCCTTTGTGTTCTGGTCTTTCTTTCAGGAGTTTCGCTGTCCTTGGCATTTGCGCCTCACTTGTTTCTGGTTTTTATTTATTTTTCTTGTTCTCGTTTCTGTGTCTCTTTGTGGTTGGGGATTTTTTTTTTGTTTGTTTGTTAGACTTTTGCCTGGACAGCGGCCTTGGTCGGCCTGCCCTTCTCGACTTTTATCTGCCGAGGTATCTTTAACGTGCACATGGACCCTCCGAATGTTTCGGGAGGGGGGGGGGGGAAATCAGATCAACAGATGAATTGATTTTGTTTTTTTTTGTTCTAACGATGAAGGTCGAGACGGGGAAGAAACACAAACTGCATCATTACAGACTGAACCTCTGGTCTAGATTTCTGAAAGCAAGTCAGAAGAGGTCGCAAACTGGTCACAAGCAGGTCATCCGATAGTATCCGGACAGCGGGATTGATCCCTTTAACTCATTGAAGACATTTCCCGTTGTATCAACGGGATGCATTGTGAGTTGCCGTGGACGATGCGCGGTGCCCCAACGGAATGTATTGTGAGTTGCCATGGACGGTTCCTGGTGCCCCAACGCGATGTATTGTGAGTTGCCGTGGACGGTTCCTAGTGCCCCAACGGGACGGTTTGTGAGTTGCCATGGACGGTTCCCAGTGCCCCAACGGGATGGTTTGTGAGTTGCTGTAGACGGTTCCCAGTGCCCCAAGGGTATGAAGTTTCAGAATTTTTGCCGCCTGTATCATCCCATTAGAATGACCGAACAGTCCTTTACGCGAAAGGAGTTTTTCCTTTCGTTTCATGGGAAATTTCACTGAAGTCGGGCTGTAACTTTTTGAGTAATGGAATTAGAAGGGAGATCACACCCTCTGGTTTCTGGGGCTGAAAACAATCACAGGGGATCAAAGCGGAAGTCTGAAAGGGCCAATGTCTTGTTTTATTTGATAATAAAGATGATTCTAGTATCAGGTGTTGATGAAATGTATCAGGAAGTAAATCTACAACTAGATCCCAATGTATACCGAATTCCGCTAGAGATTTTTTATTTTTTTTTCATTTCATTCACGGAAAATCATTATGGATTGAAAAAAAAGGCAATTTTCAAAAAAAGGTATTAGACCCAGAGTTTTTTTTTCGTTTGCGTTGTTATTTAGGACAGAGCAATATTTTTTTAAAATTAATTTCTCAAAAGTTCAAAGAGATTGGTTGATTCAAAGTTTCACGATGATTTTTTTGGAAAACTCCTCAAACAGCCCAGACTCTTGCAGTTGTGAAATATCAAAGACGCCCAGACTTCAGTGAGTCAACTGGATATCAAAAACTTAATCTGGACTCTCACCCAGTTCTAAAGCATTTTATCTTCTGGTCTTTGAGCCGAGTACAGTTTATAACCAGTGAGTCTCTCTCTACCTTATCTTATTGTGCACCGTCGCCACATCACCCTGGCTCACCCCTAGATTTGTCACTGAAGTGGACAGACATGACCCGCTCGATTTTTACGAAAAATACATCCAAATCTGAGGTAAATAGAGCATTTCTTAAATGCTGTCGTGTTCCAGATCCCACCGCATGCACCCCTTCCAGTGTTTGACGTCATGCTAGTCCTTAAGTAAGGTCAAAGGGTTAATTTTTTTGCTGCAGGAACGAAGGAACAGATAGGCCAGTGAGACGGGGTTCGCGCTATCTTTTGTGGTGACTATGGAAGCTGGCTGTACAAAGTGGTGGGGCGGGGGGGGGGGGGAAGAGGTTCCCATACTGGGGTAAAATTAAATTTGCTGGTTTTAAATGTGTACATTCTTTTAAAAAATCATAATTACAGTTTTAAAAAACAGAACAAGTTATCCTCGTGCAAAGAAATGTATCTGTCACTGGTATATTTATTCAACTAATTAATGGGTTCTATCAAAGCCTACCTACCCGAAGCTCCCCGTATTTTCGAGTATTTCAGTGTTAAGGAATGACGGTCAGTTATTATGGGACTTGATCTTTCAACAACTACACCAAGGAAAAGCAATACGTGTCTCATTGACTGACTCTAGTTCTGGATTATGGTATCTATTAATGGATAGTTGTTCATAGATAGACTTAACAACATTGTTATCTGCTAGGTGTTATGTGTTATATATTTGTTATTTGAACTAAAAATGATACCAGTCTTTAAAAGAGCACTGTCAAATTTTCCCTTTTGTCGGTTGCTTTGTTATGGTAGTCGTGTAAACTCAAATTTTCCCTTTTGTCGGTTGCTTTGTTATGGTAGTCGTGTAAACTCAAATTTTCCCTTTTGTCGGTTGCTTTGTTATGGTAGTCGTGTAAACTCAAATTTTCCCTTTTGTCGGTTGCTTTGTTATGGTAGTCGTGTAAACTCAAATGTTCCCTTTTGTCGGTTACTTTGTTATGGTAGTCGTGTAAACTCAAATTTTCCCTTTTGTCGGTTGCTTTGTTATGGTAGTCGTGTAAACTCAAATATCTGAACAAAACAGACGTGGGTGTAAATTAAATTACTTTGGAAACATTGCCAGAGGAATACGGGGACCCCTGGCTTGGATACAAAACTGTTGTGTTCCGCTAGGGCAACTGAAGCCTCTTCTTTAGTTTGTTCATTGATGTGTGGTCTTCAATCCCGTTAAGGAAATTGTCTCAGTGTCATTGCAGTCCAGTTACAACTGGAGCAAACACGTCGTCGTCAAAGTGCAGCGCCGGTTGGCGAGTTCTTTTGGGGGGGGGGGGGTGGTAGTGATAAATTTTATTTAATTTTGGTGGATCCTACCGAAGTTGCACTTTCAACAGATAGAAAAACCTGCTATTATGGGGAGCAAGGCGTGATAGATTTTGACCTAGTTTGGCTGTGACGTCAAGGATAGATCGCTGTATGGAGACAAACTACAAAGCGATGGTGAGTTGAGTACAAAACTCTAAAGCGGCAGACTGAGGCGAGTGCTGGCGGTGTATTCATCATAATTATGTAGATATGTTATGAAAAATGAATAAATTATGAGTAGATGTGCGATGGCAAAAGCCATTCAATAGACATGATGATGCCCTAGTAGAACAGGGGGAAAAAATTTGAAATATCCGTAACTCAGGGCTGGGGGGGGGGGGTAGGGGGTAGACCTACACCCAGGGGCGAAGCGTGGCTCTCAGGAGAGGATAATCAGAATTTAAACTAGTAAGATCCTTAATAATAGGACGTATCGCTTCAACATATTTAGCCTACATAATTATAAATGCAGCGACTAAAACGATGAAACGGGTGCTGGGCACCGCAAAATCTAAAGAGCGGACTATTCTTGTCAACAGGACAGGAATGCAGCAATTTACAAGCCAAACTAATCTGAAAATACAATTCATTCATACTAACAACAGACTAATAAACGCATATTTTTCATCCATTTTTTACAATATAATTTGAACGGCAAGTTTTCATTGTCATATTCATAGACGGAGATTTTGTTATTCTACCATCTTATAAAGTTTCTCGAAAAGGACCCATCAACATTAAATGGCAGGAAGTGCTTAAGTGGCATCTCTGTGACACAACAATGTACAGCGATCTCGAAGAGATGGCTCTCTGCCGTTGCGGTATAGGTTCGCTCGACCTATCAAGTGAAGTGATGTTCTTGATACTTTCGACTGATTTTAATCACAGTTATATCTAGATCTAGACTATGTTATTATGCTTTGATAGCTCTTGCTGTGCGTAGAGTAAATTATTCTTAGATTACCTCAAATAAACAAACAAAATCTACACAAACTCTTTCATTCGGCTCTTTACCTTTCGATTAGGATGAAAACGACCGCATAGCGAAAAACTTGCATAGGTAAAATCAGGTCAAACTTTGATTATAATCTTATTTTTTCCAAACTATTCTGCTGTCTACGGGGCCGCGTCGACGAATGCAGGCTATGCTCAAGATAGCTTCTGGGTGTAGTCAAGTCTTCTTCGTCTTTGTTAATCACTGATTATGGGCCAGTTCATAAGGTGTGGGTCCTTAAAAAGATGCTTTTCGATGAGGGGTGTTGGACTATAACAAACGCAAATAGCGAGGTAGAATTGAATGCTGAACTGACTAAATGGACTTGTAGTTGGGCTCGATCTGGAAAGCGTGGTAATTCTAGAATTAATATTGGAAGGGTAATCACTGATTATTTGATGATGAGGAAGCCTCGCCCTGCCTACACCATCATGATTTCCCAAAACCTGACGAGTATTTGGCACGGAATCAACAATTAAGTACTGCCAATGAGGGAAATGTTCTATGTACTCGGTGAGTGAATGAGTGAGTGAGAGGGCGTATGGGTAAGTTGAGCAAGTGAACGAGTGATGGCGAATGAATGAAACTATGAAAACTCACTTTTGGCCGCAACAGAAGAAAACATCAGAGTGCAGAAAAGGAGAAGTTTCATCATGTTGATCATTCCTGTCTTGTGTGGTCCGGGCGTTCTTGGTGTCGTTCAAATGTTTCTCTGTGAGGCAAATAGTCTGGCGTGGTCCTGATGTTCTGGTGTGGTCCTGATGTTCTGGCGTGGTCCTGATGTTCTGGCGTGGTCCTGATGTTCTGGCGTGGTCCTGATGTTCTGGCGTGTTCTGGCGTGGTCCTGATGTTCTGGCGTGGTACTGATGTTCTGGCGTGGTCCTGATGTTCTCGCGTGGTCCTGATGTTCTCGAGTGGTCCTGATGTTCTGGCGTGGTCCTGATGTTCTGGCGTCCAAATCTGGATGATATGACGATGTTCAGATTTCACTCACCTTTTATTGGTCTGGTTTCATTGTGCTGAGACTTGTCAAGTCATGCAGGATTTATTGCCTGATATACATTTTGTCTATTTCTAATCGGCTTCCGTATTTACACTCGTTCATGAAATTCAAAAACCATCAAAAATTTGCTTTTATCTGAAGAAACGTCATGTTCTCATGGGACATTAATTAAAATGTACTTAACTGCCTTGAATAGCCTGTAGAATAAAATAATCACAACAGAATTTCAGTGACACGCCCGAGGAATTTCAAAACGTTATTATATTGCACGCTCTCTTCATCTTTCTAACCATCCAACATTCAATCTGACATATCCTCAGATTTTAGCCATTCGTTTTCTTCCTGATAATTCCTCCATTCTTTTCATGCCACATCATCAGAAATGACTGAGCATAATTTCCCAATATTGTGATATTTGCCCTATTCTTGTGTTCCATCAAAAAGAGTTAAGTCACATTATACTCGAAATCGAATTCTTATGGTGCTGTTTCTAATTTTCAGAAAAAATTGTCTCTAGAGGGTACATTTGGTCCCGAAATTTTCCTACTTTGCTTGTGAAGGTGTCAAAATTTGTTGGGCTTACGCCTATAGTGGATTTGAGTCTGAGTTTGCGTTTGGTCTCGATAACGATAGTAACTAGAAACTCATGGGGGAGCCGGACAACAGAGAGTCTTCAGAGAAGAAACCCCCCATGTTCAAGTGTTTCGGCCCTGAACTTCTTACACTCTAAGGGGGCCGGGCCACACCTAGGTCATGACTCCCAGGTGTCTCTCTGCTGCCTTTTTCCACTAGAAAGTGTCTCCGGGCGGATTCGAACCCGCGTTTTTTAACGCTAGGGGAATTCTAATCCGACGTCTTATCACTTGTGCTACATACGCTCCCGTGTTGTTGGGAAATTTCCTTATGTAGCACGGGCTCGTTTCTTCCGTTCCAAATCCATCTTGAACAGTTTTCAGCTGTCTGAGCGAGGGTTTTTTATATAAAAAAAAAATACTCGTGGCATTTTTAGCGAAACTTACCGCCGCTTATGCTGTTTGGATTTGCCTGAAATTTTACAGGTGCCTTCCTTTTGAACTGCAAAAGGTTCTTTTTTTTTTTTAGATTAGGAGACTTGAAATAGTGAGGAAGTATTTTTTGTGAGTGTTTGCTTTGTGTCGCTAATTTTGCCCGGCAATCCATTCTTTTCCATGAACACGCGATGCTATCAATCTTGTGATGTGTTCACTATCAAACACAATGACCTGCACGCAAATTATTGCCATTTCCTGAGAATCTGATGGGGTGTGTCGGGCATTAACGCTCAAAGGGAGTGCAGAATGAAGTTTCTAACAATAAATAGATAAACAAACAAACAACAATCACTACAACAACAACAAAATAACCCCGTACCACAGCCGGGTACCACAGCCGGGTACCATAGCCGGGTACCACAGCCGGGTACCACAGCCGGGTACCATAGCCGGGTACCACAGCTCATTGTGCTAGGAAAAAGCAGGACAACGCAGATGACACAATGCCAGCACGTTCTTGATTGGAAGGTTCCAGACTGTCTTATTCATCTCTAAATTTAGCCCACAGACTATTTCCTTGTTGTCGGTGGAGATCGTGTCGTCACGGAATGCCGGTAACCGTACGCGATGCCGGAATCGGTTAAGAAAAGGGCCAACTGCTGATAAGAGGAAATTCTATGCTGTCTTTTGAGCAGGAGAGAAAACATGTATATAAATTGTCATTTCTCATTCTCTACCATTTGTAGGATTTATTTCTCATCGTAAATATTACCATGTTTTCAGCTCACAACGCATTCCAGACCTTTCATTCAAATCGGTAATGTGACATCATGTGTTTTTTCTATATGTATAAATAACTTTCAGCAGTATATTCGCAGGTGTCTGTGCTGGGATCGATGAAAAATGTTATCGTGATTAATTTTCTTTGGCATTCTTGAAAATAAATTGCCGAAAAATCTCTCAAGACCGAGCAGATTTACAAGGTATTCTCAAATGGAAAATCGAACTGAATGTTTATTTTATGCAAAAGTAATATCGTGGGGGGGGGGGGGGGTGGGGTGGGGGGGGGGACAAGAATCGCTGCAAGTGATTTTCTTTTAATCATACCAGATTAACTCTTTGTGAAGGCTTGTCGTCCCCTCCAATACCGGTCTATATGGTGCACATACAGAGGAAAGTCTGCGCTCAACATTTACAGCACTGGTTCTCAACGGGGGCGAGTTTGTCTCAAGGGGGCGAAAACGACTAAAGGGGCGGTCGGGGGCGAAAACCACGAAATGGGGGCGAAAGAATATTTACCTAACTAAGGATTACAGTTTTGCACTATATCTTGACCATAATTTCGCTTTTCAGTGGTGTATATTCTACATGTATATTCTTTATGCCCGCTGTTTAAAAAAATCCGGTCAAGTCCATGCTGTTCAATGTCCTTGACCATTCAGTAAATTGCTAGTGGATTTTAAATAATAATAAGTGAAGTAATACTTAAGGGAAAGAGGCGCACGATGATCAATATAATTTCCGTTACAATAGATGGAGCACCCATTAATGATGGGATAGGGGACAAGGTGGTATAGAGGCAGGGTGCTCGCCTCTCATGCCAAGGGTCCCGGGTTCAAAGCCCGGCTGGTGCAGGCATGCCGGAAGATTTGGGATTTTTCTCATATTTTCGTGTCCCTGATCCTATTGGGGGGTAGGATCGAGTATCTAGTCTTCTAGGATAAGGACTAAAAAATTTGGAGGGCCCGTGTGCACGTTGCGCACGTTAAAGATACCTTGGCAGTTGGAAATCGTAAAGAGCAGGCCGAACAGGCCGCTGCCAGGACAAAATTAAATAAAATTCATCCCTACCATTCTCTCCCCCTCCCTCCCTCATTTCTCCCAGCCCCCCCAGCCCCCCCCCCCCCACAAAAAGCGCCGGCGGCGCTGCACCGTGGCGACGACGTGTCTGCTCCAGTTGTAACTGGGCTGCAATGGCACAAAGGCAAATTTCCCAAATGGGATTAAAGACTAAAAATATTACAAATACAAATACAAATCAGAGGTTCATCGACCTCATAAATGTAGTGGATTCTGGCCTTCTCCCCATCCCTATCGAGAAAGCTGAATAATTTGATCCAATTCTGCTCTAGGCCCACTGTTTGTCAATAAATAACTGACTTCGACACTTTCTGCAGCAGTTTGAATCAGTGCGGAATTTTCTTTTTTTTTTAAACAGTAAGACTCCGCATTCCAGCCTGGAGATAGAATACAGAAGCTGCTTGCATGTTAAAGATTTTTGCTAAGTTTAATGAAGTGAACTTTAACAAGACAATCTAGTTAAGGCAAAGTATATCCTGTCGTCTTTCTCCGTCCAGCTGGAATTATGGAAAACTGGGGCGAATCGTTCACTTCCCTCAACTTGGCAAAGTCAGGCACATACGATTTTAAGACCTCCGAGATCTATGTGTCCCTGGGTGGATTTTGTCCCCTAATGGTTAGGATGCATCTTGATGGTCAAGCGTTTGCAAGAATAATTGCTAGATTTCCAGTACTGCATCGAGGGTCAAGTCATTTTCAAATAAGAGGGCTACAAAATATTCCGGATGAAACACCAGAGCATCTTGTTCTGCCCCCTGGAAAGACCTCCCTTTTCCCTCTAGTGGCCTTTCCCCTCATGTTTTTTTTTCTATTTTCTAGAAAAAGGATCGAGTCCCGCGTAAATACATCTCAAAAACAGAGAAACTGGATTCAGATGTATGGGAGGGCGATCTGCGTTTCTCACAAACACCGACACTAAGCTTACCTAGCTGACCACGGCACACCAACCATGGGAAAGTCACCGACATGTTAACAATACATGTGCATGAGTTTTATGAACTGGAACAACCAATTGGTTGATGCATTTGATGAAGGATTATTATTTTCTATTTTAGTTTATATCTCAATCATAAGTAAACAAGCGTCATTAAAAAAAGCTTCGAAAACCCTAACATAATTTTTTTGTCTAATCTGTGCACTTTTGGTTGCATGTTAGGGTGAGGTAAGGTGGAATGAGGGGGGGGGGGGATGACAGAAATTTGAGACTCAAAGGGGCGATTGCCTGAAAAATGTTGAGAACCACTGATTTACAGTCCCTGCCCCCTTGCTGCCCCTTCTCCTCCTTTTTCCCTTTCATAAACATTATCAATATCATCATAAAATTTACACAATTATTTTCCAATTATTATTTTTCTCAATCGGAGATACGTAACGTCACGGTCCTTCTTGCCATCTCCATTTGCCTGGTACATGTATGTAATATTGGCCCTTTACACTACATTGATTTGTTAAATATAAAGACAAAATACAGAATGCAGCACGTCTTTTCCGATGTCATAAAGGAATTCAGATAATTATTGCTGACTCACACCCAGCAAATTTCAATACATAAAACGACAAGAGAAATAATACTTTAAGTAGATCCAATACAGTCACATTCCCTCGTCTCACCACACACCCCTCACCTGCCACAAATGTAACAGAAGAAAAAAAAGAAAAAGTAAGTAAACGATGTTTCAGAGACTGAGATTATTTAGTCACCCAACAATGAATTAATTTCCAACACGAAAATGCGAAATCAATATTGGCCGAGAGAAACGGAGAGAAGGAGAAGGGAAACTTAATACTGTATTACCGTACTGCTATTGTCCACAGCATCTGCTTAGATGCTCCCTTGGCTATTTTTACGATCAATGACGTAAACACTCTTTGCTTTTGTATACTTGCCCACAGCATCCGTTACGCTCCGCTCCTCACCGCTATAGAGGCAAAAAGAGTTTTTCATACGTCATTTTCTATAAAAAATGGCGGAGCGGGTGCTGTGTGTCAAGAACAGATTTGATTCATAAATGTTTCCACTGAGTAAATTTTTGTGAGAGAGCAGTGAGTAATTTTTACAAACGTAATTATTGTGCGAGCCAGCATAACTTGGTCTCGTAAACAATTTGTTTTGAACAGTTTTTTTTATAATAGATAGACAGAAGGTGTGGGGAAGGATAGACGGACAGCGTAGGTGTGCATGACTGAGCACTTTTTATATCTCGTGTTTTGAACTAGGTTTAGTAGAGAGGGAAGGGGTGAGTAGGAATTAAATGTTATTGAGACGTCTGCTGACGTACAGAAAATCCGTGATCCAGAGTAAAAGCTCGGGGTTTTGAACATGTTAAGAATTTATTGCTATAAAATTACATTTTATTGTCTTGAGTGATTTGACCTTTGATGTCGACCCAAGGTCGTTGCGTAGGGCTGTTACTTAAAATAACTCGGTTCGGCAGCTGAGCTAGAGGTGGTTGCACCAATCAAATGTATGAATCTGGACGGAAGGTCGAGACATAGCTTTAGTATTTAAACCCGTGCAGAGCTTAGATAGATGCCACATGTAGACAATCCATTTACGAGGTGGACGGCGATAGTCCTCAGCCAGATGAGAGACATTTAAGACGCAGTTGAGCAGTCCATATTGTGAGGAGCCTGATTTAAAGCTCCAGAGCCTAAGCTACTTGGTTTGATATGAACCCACAGCGTTTACATCCAGCGCTCTCACTCCTAGTGAGGGCCTCATGGTGAGAGTCCATACTAATTTGTAATGATGAAAGTGAACCGTTCTACTTACTTTTGAAGACAGTTTCAGAGCTACCGCCAGACAACGCATGGTTGTACAAGCATTCTCCATGGCGTGTCTAGAGGAAATGTCCATATCATAACATGTCTCATTGAATTAATAGAATTTAAACTGTTATATCCGTCGCCACGTGCGCGGATTCTATTTGGCATATAACTCATATGATCTGCAAGTAGTTAGAGTGAATAAGTTAGTCTTTATAGAAAGCTGTAGTTTCATTAGTTAGATTCAGTTGCCTTTGAATTGATATTTATATTTATAATTATATTTGTTACATTAATTCCTGTAATTAAACTGCCCTACAGTTCTGCTAAAAATCAAAGCAATTGATTTATTTAGTTTTTAGAGTGCAAGTATTTTTTTTTGTGTGTTCGTCGATTGTGGGAGCGGACCTCGAAAGAGTGTCAGTCGAATTCTCCCCATCTAACCCACATCGCGACACTGTGGACAGGTCCACTGTCTTAATTATAAACCTCCGCTGTTGTCAATCTGCCAGACTGAGGGAATTTCCATAAACATTGCAAACGTATTTCTTGAAAAACCACCGATGTATTTCATTTCACATACTAAATAGAACTGACAGGCAGTACGAACGGTCTTTAATGAACACTTCTGAAAAGGGATAGAATTAAAGTCCAAAGTATGATATTCTGATATTGTCTAAATCCTACAAGAAACTTTTCGCAGAAAGAAGCCTTGAAGCATAAAATCTTTATGTCAGACGTCAGCTGCACTTGAGTGTTCAACAAATCATGTACGATCTATGTTGAAATATCGCCATTATTGATGCCAAGTATGTCGACGTAAGCCTACATTAAATTTTGTAAACACAAATCAACTGAATTTGATAACAAACATTCGCATAATTCCTTTCTAAAACGACACGTAACAGATCTAAATGTAATGAATAAGAAAGGTGAGTCATTGATTGTGTGCATTCAGCCAATGACAAAACGAAAGGTGAGCATGAACAAAGAGTGAGGCCACCATCTTGTTGGGTCAACGTGACAGATTTACGAGTATAAACGCAGTAAAATTCCTTTCCATTTCCTTTCCATTCCGCTTCCACTTCATATCCAGACCAGATCCACTTTTTCAAGAGTAGAATTGCGAACTGAATGTCATTCCTTTACTGACCCATTCCATTTCTACATAACACAATTGTGATGTTTCCACTTTCTCTCACTAACTTTCTTCTGACACCAGCCGTGATGGGCACGGCACAAACACACTAAATAATCGACTATCTCTCTTCTATAAGTTATAACAAACGATATCTGTATTGCTTATATATATACAATAATTATTAATTCATTCAATAATAATAGGAACATAGGTCATACAATTTCATGTGAATTTCGATGGAATGAAGTTGATGCAAATCAGTACATGATAATTAAAAGGCTTCGTAATATTCAATTTCTAGCACATTTTATAAAACACACGGGTACATTCAGCTTAAGGAAACCTCTCCTTTAGGGGTGTATGGCGCTATCTGGGCACTGGTTCTTCCTCTCTACTCTGGCTTGACTGCGCAGTTAGATCAACAGGTATCGGCAGGTACCAATAGGTCGGGAAGCCAAGAAGCCACGATGTCGTTAATCAAAGTACAAGAAGTTGAGAAGCCAAGAAGGTGTTGTTCTTCCTCCTCTGTAGAAAAACAATCGCAACTTCCTAATCTACTGCTGGAAGGCATGACTTCCATACTTACTCCATGACGGATATTCATCATTAATACTTTAAACCGCTGACACTGTTATAAGTCAGGCTGCAGTGTCATGATTCGGATATTGTTAAAACTCACGCGGAGAGTGAGTTGTTGTTGTTTACCAGAGCCATGAGAAATTGGCTGGTGGCCTTGAACGGTCCTCGCCAAATTATAGTTGGTGAGTAAATAAATGTAGAGTTAAACTGCTAGAGTCACGCTTGTCGGCTTTAATGTTCGTGATTAATAAGTAATGGAGTAGGGGTGAAACAAGGGGAGGACATGCCAGACATGTGGGGGAGAAACAAAAACAAAAAAATCAGCAGTATACAAAACTATAAACTACAAAAATTACATAAATAACAGTGGAGTCTTAGAGTGGTAGACCTGCAGCTGTTGACGGGGTCCTCTTCCGATGATAGTAGTGTTCTCTAGATGTCAGAAGGTGACGGGTCCTCTTCAGATGTCAGTGGGGTCTCCTCCAGATGTCAGTGGGGTCTCCTCCAGATGTCACGAGCAGAGTTAGGGTCTTGGGGATGTTACGACTGCACGAGAGGCAGCTAACTCACACTCGGACACAACCACACAAGAAAAGTACTAAATAACTAGAGCGTATATATGTCAGGCCGGTCAGGCCATAGTTTACATAAATATTAATAACAAAACAAAAGACAATAGAGGTATATATTCAAACCAAAAACTCTAATTAATAACTTAACCAATGATATTCATGTAACTATGGAGGTACTGCAATCAATAGTAAATAGGTATATTATACGAAACTGGATATCAATTTAAAGTGACAGTTGAGTCGCCACTGGCCAGTCGCCAGGCAAACTCTCCATAAATCATATGGGCTTAAATGTTAGGAGAGCCCAGTGTCATGATTCGGATATTGTTAAAACTCACGCAGAGAGTGAGTTGTTGTTGTTTACCAGAGCCATGAGAAATTGGCTGGTGGCCTTGAACGGTCCTCGCCAAATTATAGTTGGTGAGTAAATAAATGTAGAGTTAAACTGCTAGAGTCACGCTTGTCGGCTTTAATGTTCGTGATTAATAAGTAATGGAGTAGGGGTGAAACAAGGGAGGTGGGGCTAGTTGACATTGTTAAGTATGACTAGACAAGTTTTTGCACGTTAACTGGCTGGTAGAATAGTGCAGACGTATTACTACAGTTAAAATGGTGGGAGGTTTCGACCTATGAGATAGCTGAACTAATTGGGCCAGCGGACTAGCACGCTGGGTAGTTAGATAGTATATAACATCGTGTAACGTTCAGATTAGGTGAATACAGACGAGAGAAGCATCGTTTCGTGAAGTATCTCCGGTTGGCCAGTACCTGAACTGTGTGGTCTGAAGACTAAGAAGTCCTTGCTAACGGACTGACTGAGCTCTAGAAAGAAAGGTCTGAGTGGGCTGACCTTTGAAAGCCCACGCTGCGCTATATTGATGTTCGCGCCTACCAGTAGGCGTGAGCAATGGTAATATATCTTAATTATTCAAGTATAATAGAGATCGGAGATAGAGAGAGAACTACAGCCTCATAGGAAGACTAAGGAAACCCCAGCTGGCACTCGACCACGAGTGTCCTGTATGATAGATCTATTGCCATAGTATGATTGGAATAATATAGCACATTGTTGATGAATTGAATAGTGATTGTGCATAAAATATAGTCTTTTGGCAACTGCTTAAATTACCTACAAGCCGAAGAGTGCTTCTGTAGGCTTTGAACGTACTGGGTGTCATGATTCGGATATTGTTAAAACTCACGCAGAGAGTGAGTTGTTGTTGTTTACCAGAGCCATGAGAAATTGGCTGGTGGCCTTGAACGGTCCTCGCCAAATTATAGTTGGTGAGTAAATAAATGTAGAGTTAAACTGCTAGAGTCACGCTTGTCGGCTTTAATGTTCGTGATTAATAAGTAATGGAGTAGGGGTGAAACAAGGGGGCTCCTTCGGGCGGCCCCCTTGTTTCACCCCTACTCCATTACTTATTAATCACGAACATTAAAGCCGACAAGCGTGACTCTAGCAGTTTAACTCTACATTTATTTACTCACCAACTATAATTTGGCGAGGACCGTTCAAGGCCACCAGCCAATTTCTCATGGCTCTGGTAAACAACAACAACTCACTCTCTGCGTGAGTTTTAACAATATCCGAATCATGACATGCAGCTCCCATACTCCATAGACTCCCATATAGGCAATAGAATAAACGATCAATACAGTTTTAATGATATTTACACGTTCCCCACGAAGAATAACGCTCTCTCTAACAGACCCCATCCTATAAGGTTTCGTAACATATATGTAACGGCGTTTCCGTGACCCTCTCAGAGGCAGCAGTTATACCAGAGTAAACCCACTAGATTTAGGTTCTACAATCATGAACATTAAGTAAAATACACATACATCGTACAATTAACTTACCACTCAGCAACAGTTCAAATGCCGACAAGATACCAAAGATACCACGCTCTGACAAAGGATGTTTGCGGGTTCCCTGACCTTCCCCACTCACAAGACTAGTACGAAGTTACAGTTGCAGTGGTGGTCTCCTCTTCGGCACGAAGCTGGTGAGTGCTCTCAGCGGTCTGAAGTTGGAAGGAGCGTTCGGGGATTTATACCCAGTCGGGTAGCGTCCCAAGACGCTCACCGAGTGTACATTAGTTATCCTAATAGCCACCCCCGTCGACTCCACGTCAAATACTATTGAAGCATCTCTACCCCCCAAGCAATTCCCAGGTGATCTGATCGTCAAGTACGGCGGCCAAGTAAACATTCCCTACTTTCCCCCTCTGGCATACAATAACTCTGTCTCCCCGCCGTCAACTATCTTCCCACGCTATTTATACCTTGCCAATCTGTCACCCTGTTACAACAATACCGATGGAGGCCATGAGACTGCGTGCTGCGTGGACGTGAAGGCTTCCAGGTCCCGGATGAAGGTTTCCAGGTGGTGATGCAGGTAAGTCTGTGCAGCAAACAAAAGACGGCGGTGTAATAAATACCGCTCGCTCGCTCACTCATTCACCTATTCACTCACTTACTCGCAAATCTTGTCCATACGCACACTCACTCACTAACTCGCCCACTTCCTTACTCACACAATCGCTCACTTGATAACTCACTCACTTGATCAACTTACCCATACGCTCACTCACCCAATAACTCACTCACTCGCTCACTCACTCACTCGCTTGATAACTCATTCACTCACTTGGTCAACTTACCCATACGCTCACTCACTCGCTAACTCGCCCACTCCTTCACTCAATAACTCACTCACTCACTTGCTCAACTTACCCATACACTCACTCACTCACTCACTTGCTCAACTTACCCATACACTTACTCACTCACTCACTTGCTCAACTTACCCATACACTCACTCACTCACTCACTTGCTTAACTTACCCATACACTCACTCACTCACTTGCTCAACTTACCCATACACTCACTCCCTCACTTGCTTAACTTACCCATACACTCACTCACTCACTTGCTCAACTTACCCATACACTCACTCACTCACTTGCTTTTGAAACTTACCCATACACTCACTCACTCACTTGCTCAACTTACCCATACACTCACTCACTCACTTGCTCAACTTACCCATACACTCACTCACTCACTTGCTCACTTGCTCAGCTTACCCATACACTCACTCACTCACTCACTAACTCACTTGCTCAACTTACCCATACTCACTCCCTCACTCACTTGCTCAACTTACCCATACACTCACTAACTCACTCACTCACTTGCTCAGCTTACCCATACACTCACTCACTCACTCACTCACTCACTTGCTCAACTTACCCATACTCACTCCCTCACTTACTTGCTCAACTTACCCATACACTCACTAACTCACTTGCTCAACTTACCCATACACTCCCTCACTCACTTGCTCAACTTACCCATACACTCCCTCACTCACTTGCTCAACTTACCCATACACTCCCTCACTCACTTGCTCAACTTACCCATACACTCACTAACTCACTTGCTCAACTTACCCATACTCACTCCCTCACTCACTTGCTCAACTTACCCATACACTCACTCACTCACTTGCTCAACTTACCCATACACTCCCTCACTCACTTGCTCAGCTTACCCATACACTCACTCACTCACTTGCTCAACTTACCCATACACTCACTCACTTGCTCAGCTTACCCATACACTCACTAACTCACTTGCTCAACTTACCCATACACTCACTAACTCACTTGCTCAACTTACCCATACACTCACTCACTCACTTGCTCAACTTACCCATACACTCACTCACTCACTTTCTCAGCTTACCCATACACTCACTAACTCACTTGCCCAACTTACCCATACACTCACTCACCCAACCACTTGATAATAGAGAGTTGGATAGAGAATCGATAACACACCCGTGACACAAACTACATTGTATTTAGCCAGGCATGCGTAAAGTGATAGAGACGTGATATTTTAGAGTGATATTTAAACCGTTGAGGCATTTAGAAACGCGGACAGATGCTCCAACGTTATGTTATTTGATCAATGATCTATTCAATTAAAACGGTATTACCAACTTTGATCAAGTTGGACAGCAAGAAGGCAACAATGAGTAAAATATTTTATTTTATGAAAGCAATTTTCTGGCAAAATGAATTACGAAACCAGAGAAATGCAGATTCTTCGACGTGAAATGAAGCCAGCATTGGCCTAAAACTACCTATCTGCGTTAATTAAATCAATCGTGATTAAAGATAATATGACTCAGCTTGTGGCAGGGGAGGGAGAAAATAAATACATAATGTCACAATTTTATGTTAGTTCATTTTCAATTTCTACACATAATTTTGCACCTAGACGTTGTCCATCCACTGCAGGGTGTAGCCCTCCAGCCTTGCGATCACGATTTCCATTCTTTTCTGTCTAGTATTTTCCTCTTCCATGTTGTTCCCTCTCTCTGTTTTATGTCGTCTCGCCATCTTCTTCCTGGTCGTCCTCTTGGTCTTCTTCCTGTCTTTGGTTGCCATTCTGTTTTGTCCATCTATTGTCATCCATCCTTCCCACATGTCCAGCCCAATTCCACTGCTGATGTAGCATGAGCTTTACCAAGTCCGTTAGTGCTGTTTGTTTGCGTATTTTCTACACAATTTTAGTTCTAAGGAATTCAGTATTGTTATTCTTTGTCCCATATTTGACATGGAGAGATTAAATCCCCGATAGCCACGTAACAGCAGATCTTAACGAAACAGATGTACACGCTCAGTGAAGGCCCGATCTGAACATAATTTATTTCTGTCAGTTGATCACAGACGTTGTAGATTTGAAACCTAATTGGTAGGATTTAACAGGCCAGAGGTTTTGCTGGTATTTCAGTCTCCGTGCCTTTAAACATTTGATGGATAGAAGTTTGTATCAACGATATTAAAACATTTCTTCTATTACATTGATTAATAAATTGCGTTGTCTCCGTGGAGACGGAATTACCACAGTAAATCAATCTGGCATGTCAACGCGCTGGCTATAATATGATAAACGTTTGGCATTTTACTTATATATTGTCTAAAATCTCATCTCAAAAGATCTTTCCCGAAACAGCCCCGCCCTATGGATAAAATCTGTTTCAGGGGCATTTTATTAATTTCATTTCTGGCTGCTCGTGCGGATCTGCCCAAACCTTTCTGGGGTGGTAATGATGTTGGTATTTTCAACAATTGTAAGTAAAGAAAACCCACGTAATCCGCTGCCATGAGATATTATCTATCGAATCCCTCGTGATGAAACCTCCAAACTCTCGCTGATAGAATTTTACAGGAGAGACAAAAAATTGATTTTCTTTTCAACGGGCCGTCCATTTCCCTCCGAATTTGACATGCAAGTTACAAAACATCTTAGAGTAATAATTATTGATGTTACTGTCCACAATGTTGGTTATTTTAGAAGCAATCGGACTTGCGAGGTTTGGTGATAAATTTTGGCCGTGATGAAACCACGCAAGTAGGCAACACCTCCACTTGCCAGTTTTCAAGACGGCTCTTTTCGGCCCCAGTCACTGACTTACCCTACCGTACGTGGTTTGGTTGGGGGCTGTTTAGACTCATTGTGTAGTTAGACATGTGTTGTTGGGTCCAAAAACTTCTTTCTTCGCAGATCAACAACAAATTACTACAGGAACTTGTTTTTTGTGACAATTTATTTATCATCATGGAAGTGGGCTTTCACAGTATTTTGAAAATGATCAAGCCACAGTGTATCGTAAGAATGAGTTTCTGAATAACCTACAGACAGACAGACAGACACACGCACACTCACACACTCTCTTCTCTCTTGCTCGCTCTCTCTGTCTCTCTGTTCTCTCGGTTCTGTCACTTTCTCTCTCCTACATTTCATCAATCCATTTTCCTCCCCCCCTCTCTCCCTCTTGTCTCTGTGTTTCTCTCCGCTCTCATCGTCTTTTCTTTTCACTCATTCCTTTTTCAACACAGCAATACATGTATTCATGTTTACAACCACCTTAAATATCCACTTCCCTCTTATCTTACATTTTTGGTCGGCTCAAATCGTATCATTGTTTCTCTCCCACCTTGGGCTCATAAAACTAAGAATAAAAATGTGAACTATTTCCTTCATTGAGAGTAGTGGTACCCATTCCAAAGTTAACAACTTAACGACGCAACATTCACTCGGTTCGTGCCAGGGCGGTAAAACTGCTCACACTGTCAAAGAAGAATATAAGTCTATTGTAGGGCACAAAAAGACGTTTATTCAATAACACACACACCTGCTCTCGACTGGGGGAAGAGACGCAGTCGTGTAACAGTATACCAATTAACAACAAGACAAATGTATACATGTAATGTCACATGGCATAGTTAACACACTAGCATAATAATAATACATATATGTATAAAACGTAAATAAATCAAGAGTGAAGATAATAAACACAACATGAGATGTGCGATATCAGAGAGAGAAAAAGAGAGAGAGAAAGAGAGAACAATATTATCCAAAGACTTCTAAACATTCAGTATGCACTAATATCGTGGTTGTCGATATAACATAACATTTGTGAGCAAACACTCTGCTTGGTTAGGCTAATATTATACGGCATTTCAGTAGGCTACATGTATCTAAAACAATATAAACAGCATAACCACAGAATTCTTTCATAACTTCCAGAGTCTAATATACTTATGAGGAAAATACATCTATTGCTTACAGAGTTACACTCATCGTAAATATCTGATAGCATCTGATATTATCATCTTAAAATCAGCAAGAACAGTATTATAAGTATTAAAGAGCAGGTACCTGTCAAAGAAGAATATAAGTCTATTGTAGGGCACAAAAAGACGTTTATTCAATAACATACACACCTGCTCTCGACTGGGGGAAGAGACGCAGTGCTTGGGGCTTGACAGACCCGGGGTTTTATACGATTATTTCCCATCCTCCCACGGTCTTGGGGGCGGGTCAGTCTAACTGTCGCTCACAGTTAAGCACTGTGATTGGAACACGCTCCTGCGCCCCTTTAAGACAAAATACTGAATGCCAAAATACCACATACCACATTTGCTAGTAAGGAATTGCAAAGTTAAATTGTCAGATTCACGCTTTCGGGTTTTGGGTAGTAGTGATTAAAAGTAAGGGAGTAGGGGTGAGACAAGGTGGGGATAGTTGGCATTGTTAACTATGACTAGACAATTTTTTGCACGTTAACTGACTGGTAGAATAGTGCTGACTATATTCCTACATTCAAAATGGTTATATTGTACAAAGACAACAAGATAAAATGCCTTCGTATTTAGTTAAAGATTGCAACAAAAACTTGTTATTTTACAAACTGCCACTTGTCTCTGTTTTGCAGCAACAGTTCGTCACCAAACATTTTATCATTGGTACAAAATTGCAAACCAGTTCAACTGAACAGTTCCCTGACTCTATCCTGAAACCACACAAATGTATTCCCACTACTGCAGATGACAACTCTCTTTGGCCAAATATTCTAGGAACTCTTTGAAGGAATTTTAATTTTTGCTATTGATTTAAAGGGGAGTACATGACTGTGTACATGTGTGATATTTTAAATGTTTCTTCACATACTGTTCCATATACAACTAGAAATGTGAATAATTATCCAGAAAACAGGCTTTTCCTCCTTTTAAAATTATATCCCACACATTCATCCACTGTGATTTTTATGACAGGGCCAGAAAAGTGTCAAACAATTCTGTTGCTACCTTGGCACATGTAACCATGACAACCAGCAGAGAGACCAGTTTCAGACCTGGAGACAAACATCTCAAGAGAACAGACTACCAGAACCAGATCCAGGACGAACATTTCCCAGTTCAAACTTTAGCCCATCTAAATCATCACAGTTGTCCCCCTTCCCTCCCTCTCCATCTCTCGTCTCACTGTCTGTCTTGTCGCAAGTCTGGTCAGAAAATAAAACCCTTCTCTTTTCAGATCTTTTCCTCTTTCTGTCTGACCTTGAAAAACAATCAACTCTTTCGTCTTTGAGAGTGCTGGTACTCAAAAGTACATCAAAAATGTCGGACTGATCATTCTCAGCTGCCAATACTTTGGAAGTTTGAAATCTCTCGTGAGCTACACAAGATTCTGTGTCTTCACAATGTGGCAACTTCATTTTGGACTGAAGAGCGTGAGAGGTGGAAGGTGCTGGCATCTCCAGGTGGGAAACAATTGAGCTCCGCCCTATACTTGTTGCACACACTGCTTCATCACACAACTTGCTTCTCTTGGGGGAACTCGGCTCTTTGCCTAACTCTGGGGGGGAAATGCAAAATATGTCGTCTAGAATTTCCGTATACTTTCTCTGGTTTGACCCTCGTATTTGCTGTCTGGAAGTGGAGGTTGAAGGTTCGACTGGGACAGTTTTAGATTTGGCAACAAGAGGAGTTTCACTGGATCGTGCTGTTTGTTTTTCACTTTTTTCTGTAGCCAGAGACTTCTTACCCTTTTCCTTCTGCTGCATTTGCCAGTTTGTTCTGTTGTCTCCTTCATTTGAGGAAACTTTACGACCCATTTCGTGCAGCAAAGTTGGAATGTCTTCCTGTGCCTGTGGCAGATTGTCAATATTCATGTAGATCTCTGCTGTAGTTTGGTCATTATCTGCCAAACTCCCAATGCTAACATCCACTAAAGATGGATCAATTCTGGGACGGTCTGGGCAAATGTTGGTGTAAGTTGCTGCTGAACTGGCACCTGCAACAAAATTTTTACCTTCATCTGCATTCATTCTTTTAACACTCTGACGAAGTCTAGTCACATGTTGGGATTTGCCAGGGGACACTTTGGCTTGTATCCTTGACTTCCTAGCAGATGGCGGTGGCACGGGCAGGAAGTCACTGATCTCATCCACTGACAAAACATCTGGAATATCCGGGGAATGAGCTGTGACAGATTCCTGAGTCTCGGAATTTAACATGGGCAAGTCAAATAGAAGAGAAGCTGCTGGGTGTTTTCTCCTGGCGGACCACGGATGATGTCTGGCGGATGATGGATCACATGTTGATGATGTGAGAGATTTGACAGCTGTGTGTGTGATGTTGGTCGTTGTCACTGAACTGCCCTGCTCTCTGGGTGACGAGGTGACAGAAACATCTGCCTGTTCTTGTTGTTTCTTTCTCTGATTACCTGTGAAACATACAGACAAAGGACATTTCAGCACACACAAAGGACATGTCAGTCCAAACAAAGGACATTTCAGCCCAAACAAAGTACATTTCAGCACACACAATGGACATTTCAGCCCAAACAAAGGACATTTCAGCCCAAAACAAAGATTTCAGCCCATACAAAGGACATTTCAGCACACACAGAGGTCATTTCAGCCCAGACAAAAGACATTTCAGCCCAGACCAAGGACATTTCAGCACACACAAAGGACATTTCAGCCCAAAACAAAGGACATTTCAGCTCAGACAAAGGACATTTCAGCCCAAACAAAGGACATTTCAGCCCAAACAAAGGACATTTCAGCACACACAAAGGACATTTCAGCCCAAAACAAAGGACATTTCAGCACACACAGAGGTCATTTCAGCCCAGACAAAAGACATTTCAGCCCAGATCAAGGACATTTCAGCCCAGATAAAGGACATTTCACTCTGTGATATAATTGCTATTGCCTATCAAACTGAAGAGGTTAGTTCTATCCCAGGTCTGGCAACCTTTTGGCCTCTACAAGCCGGATCACACACCAATGGGCGGATGCCGGGCCAGATAAATACCAAACCATAACAAAACTTGAAAACCATGGCAATGATATATTTCTATACATATATTTTGCCTCAAATCAATGAATAATCCATGCTAAAAAATCATTGTGCTAAACCCAAATATAATGACACACCAAGTATGGCCCAACTTCGTGGTCTCATTAAACACTGATTATAAGGAGAATCGCTTGAGGGATGGAGGGTGAGTACAGTATTCCAATATGTTTGCTCTCAGGCTGGTCAAAATCCCTCATGGGGGCAGTTCTGTGCATTGCCTATCCTTGTTCTATACCATGAAAAGATTCCACCTGAACTTCACATCAAATATTACATATAGGGCAGACAGACCATCATATCTTCTGCATCTGGGTCAACAGTTATTATAACAAACTCAGAAAATTTGTGGGGTCTCGCCTATTCAAGTCAAAATGTGGTAAAAAGAAAAAGCTGTGTGTTGCAAAGCCTCGCACAGGAAATAATACAGAAACGTTACTATGAAACATTCTATGATTTCTTTATTTGTTTAATTTTCTATCCTGTTACATCTTTTTTTCGCTGACAAAGGTCAGTTGTCCGAAAATTTGATCTGTCTTTCCACTTCCTTTGCATTTTATGTAGCGTTTCTGTGTTATTTCTTACGCGAGGCTTTGCTGCATACAACTTTTTCTTTTTCCCATAGTTACTGCAACCCCACAGATTTTCTGTTTTTTTTTATATTTTGCCACACTGAGTGGAGTCCAGGGGGGTCCAGGGGAGCCCAGGGGAGTTAAGAGGGGTCCAGGGGAGCCCAGGAGGGTCCAGAGGAGTCCAGGGGAGTCTAGGGGAGCCCAGGAGGGTACAGGGGAGTCTAGGGGAGCCCAGGAGGGTCCAGGGGAGCCCAGGAGGGTCCAGGGGAGCCCAGGAGGGTCCAGGGGAGTCTAGGGGAGCCCAGGAGGATCCAGGGGAGTCTAGGGGAGCCCAGGAGGGTCCAGGGGAGCCCAGGAGGGTCCAGGGGAGCCCAGGAGGGTCCAGGGGAGCCCAGGAGGGTCCAGGGGGAGTCTAGGGGAGCCCAGGAGGGTCCAGGGGGAGTCTAGGGGAGCCCAGGAGGGTCCAGGGGAGCCCAGGAGGGTCCAGGGGAGTCTAGGGGAGCCCAGGAGGATCCAGGGGAGTCTAGGGGAGCCCAGGAGGGTCCAGGGGAGCCCAGGAGGGTCCAGGGGAGCCCAGGAGGGTCTAGGGGAGCCCAGGAGGGTCCCGGGGAGTCTAGGGGAGCCCAGGAGGGTCCAGGGGGAGTCTAGGGGAGCCCAGGAGGGTCCAGGGGATTCTAGGGGAGCCCAGGAGGGTCCAGGGGAGTCTAGGGGAGCCCAGGAGGGTCCAGGGGGAGTCTAGGGGAGCCCAGGAGGGTCCAGGGGATTCTAGGGGAGTCCAGGAGGGTCCATGTGAGTCTAGGGGAGCCCAGGAGGGTCCAGGGGAACCCAGGAGGGTCTAGGGGAGCCCAGGAGGGTCCAGGGGGAGTCTAGGGGAGCCCAGGAGGGTCCAGGGGGAGTCTAGGGGAGCCCAGGAGGGTCCAGGGGAGCCCAGGAGGGTCCAGGGGAGTCTAGGGGAGCCCAGGAGGATCCAGGGGAGTCTAGGGGAGCCCAGGAGGGTCCAGGGGATCCCAGGAGGGTCTAGGGGAGCCCAGGAGGGTCCCGGGGAGTCTAGGGGAGCCCAGGAGGGTCCAGGGGGAGTCTAGGGGAGCCCAGGAGGGTCCAGGGGATTCTAGGGGAGCCCAGGAGGGTCCAGGGGAGTCTAGGGGAGCCCAGGAGGGTCCAGGGGGAGTCTAGGGGAGCCCAGGAGGGTCCAGGGGATTCTAGGGGAGTCCAGGAGGGTCCATGTGAGTCTAGGGGAGCCCAGGAGGGTCCAGGGGAGCCCAGGAGGGTCTAGGGGAGCCCAGGAGGGTCCAGGGGGAGTCTAGGGGAGCCCAGGAGGGTCCAGGGGGAGTCTAGGGGAGCCCAGGAGGGTCCAGGGGATTCTAGGGGAGCCCAGGAGGGTCCAGGGGAGTCTAGGGGAGCCCAGGAGGGTCCAGGGGGAGTCTATGGGAGCCCAGGAGGGTCCAGGGGGATTCTAGGGGAGCCCAGGAGGGTCCAGGGGAGTCTAGGGGAGCCCAGGAGGGTCCAGGGGAGTCTAGGGGAGCCCAGGAGGGTCCAGGGGAGTCTAGGGGAGCCCAGGAGGGTCCAGGGGAGTCTAGGGGAGTCTAGGGGAGCCCAGGAGGGTCCAGGGCAGTCTAGGGGAGCCCAGGAGGGTCCAGGGGAGTCCAGGAGGGTCAAGGTGAGTCTAGGGGAGCCCAGAAAAGTCTGGCTATCATGGCATAATATAAATGGAAACCTTTAATTGAAGTTGAATTTCTAAGCAGTCGGCGAGTGACTTAAGGGATTATCTTACCAGTGTTCACATCTAAACTGAACACAAAACTGAAACATTAGTAAAAGTCATTTCTAGAACTGAAAATTCTGATGGCAAAATCGGTGGAGTCTGATGACAGAATAATCTGCCATGTTATGGAAAAAGATCCACTGAGGCCAATCTGGCAACAAATTCACTTTTTAACATAATTTTACTGAATGAAAAATGTTCTATCTTTCTTTCTGGGTAATAATTTTATCTGGCTAACAGTTTTTGGACATCACAAAAAGGAAATTGAACAGAGAATGAAGTGGGGCCTCAGGCAAAATATTTTTTTGCATCTTTTTTTTTTTTAATGTAAATAGACTTTTTTAAAAATGCAACAGAGTTGTATCCTTATGTGTCCAATACCTGATTGTGAAAGTGTAAACAGCTGATGTACAGCCTGTGCCAGCTGAGGATGTTTGTGAGTGTAAAACTCCCTCAGAATGTCCAGTCTCTCGGTCACACTGCTGGTCAACACACGTTCTGCCAGGGCTATTTGATCTTCACCTCTGACCTTACAAAGGTCTGACCATTGTTGTCTGCAAGGGGAGGGGGGGAGAGGATAGGAATCAAATATATGGGTGACTCCAAAGTGAACTAGATTTTATCCTGATATGTTGGGTCCCCAAAAAATGTTATCATACTATAATGGAGCTAGAGAGTGAATATGTAAGCATCTAAAGCTTTGTGACTACGCGATTGAAAATGATAAAACTTGGTGTACTGCTTCAGTTGTTTGTGACAAGTTATGCTGACAGTGACAGCCCCATTCTGGTAAAAATTCGGTCTTCAGTATTATTTATTCACCATTATTTTTTAATCGCAAAAAAGGAGATGCATTTTCATCGACTAGCAATCAAAAGCGTGACTGGAAATTGAGTTCTAAGCCTCCCTTTACACATTGCTGGCTGAAAGTCAGCTTTATCAAATCTGTGTATTCTGCAAAGAAATTGTAGTGTAACAAAACGATCTATCAGTCTCTACATTGAATCAAGTGCTGTTATTAATGTGACCTTACTCGGTCTAGATATACAGCCGGGCTTGGTACAAGGAAAATTTGCAAGATTTGTCTTGCTGGGGCCGGCTAGTCAACACATGTATGTCGTTAAAATCTAACTTCAAACTCTTCAGAGACGATGTTGTATGGTAACATATTACAGCATTGTCTTACATTTTTGTGCTGAATAAATGTAAATGGTCACAATAGTGAACATGAGAATAAGATGTTATCCAGAAACAACATGTACAGTACATGAGGAATCAAACAGCAAGACAGCTGTTTAGAAAACAAGAGAATACTGCGATACACAAAATGTTTTGGCACATCAGGTGCAAATGAACATACTGTGAGGAGCAACAATGTGATATCTACAAACAGAAAACATTTTGGTGTTTGGCTTGGAGTGCAAATGCATAAAATAACAAGGTTATTTTTACAATTTTGCACAGATAATTATTCAGTGAGTGAGCACAAGCTATGAGCTTATGCTCACAAGCTATTTCCTTGTGACCTAGAAAAACTACCTCACTTGGATCAAATTCATTTGTGTTACATGAAACTTGGTATTTCTTACAGCTAGTCTGACTGAGCTGTCAACAAATAGGCAGATATAAAGAATTACCTTCTAATGGCTGAAGGTGTCTGACCAACCAAAATCTTGAAAGAACCAGATGAGATACATTTCCTTGTGTTGTGATCATCCTGTGACCGAGCTCTGCCCTTTTTACCTTTCTTCCTCGCTCCTTCCTCTTCTTCAGGCTTGAATTTGAAATTCAAAATCAGGAAAGCATCATCTTTACAAACTTTCATCATTCTAAACAAAATCCATTTTTGCCTCACCAGAATTTAGCATTTAAATTTTTGTTTATGAAATTCCAGACCGCCAGCAGAGCAAGGCAAAGCACTCAATACATACTGAAGTGACTGAACTGTTGTCACTCCGTGAATAGACTTATAATTATAGGCCCATTGCGAATGACGTCACAGACTGTTTTTGTTTTGTCCTTCCCACACCAAAAATGGCGGGTGGATCAGCTGATGAGTGTAACTTCAAGATATGTCTAAGCAGTTAAAATGCCTGCTGGTTGCATTGCAGTTGACTGTTATGACAGGGGTGGAAAGGATGGATCCAAGCTGGTCAGATTCCCTACCATCCGTGTAAACTAGGGAAAGGAAGTGAAAGAATTGACCGAAGGTCCCCCATGTGCGTGTACACACGTGTTTACTGTAGTGAACTAGTTTTAGCTCGCCGCCTATTGGTTCGCAACGCCTGAAGTGCTCGCAGTGCAAATCAGCTAATGAATCAAAATCAATGCCACCATCGCCATGGTTATGCATCGGTCCTTACAACAAAGGTGCCCGATAAGCGCAATGGGCCTATACACCATTCAAGCAGACCGAGCACAAATAAAGTCCGGCTAATGTTGTACCTCTCTGCTCTGCTTGCAGTCTGAACACCTCAGTTACACGTGTGTAACATTAGATCTGCCCTGCTCAACTGGCAGTCTGTAAGGATGATAACGCCGATGGGCACTTTTATGATACTTCTCACTTTTGCAAAATGAAATCAAGGATTTGAAGATAGATATAATCTTAACACAAATCCAGGACCAGCCATTCCCTGTCACTCACCTGAGAATAAGGATCACAAAAATTTGCTGGAGCCTGTGTGTTTGTGTGTCGTTCAAACACATCTTCCAGTGCACGGCGGCTCATGTGGTCCTCCGCTCGACTGGCACCAACAACATCACGGTTGACATGTGTGTGAAGTACACCTGCACTCTCTGTGGAAGTAAAACATCATTACAAAACTCATCATTAATTTTCCAGCCTCTTGGCGATAAAGGGGTTTTCTTGTATTTCTATATCCACAGCTGCCTAATCGTATTATCCATAGTTGGTTTTCACAAAGTTTTTTCAGGAGAGGCAAAAAAGTGAATAATTTTCTTTATCAGACTTAATGGTTGCAGTAGTTTAAAAACATGATATACAGTAAAACCTCGCTATACCGCCACCCGTTATACCGCCATTCCCGCATACCGCCAGCTTTTCCCCGTGGTACGGATCTGACACCTATACAAAGTCACTAAAAATCTCGTTATACCGCCATCCACCAACAGTTTGACTGCTACATTCATAACTTGAGTATAGTAAATATTGCTTGTTATAGTGCCAACGTAAATTTAACCCCCACTCCCCACCTCTACCTAAATCCAACTAAAAGACGGAACATCACTAGGCGACACAGTCTGTGCTTGTTACTCAAACATCAATCCTACTACACAGTTTTCGCATTTGAAGTCCTGATATATATATTATTATAATAGGCCTACTGATAGGGCATGCAGTGGGAAAGACGGGTCACAGTTCAATAGAGAGTTTGCGAACGAAAGTAAGCGCGCGCGAGGTGATGCTTCAACTGGTTCATACCGGTCGCGGGGGTACGATGCAAACAGCGTAATGTTGCATTATTTGTCGTGTTGCAATACATAATACTTTTACTCTTGAGTGCAATTTCCTGAATAAATAAACTCCAACACACATAAACACAAAAAACAACAACAAAAAAATACAAATGAAAGCAATGTAAACTTCAAATTAATGACAACGGAGGTTTATGGCCAGTGGAGAGATAAGGGAGATAACTGCAATATTTTAGACATGTTAGCCAGTCCAGTGTTGGTAAATTACTTATTTCCTTTGTTCTACATGGTAATTTCGTTGTACCGCCATTCTCGTTATACCGCCAATTTTCTGTTTGCCCCTTACTTGGCGGTATAACGAGGTTTTACTGTAATCCTTGGTTTTCAAACTTCAACCCCCAAATGACCACACAATCTGTGAGTTGTCAAGGGCTGCAAGCATGCCATATATGGCGAAAATTGACAAAAAGAAAAAGTTGTACATGTATGTAGCAAAGTCTTGCCTAACAAATAATACCTAAATCATACAGTGAAACGTAAAGAAAAAGGGAAGACAGAAAATGCCAGCATTTCAGCAAAACCCTCCGTACGCGAGGCTTTGCTACATACAACTTTTTCTTTTTGTCCATTTTCAACTTTTGCCTTAAGCCTTGCTGAGACCCCACAGATTTTCTGTGGTTTTTCTGATATTTCTTCAAGCATGCCAAATATCTAAATTTTTTCAAAAGAGTTCAGTGACAACAGTTGACCATGTAGACTTTCAGATATCACATAGGCAAAAGGTCACTCACTGTTTGTCCTGTGGAAGATGGTGGAGGACAGTCTAAACTAGCCCCTGCTTTCCACTACAGTAGTTATTGTAACAACAGCTGTAATACTGTTCTCTGGTGAACAAGTTTAGTCACAGTATTTTTACTAGAACAAAGTAGAAGACAGTTAATTTTCATAACAAGTCAATTCTCAATTTCCTGACCTAAGACAGACTGTTCTGATGGGAATTTTGTATTCCCTGGCTTTGGTTTGGTAGCTGAAGTGGTTTTTGCTTTACTGTCCATTCCTGTCTTGACCTGGGGTTTTTCAGATGTTGTTGTTGAGGACTGTTGCCTGCGTCCGACACCACTGGCTGATTTGACCAAATGCCTGGAGCTGGAGGTTGATGCTGCATGTGTGTGACTGGGAGTGACGTCCCTTGTGGCTGCTTCATGAGTTTTGACCCTTATCACCTCTCTGGTATTTATATCCACAGCGTCGTCAACATCACCACCATCATCATCACTATCGGAAAACAGCCAGGAAATGCCAGACACTGCCCCTCTTTTCCTCGATGGTTTGTCAGATGAGGAGGCAACGGACTGACGAAGCAGAAATGAATCCGGAGTTCGACAAGTTGTGGTAGAAAATGTGATGTCAGTGGCTGAGAAATGGTTCTTGTCCGCTGGCGTCATGCTGACTTTTGTAGATTTAACTAGGGATGTAGCAGACCTGTCATTTGGATTTGCTGTTCGAGAGGATGATGCTCCTAACTTCTCACTTATTCCCTGTACCTCTCTGTCAGCAAAAGGACTCGGACGATTTGAAGTATGAGACTGATGTTTGTGATGAAGATTTGGGATCAAGCTAAATTCTCCATCGTCATAACTGCTGTCCCTGTCAACATTTGAGGATGTCACTTTTGACAGCTCAGAAGTTTGGGCAGATTCTCTGCCATGTGTGGGCTGATTCAGGCCAATGGGATCCCTTTCTGTCAAACAGAGGAGATTAGAAACACAATCAGGGTTAAGAATGGTTGATGAGGACAAAAAGTCCTCCAAAGTGATGAAAAAAAAAAAGGCACAGCTACAGCAACTGCCCAGCATGATAATGAGACCAATTTTTCTATTTGTCCAATGCTGGGACTTTCAATACTTTTTGTTTTGTGATTTCTCTCAAAGTTGTCATCACCACCTGACTATGCACACACACACACACACACACACACACGCACACACCCAACCCCCCGTCTTTCTCCCGCCCGCAAATACACATATACACAGCCAGTTCTCGCCTTGTTGCATCATGTCTCTGGCCAATTTCAATAACATCACAGAGAGAGGTGGGGAGAGAGCGAGAGGAGGAGGGAGAGGGATAGAGAGAGAAAAAGGACAAAAAAAGAGGAGAGAGAGATAGAGACAGAGAAAGAGAGAGACTGAGAGTGATGATAAAGAGACAAATAAAAAGAAAGATAGAGACACAGCAGAGAGAAATTGTGGAGCGGGTGGGCGGAGAAACACACACAGACAGATAAGTTTGGTGATGGTAGCTTTTCCCCAATGGTACCCAGTAAGACACTACCAGTAAGCCACTGCCAGACAGGAAGGTTGTACCTGGAGTGCAGCCAGTAAACATAGGAAAAGATTCAAGTTCTGGGTCTCAATTGTAATATTGTACCTAAACCTGTACCTGAGCCAAACAAATCCTTTAGGAATTCGTCATCCTCTTCATCATCATCGTCATCAGGATCCACCACACTCCTCCCCTCCCCCTCACTGTCCTCCGTGTCCGACACCTCACTGGTAGCTGCAGTGGGAGACAGAGGAACGTAGCGTGTGATGTCATACCCTGCCAGCCCTCGCTCCAGTTTTTCACTTCTCTGAAATGAAGTTAGCAGTAAAATCAGCAAAATTCCTTGCCATGTACAAAACCCTGTATCAAACAAAAATGTCATTATACACATTTTCAGCCTCTTTGAACGTGATGAAAATGTTCACATCAAAATGGACAGACGGAGTAAAAAAAAAAAAAATTACTCCACATTTTCCTGAGAGTTCTTCCCAAAGATTGTCTTGCTAGATCTCTGAAAGCCTGACATGTTTCAAATTTGGCTGCAAAAAGAAAAAAACAACAACACAATATTAAAATTTCCATGGCGAAAGCAAAATATTTATTTTGATTCAAATCTGGCTGAAGTGGACCGACCCCTCTTTCATGTTCCCGCTGATATAACTGATGAAACGGCTGTCACAGGTTTAATAGGACATTTTCAAATTATTTGTTACATGTATTTATCTTTCACTAGCAGGAACATCTCTAAGTAATCTTAATAAAAGTGAAAGTCAAATTACACATATCATATTTGTCACAATTTCACTTGAAACATTTTAGTGTTAAAAATAAAAGCAAGATAGCCCCCTGCAAATTTCTGAAAAGTGAGAATCACGATCTCCACAACCAAAAAAAAAAAGAAATTATAACAGTAAAATATTATACATATAGTTTGGAAATTTTGTCAAAACTTGAATCTCATATCTCCTATTCATATTATTTCCAAGCATTCATTTTTTTCTGTATGAGCAATGATCGTCCAACTACGTTCTTTAAGTACAAAACCTTTGACAACCTGGCTAAACTAAAATGTTTGTGTTGTTTCCTCCCTACACAACAGTGAATCACAGACAATGTGAGGCAAAATAGAAGTGTAATGTCTAGTCAGTGCTCAGAAAAGCAAAGCGGGAGTTGAAAGGCACCAACCACCTTGCCAGGAAGAAGACAACAATTCACTTACCCGTTTGGCCACTCTGTCTCTCCATTAAAAGAGACGATCATGGCCAAACTATCAAGCTTCTGCTTACCTTCATATAGACAACACTGAGCTATGGCCTTTGACCTTTGACGTACCTTCAGAATGTCCATCGTAAGGCACGAGGTTCCAGTTCGTAGAGAAAACATGTTCTTTACTCCAAACAGTTCACCTTGATGTGCCTTGTCCCCCTGGATGCCAGTGAAGTACCTGTGAGCATTGCCAGTGCCTATGGCAACTTCACCTAGTTGCTGAAATAACAGGGTAAAATTATGAATTTCAGCTCAATGTTCAAAGATGTATCGCTGGCCCTATCATGAAACAAAACTCACAAGTGTGAGAGACGTAATTTCCTAGTCAGCAACCCAACAGAAAAATGCGACGCATAGGATTGACATCAATTTTACACATATGAATGAGCTCATTCCGACACAGATCTGCTGGATACCACATTGCCGCATTGCGCCGACAGCGGTTTGATGCACAGAATCCGCCCATATGGTAATCCTACCAGCCATATGGAAATCCTATCCAAATCTTTTCAGATTGGTGTAGCGATGCTGACATAGTTTACAGGAGATGAAAAAAATAAAAATGTTTTACTCCTTTACCTAATACATTTTTTGTTACTGGAATAAAAAATACATTGAAAATACTGTACTCCTCTTCAATTGATAAAAATCAATAAAATTCCATCAAAAAGTTCATAGAATATTTGACTGATAAGAGCTGCCATCTACGGCTGTGCGAATACATCTGTGCAGTAACACTGATATAGAGTCAGGGAAATGGTAGCAATGCAGTACACTAACTATTCCACTTGTTCTGTTGACAAGTGAAGATTTTGCTTGAACTGGTGAAAATAATCTGACCTGCTTGTAGATTTGTCTCAGGTAAATGTTCTCCTCGATGGTGCCAGCGGACACGAATCTGTACACTTTGACATCCCGAGTCTGTCCGATACGATATGCTCTGAAATGTCAACACAAGACTTGGAATTTACAATGTGAGACAAGTCATATTAGTAATATTATTACATGGGAAAGTCATGCTAATGTTACCATGACAACAACTATAAACTAAATCAAACTGCTTTTTCTAAAGTTCCATCAGAATTTAGTGTCACGAAGAAAGAAAAGAATAATGAAATGAAATGATACAATTCAACCTATTAAAAATTTGCTTCAAAAAGAATCTGTAAATGAAACTAAAATTTCTCCTGGGTGCATCGACTTGTTAAATTCTACCTACAAAAACTGTGTCAGTGTTTAATAGACAAAACTTTCCCTTTCTCTTGCAGATGTGGGTATCTAAGTGAAATGATTCTTTGTGCTGGAATATTGAAAGCTCCAAAAACGGAAATCAAGAACTACTCTGATAAAACATTTCGTCATGGTACTGACCTTTTGGCCTAAGTCATTTTTTGCGCTTCTGAGAAAATCGCAAAAAAAAAACAAACTTATTTATTCTTTTGCAATGCAGTCAAGACTTAGGCCAAAATGACTCTAGATAAAGGTGGCCATCATCCACATTGGCTGAAACAACCCCAGAACCAAAATGGCCTACGTCTACGAATGAGAGGCCATTACAGAAAGTTTTATTTTCAGGATTATGGTTTGGCACTTTTAAATGATTTTTTACATTAATAGATGCACCATGGATAGGGCAATGACGTAACAGGTACAAGTCTGACTTAGGCAAAAAGGTTAGCACCATGACGATTTGTTTCTCACAAATGCAGGGAGTCCAACACATGGCATGGATGAGCAAACATCTGACATTAAGCATGGCCACTATGCCCTGTGAGAAGTATGCAATAGAGACGACAGGATATTTTGATATGATGACAATGTCTTGAGCAAAAACTCGTCTCAGGTGGAATTTTGTAACTCCTGCATTAACGCTTGACCAAAATGCAATTGTATGTAGGAAAGTTTCTCTAATACAATCAAACTATTACAGCGGTAACTTCAGCGATGTGTATCTCAATCCAAGACTGTCTGTACCATGTTTACAAGAACTTAAATTAAAAGTAGATGATACACTTGTCCCAGGAAACAGTAATTCATGATTATGGAGCAATGTGACATCTGCTGAATGAGAAAACTACCAAGACTGTCCAACAATCCCACCAAACTCACCTGTCCTGGGCCTGTAAATCATGACTGGGGTTCCAGTTGGGGTCAAACACAACCACTCTGTTAGCACCAGTCAGATTTAAACCCAAACCTCCAGCCCTAGTGGAATGACACAGTAAGTATGTAATTTACTACATTATAAATCAACATTTATAAATATGACCTGTATTGAAGAAACAGAGCATGGTGCACTGAAATGAGCAGAAATGGATGTACAGAGATCAATATTACTGACATCAAAAATTGCTTCTCTGCTGCTGATACTCATGACATTAAGTAGGCTTTCACATTTATAGCTGTATTCTCTGCAGAATAAACTAATGAACAAGCTCATCCCAGCAATCAAAGTTTATTTCAAGCACAGTGCTGAAAGCCTAGGTTGTGACAGTGATTGCTATTTTTAGGTCTAACTTGGAAACACCCCGCCCGCTGCATGGGAAATGAAATTATTGATCAAAATTATAAACCTGGCCAAAGGAATGTTTTTGGTTTAGTCTGGCCACCTGGTCTCAGGAAGCACCTTACCAAAATAGAACAGATCTGCATACAGCGTATATTTGGATACACCTTCAGAATTTGAAGTGAAGATGCAGTTTCATTACACATCATATACTTCAAGTTAATATGCATACAACACTGACATTATTACAATGAGAGAGAAAATTGATGACAAAATTACTTTGTGGAGATGAGACAGAGAAAAATGTTCCTGTCTTTGTTGAATTGGGTCACGATGTCCTGGCGATGGCGACTGCTGGTTTTGCCATCAATACGACGATACTCGTGTCCTTCGCTGATCACATACTGTTCAATGATATCCAAGAGCTGAGAAAGAAAATGTACAATAATTTTTTTTCAACACGCTCACCAAAAATTTTAGGCATCAACCAAATCTTAAAATCTTCAGAGCTCCAAACTTTCTAGACATAATAATCAAAAGTTCCTTATTCAGTTGGTGTTTACTAATATAGTTTGCATCATTTGGCCCAAAACAGAACAAAGCGTAATCCTGTCTGGCCGTTGTTTGTGGTTGTACCTGCTACCACCATAATCGCATGTTGGTTTCTACAAAGCTTACACACATGAAATAACACATGTAGATAGCACGCATTTTACTTAACTTAATGCCCAGTTTTAATTTCTGGCTGGTTGAAGAAATAACAAAACATTTTCTAACAAGGCTTACTTATAACATTTTCTAACAAGGCTTACTTATAACATTTTCTAACAAGGCTTACTTATAACATTTTCTAACAAGGCTTACTTATAACATTTTCTAACAAGGCTTACTTATAACATTTTCTAACAAGGCTTACTTATAACATTTTCTAACAAGGCTTACTTATAACATTTTCTAACAAGGCTTACTTATAACATTTTCTAACATGGCTTACTTATAACATTTTCTAACAAGGCTTACTTATAACATTTTCTAACAAGGCTTACTTATAACATTTTCTAACAAGGCTTACTTATAACATTTTCTAACAAGGCTTACTTATAACATTTTCTAACAAGGCTTACTTATAACATTTTCTAACAAGGCTTACTTATAACATTTTCTAACAAGGCTTACTTATAACATTTTCTAACAAGGCTTACTTATAACATTTTCTAACAAGGCTTACTTATAACATTTTCTAACAAGGCTTACTTATAACATTTTCTAACAAGGCTTACTTATAACATTTTCTAACATGGCTTACTTATAACATTTTCTAACAAGGCTTACTTATAACATTTTCTAACAAGGCTTACTTATAACATTTTCTAACAAGGCTTACTTATAACATTTTCTAACAAGGCTTACTTATAACATTTTCTAACAAGGCTTACTTATAACATTTTCTAACAAGGCTTACTTATAACATTTTCTAACAAGGCTTACTTATAACATTTTCTAACAAGGCTTACTTATAACATTTTCTAACAAGGCTTACTTATAACATTTTCTAACAAGGCTTACTTATAACATTTTCTAACAAGGCTTACTTATAACATTTTCTAACAAGGCTTACTTATAACATTTTCTAACAAGGCTTACTTATAACATTTTCTAACAAGGCTTACTTATAACATTTTCTAACAAGGCTTACTTATAACATTTTCTAACAAGGCTTACTTATAACATTTTCTAACAAGGCTTACTTATAACATTTTCTAACAAGGCTTACTTATAACATTTTCTAACAAGGCTTACTTATAACATTTTCTAACAAGGCTTACTTATAACATTTTCTAACAAGGCTTACTTATAACATTTTCTAACAAGGCTTACTTATAACATTTTCTAACAAGGCTTACTTATAACATTTTCTAACAAGGCTTTGAAAAGAGAAACATATGCAGCCCATCCCACCAATTAATGCTCAATTCCTGGATGTAAACACCAGCTGTGGCAGTACATTGCACATTTTCAGAGTAATAATAATAATAATAATAATAAGTACACTTATATAGCGCTTTATGCCTAGACCTCAAAGCGCTTTACAAACGCGCGAAGCGCTCAACACACTACACTGCTTCTTTCTCTCTCCTTGTCTCGCTCACTCTCTCTCTCTATCTCAGAGCAAATTGTAACGCAGCCTGTTAGGCGCAGTTCACAACTCACAACAGTTCACAATTCACAGCAGTTCACAACTCACATCAGTTCACACAACACACAACTCAAATAATATTTGAATATTTATTAATAACAATATATATTTAATAATGAATAATAAATTCTGACCGGGGGGGGGGGGGGGGGGGGGGGGATGATATGGATACATTTTAATCTATTAATTTCAATTTTCAATTTTGCCCGGGCAGCGGCCTTTCGGCCTGCTCTTTACGGCCAAAACAAGCTGGCTTTTTTTTTTAAGGCACTGGCAGAACAAAAGGCATATTGATGGTGTCAGGCGCAAACCAGCCAAGTCCAAAAATTTCATATTACTTTATATAGTACCAATTTATGAAGCCTGGAATCCTGCATCACATGAAAAAGTAGCTGTTATCATTATCCAGTAGAAATACTCAAAATAAGGGTGTGATCAAACCAGCTAGGTCTATTTCCCATTTGTTTTATCGGCAGTTTTTTGTTTCTCCTGTAAAATTTGCATATTTTGACTTGGCTGGGTTTGCTCCTGACACCATTGATATATTTACAAATGCATATTGAAGGAAATTTCAGAACATCTACTACTACTACTGCACTAAGAAAAGTGAGGCAATTCAATTATTTACATTCTTGATAAATGTCTCATTATTCAAATTCAGAATCAATAACCTTCTCAGTTAATGAATGAATAAGTGAATGAATGATTTTCAACCCTATCTCCTCTGCTCCAAATTTTCTGGTTGAAAACTCCTTAATTTCTAGAACATTCTCAATAGTAGAAGGATAAATGAATAAGAAGAATGAAACTGAATTTGTCTGTCTGAAGTTCGGAGAGATTTTTCATGCCCACATAAAATGATAAGCAAAATGAAACCTGATTGCAATGCTTGATCACTAACCTTGGTGGAGTAGGAGAAAATCAGAACTTTATCATGATTAGCATAAAACACAGACAAGAGACCTTGCAAAATCTGAAAGTAAAAAATATCCATAGGAATGGAAAAACAATGAAATTCAAACAGACAAATCATCACAAGCAACAGCAAAAAAAAAAAAATGTTTGACCAGACAAAATTATACAAACTGACCGGTGCTAATGTAGTGAGTTAGGAAGTTCTTTATTAGAAAAGTAAGACTTAAGCACAGGACAATGTAGATGGCAGATCTGTCATGAATAGCTTCAAAAACATTAACAAATCTTGAGTATTATACGGACCATATTTGTAAATATCAGTTAAAAACGAGGGGTATTTGCCATATTGTTGTATGTGATATTCTGCCGATTTTAGGATTTTGTCATGAAAGTGGTTCTCTCATCCCTGATTTCATTATGTATAGGTGTCATTCCAATTGGTTAAAAACTTTTCCAGATGTTTTTGTAACGTAATGTTTTATGCGTTTTAACCCTTTTACTGACCAAACTTCAACCTCCATTTTCTCAAAAGGCAAAAATGCAAATACCACAATATGGCAAATTCCAGACAATAATGATCTTAACCTCAATGGATCTACAATAAAATTTCCTTTGAACTCTTTCCTTGACTATCCCTCAGGTTGTAAGATTCTATAATTTCCTCTCCAAAACTTTTGAGTTTTTTGAAATCTCAGATCTCACTGTCCAGCTCTTGTCCTTTGGATTCTGTGGCGAAATAATAGGCCTGAAGAGTGGATCTTCCCCCCTTTCATTAAAATTGGTGAGAAAGCAAATCGGCAAAAAATGTTTCGTTGTTTGTCGTCCGCAGGCAAAAATTAGAAAACAAAGCAGGGTGATTATGGACATTTTTAGTGGATCATAGACAAACTGCTAAGCCAAACAGAAAATTCTGAGTTGCTTTCACTGTTCAGTTGCAGCTTATAACACAGAGTCCACTAAAAATAGCCCATTTATTCAGTAATAGAGTTTTTTCCCTTGCCATCTTTTTCTCTTTCAAATCAGATGGTAGATAACATACCTTCATTTTTCCACAGTATTTGGGATCTGAGAGTGTCCTGAACACAGCATTACGCGCTTGCTCTACAAACTGGGGATGATCTCTAAATGCCACTTCGCAAATCCCATGTGCCAGTTTGGCTTGCTTTTCCTTCATATTCTTGTCAGGTATGAGTAAAGCAGTGTGATTGGCCGCTTTCAGCAGCAAATGCATGTACGAAAAGATCAAGGCCCAAGCTTTAGTCCCGTCCGCAGCATACTGAAAGTATGGAATTATAGAATTTTTTGTCACTCATCTTTACAACACTAACGCCCTCTGAAACATAAATATGAACATTTTATAGGAATAAAACAACCAAGATCTGATATTGTTTATATACTCAAAAATGTTAAAGTTCAGTGCAGTCTTCAGGCATTGTGAAGATCTGTGACATTACCATTAGCAGTTAACACTGTCCAGCATGTATCAATGGTCTTTGAACATTCAACTCTCAGTGTCCTTCTAAACTGATAATTTGCCAGCCACTTCCTTTCAGTTTTCTACCCAGAGTATGAAACTACATTGTAATCCTAATATTTCGACATCAGTGGGACCGTCTGACTTGTGTCGAGTAAAGAGAAAGTCAAAATAGCAGATTAGTAGTGGAAGAGAAAAACAAATGGGGGGTGGGTGGGTGGTGGATCAAACATCACCATAGTGGAAAGTGCCCAATAAATAACGCAATTATGTCCCGTTTTCTTTTAATTATCAGTATATTGTCACCCATTCCTCCAATATCATTGTTGTGCGGAGCACAGGCGTGGCAAAGAGTTGCCGATATCGGCGAAATGCTGTAGCTATCATTAATGCGCAGTGCTTTACTTTTTTTTTTTTTTACCTCGACCTGACTGTTTCTTCAGAAGAAGTGATGATACCGATACACACACAGTACAGAAGACAACTGAGAGATCTAGGTCAAGGCCTAGTATCAACGGCGCACCAATGTTTTGTGGGGAAAAAAAAAATTACTGGAGTACTCAATACTTTTACTGCCGTACGCTTATGCAAGGCATTCCGCATTTGTGTTACTGAAGCCAAGGATCATCCTCTGTGTCCACACATCCCCTCTCCTACCCCTCCCCGCCAGCATCGCAAAAACAAATAAAGAGAGAGTTGCGGAGGGTTGCGTGGGCAACTTTGGTAGAACAGCAGTAGATCTAGTGCACTTGTTTTGCCGTAATCGGGAAGAAATGTGTCGATATAAGAGGAAAGAATGAAATAACACGTCAAGTTACCGGGAAATATTTAGTAGCATTAAAGAAAGAAGAGGTTGGGACTTAAAAATTGTGTCGGGTTACCCAGAATGTCGAGAAAAGCCGTGTCGAGATAAGTGGATTGGACTGTAAATAATTTACCACACCTCTACAGCACTTGCTCACAAAGGCCAGGCATATGTTTGTTCTTTCTACTACTACTATTTCCTGTTGCACCCACTGGTGCTTAGGGCAGCAACAAAGGATCTCCAGCCCTGTCTGTCCTGGGCCATCTTTGCGAGAGTTCCCCATGAGTGATTGTTTGTTCTTTCAGTCCCAACATAATTGGGTGAGTAAAAGTTCCTATATGTGGTACAGAATCAGTAATATCAAGAGTCGCATGTTAAACTATTGTGACACAGGTTTTACAAATTTTTCAGAAGAAGCACTAAACTGAATAACTTTCTTTATCAGAAATGATAGTTACCATATTTTAACAAACAATTAAAAATTTGTTTTTGGAATTAAACCCCCACTTATAACACAACATGCTGGCTGTCAGAGGCTACAAGAAAGCCTAATATCTCATTTCTTTTACAAAGTCGAGTTACGATGGTTTACCATTCAGCCCTGGGTATGTCCTGGCCAAAAGTTGAGCAAAATCATGATTAGGTCACAAAATATTCACCTTCTGAATTTTTGCCACTTTACATTATTTTGCCTGCTGTTTTCTGTGAATGGATTGGTAAATTTTTGTCCCAGCATTCAGCCTGCTCAATTCTCTCAAAGTGAGCAGCTGCAGTTCTGTGCTATTACATCATATTTAGAACAACATTTTTCAACGGCTCTACACTCCATATGATTGAAGTGTTGGGTTTATCTTCACCTTGTAACAACACGACGCCCTCAGTTTTCCACTGCGACATTCACATGGGTCTTCAGCTCGTAACACCAGGTCCATGTCAGGATGTGTCAGGATGGCCTTGTACACGCTCACTTGCAGATCAGTCAGTCGACACATCACAACCAGATCCTCTGAGACAACAAAAACAAAAAAAATGTGATATACATTGAATCAGCATGATCTGTAACAATAACAAACTTGTGTGCAGATAGATGTTGTGTACAATGTACAGACAGATGTGTACAATGTACAGACAGATGTTATGCACAATGTACTACAGATGCTGTGCACAATGTACAGACAGATGCTGTGTACACTGTACAGACAGATGCTGTGTACCATGTACAGACATGTTGTGTACAATGTACAGACAGATGCTGTGTACCATGTACAGACAGATGTTGTCACAATGTACAGACAGATGTTGTGCACAATGTACAGACAGATGCTGTGTACAATGTACAGACAGATGCTGTGTACAATGTACAAACAGATGCTGTGTACAATGTACAGACAGATGTTGTGCACTATGTACAGACAGATGTTGTGCCCTATGTACAGACAGATGTTGTGTACAATGTACAGATAGATGTTGTGCGCAATGTACAGGCAGACGTTGTGCACAATGTACAGACAGATGTTGTGCACAAACAAAATTCTGCTCTACAGAATAACAAAACAACAACAATGTAGGAGATTTTCTACGCTATTTTACCACAGACTTTATCCGGCTTGATAGCTTAAGATCCCAGATGTGAACCTTAATACATGCAGCAGTGAATGATTCTGTTTAAGTGCTCATGTGAACGGGTTGTACTAGACCTGATCACTCACATAGAGCCAGACTACCAAGACCACCATATTTTATATATATACAGTAGTCTCCGCCTAAGAACCCGCCGCCTAAGAACCCGATCCGCCTAAGAACCCGCTGTTGCCGCGAAACCGAATTTTTTCACTGTAATTTACATACGTAAGAACCCGCTCTGAAACGAAAAATCCGCCTAAGAACCCGGCCTTTGACCGAGAGACGAGCACACTTTTGCGTAAAATTTCCATATTAAACGCAAAATCTTATTCAATGAGGCCTAGACGGGATAGAACAAAGCCAGAGAACGGGTGGAGGGAAGGTAGGGGGAGGGGAACCGGACAAAGGATGGAGCCCGGTTACGTCTTTCGTGTGCAGGCAGGCCACGCCTAGACTAAATTAGCATAGTCATTACCTAACAACATTACCTGGTGTTGTCTGGCAGAATTTTATACGTAATTGACCATGCGCTTAGTTTGCACGGCACACATAACTTAGGGCTGATTGTGGTTATGTATTACACAGGGTACATATCACTGTGCCTCGTGTTGTCTAAACTTGGCATTGATCTGCGATTCACAGCTTGATTGTTCAGTCTGAATCATTCCATTCGTTAGACAGCACAGATTCATGTAACAGTGCATAAGAATAAAAAGCAGAAAACAATTGACCAATACTTTCTATCACAATAATGGTCCATTCATCTTTATGTTTACATTAGAAACACTCCTACAAGTACATGTACAACAAAATTAATCCAAAACATGGTCAGGGAGGGATAATACATTTTGGTGGGGGGCTTAGCCTGAAGCCACTGGTTCCAACCTGTACCAACATTAAAAAAAAACATTAAAAAAACAAAAAAAATATAAAAAAAAACAAAAAAAATAACTAACGCATAATTTTTATCCTTAGGTCACGACCCAGGTCCGAGCAATCAAGGGCGATAACCCATGGACACGGGTGGTCAAATATGGGTTGTATCCCTTGGCATCCGCCTAAGAGCCCGGTCCGCCTAAGAACCCGCTTTTTCTGTCTCCCGTTGACCGGGTTCTTAGGCGGAGACTACTGTATTTTGTTTTTTCTTTTTTTTACCAACTGCAGCCAGGCATATATTGTATGAACATACTATGGCTATTGATTTGATTTTACATGGATATAATACCTGCGGTCGTGTGAATGATTTAAATTAAATTTTCTAGAGGCTGGGTCAGAACTTAGTGGCCACCCAATAACTGACCAGTTGAATTTGATTAAAACAGGGGGGGGGGGGCACCCAATAACTGACCAGTTGAATTGGATGAATTTGGGGGGGGGGGGGGGGGGGGCTATCGTAAAATGAATTTTAGGAAAAGTTGAGAAATTTCACGTCTTAGAAGCATCTTTAGCACAAGTACAGGAGTCTGATGTTGCCACTGGGTCATATAGAATCTGATCATCATGGCATGTGATAATGAAAAAAAAAAGCCTAAATCTGAAGACATCACATCCCTACTTGCAGTTGCAGTGGACGAGAAACTTTTCAGTGTGCAACAGAGTTGTTTCCATATATAATATCTTCATTTTTCTATTGAATTCGGTGACAGAGTAAACAATTTCAGATCCATTAGTTCCCAACAATACTAAAGCTTACTGTGGTCTCTCAGTGGCCAAATTATTAATCTTATGATAACAAACTTCAAAGGTCTCCTCACCTTTTGTAGGTAACTGATCCGCTATCAAAGCCTTGGTCCTTCTCAGAAGCATTTTCTTCCTCACCTCAGAAAATTTGTCCTTTTCTACAACATGAAACAAACATTAAAACACGAACAAATGATCAGATGAAACGGGAAAAAAGCCTGCTTTCCTCAAACTTTTTTCTATCAGCCCTCAGAAGTTCCAAGATGCCACTACTAATCCAATTGCAACCAAAATTAAAAGAAAAAAAGTAAGGGGAAAACCACTTAAAAAATGTATGACTTTAAATCAGAAAGAAGTGAAACAAAATATGAACAATTCACGAACTGTTTTCACGTGTTTTACAAACTTTTCATCTACTTCTCACATGCTGACAAGAATATCATATTAGATTTTGTCCATATTACAGTTTCAGTAACAATACATGCAGTTTCACCATACAGATTTTGTTGTGCAATTGTCTAAACCTATCCACTGTGCACCCTAACATTAATTTCATTAAAGATTTGTCCAAAAAACTTACGCTTGCGAGCCAAAGCCAGTTCTCGTTTTGTTGCATCATGTCTCTGACCAATTTCAATAACATCCACATACTCTGTCTGAAACTGCTCCAATGTTCCCAAGACTCGGGGCTGCGCCCTGCAAAACAGGATCATGGGCAGGGAGTGTTGACATTCACCTTTAGGAATAACATGACATCGGTCCACAATGCCAGTGTGAGTACAGCAAAGCCAATCCTCCTCCCTCCTCCACTTCTTCATTTTCTGCTAAAGTAATTTTATGAAAATCTCATACATGTATAAAAGTATTCAATCTGTAATTTAATAATCAAATATATTAATCAATCTTTCAACATATATATATTTGAGAAAGGCTTCTGAATGTGTCTCATGCCTGTATTGCATCTTTTAATGTACTTAGCAGTTAACAGCTCAGCCGAGTGTAAACTATAAAAACATCCCTACAAGAAACTAACTTGTGAGGGAGAGTCCCTACATTTCATTACTGTAAGCTGTAAAAAAACTTGCCCATATATTCTCACACTATTTTAAAATAATTACTAAAAACTGCAGATTATAGTCCAACAAACAGCATCAAAGTCTGTGAGGAAATAGCTCATTTCAACAATATACACATACCACATCAATATGAACATCATATTGAAAGTAATCCTAATAGTAATAGCTGACCAATGACCATTTGTGTTTTTTTGTTAATCCAGAGAGAATATATTACACATATTATACATGTATCATGGCATGTTACTAACCAGTCCAGAAGACTCCACAACTCTGTCATGTTATTCTGTAATGCTGTGCCAGTCAACCCATAACGGCAATGTGTCTTGATGATCCTCAGGGCTTGGGTCACTTGTGCTCTCAGCCCCTGTCATATCACATGGGATCCAAACAAATTAATGGTCAGTCATCAACTGGGTGGACTACTGATTTTTTTTTCAAAAAATGACAACTTATGAACTAGTGTTTCACCCTCCCTAATGAGAGAAATATTCTCTCACTCTGACATTATGTTTAGGCATGAATTCCTCAGCCATTCATCACACAGATCAGCAGGTTGCATTTTATTAAACTGAGAATAGTTTTAAAAAAAAAAAAACAGTTTGTAAGAATAATATCTGGACATACTGTGATATTTTTACAACAACATACCAGATTTAAACCATTTTCATAGCTGTTGGGATTATGTTTCTCACACATTTTTAGGATGACATTAATATTTGAGAAAACAGATGAAACATTGAAAAAACTGCCCTCTACACTCTAGATGAAAAAAGAGATCTTCCCAGCAGCTAACAAGACCGTAGCATCTTCCCCAGCTTTAGATATTATAATATATACTGAAAGAGGATGAGAGGTTGAAGGTCTCTGTGTGTCGAAGGCCTCTGCGTAAGGCTGTTGGGACCTCTATGATTGATTACTTCAATTTCTTCATTTTCGTTCTTATTTGTTCATTTTCGTCGCCCGTTCCGTTCGTTTCGTCGTGGCAGGCCCCAAGTAATAGTGGTGGAGCAGGCACGGAAAGACAAATCTTCATGCCTTAAGGGGAGCTCACGGCATGCCCCTTGCCTGCCAGCCCTTTTCAGGAGTTACATCCCTTTATTAACAGTCGTCTCTTTACCAGCTAGTGAACGGTCAATAATAAGCCAGTGCGTCTTTTTTTTTTTTCAAGGGCCTGCTTGTTGTGAGATTAATTACGTGAATCTCCACCACCCCATCCAAACCACCACGTGTGAATGTGTGTGTAAACGAAAGAGAATATTGGGAACGATTTATTACATCGATGGTTTCGTGTTCGGCCGAAATGCACGGCATCACTGCCAGGAGTGCCAAGCCCATTGGTTGCTATTATTAAAAATTCGAACTTCCGGTCGCTGTATCCTTACTGGCGAAACGTGTTTCTTGAATATGAAGAACGTGTCCTCTCTCCACTGCACAAAGGTCTAATAATTAGATCTATATTCCCAAGTTTAAACCATGTTTGACCAGTCAGCTTAACCATTTTTCTATTCCTGCGCAGAAATGCTACGGATTGTGTTCCTGAGGCGTGGGATAGGCCAACTGAATCCTTGCCAATCTGCAGCATCAGCATCTAGTTTTTCAAGACAACATTTTCAGGATCGTGAGGAGGATGAACTTCCACGCATCACTTGCCCCCAAAAATTACTCAACAAACTCGAACATAAGAAAAAGAAATTCATGAGCAAAAGAAAATCCAACCCCAAAGGGCCAATACTTATTTCGTGCAAGAGGAAAAACTTCAATTTCTTTCAAGGCCAAACTTTTGACAAATTTGATGCTCACCAACTGGTTAGCGGTGGCTGGAGGAATACCAAAAGGGTGGGTGATGAGTTCACTTTAATGCCACATTCAGAAAACCCAAGTCTACAAGATGAAGATGACATTCAATCTTTCACAGAACTTGGAATCAATGAAAGGTTGAGTGAGGGTCTACACACATTGGGCTTTCAGAACCCCACTGTTATTCAAACACGAGCAATTCCAATTTTACTCCGGGGAAATAATGTTATATGTGCAGCTGAAACAGGTTCGGGAAAAACGTTAGCCTATCTCCTGCCTTCCATAGAATGGATTCTTCGTCAAAAGCAAAGTCTTATATCTTCAGATTCAACTCAGGAGAACATGATCATGCACGCCAACACACCAAATACTGTCATTGTGACACCTAACAGAGAACTGTCTCAGCAGATTATGAATGTTGCAAAATCCCTCACAGAATATGCTGATTTTATACCTCACAGCATAGCAGGGGATGAATACAGTCCGGGACAGTTAAAAACAGCACCAATGGATCTCTTGATTGCTACTCCTGGCAGACTCAAGAAGCTTCTTGCAAGAAAGCGTATCCTTAGTAACAACCTACAACATTTGATCATTGATGAATCGGACACTCTGCTAGATGATTCTTTCATTGAGGATATGCAACAGATCTTCGGATTATTACAAGTCAGTGCTGTCGGAGATATAGATCCAGATTCAAATTTTCCTCTTCTAGGTGGAACCCAAATTGTGCTTGTCAGCGCAACAATGCCCAGAAATGTGGAGCATGCACTTGGAAACATATTGCCGATAGATTCAATGGTTAAAGTCACAACTAGAAGTTTACATCAAGTGCAGCCTCACGTGACCCAGAAATTTATCAGAATTAATCCTGACAGCAAACCAGAAAAGTTGATTCGTCTCTTAAAAGAAAGTATTGAGAAAAACCATGCAACTCTTGTGTTCACAAACAACAGTAAGACATGTTATTATTTAGTAAAGCTTTTAGAACAAAATGGCATTGATTGTCTTAGACTGAGTGGGGAACTTTCTCCAAAAGAAAGATATGGTATTTTTGAAAAATTCAAGGAGGGCTATTCCCAGGTCCTTGTGGCAACTGACATTGCATCCCGGGGTTTGGACACGACAAATGTGCAGCATGTGATCAATTATGACTTCCCAGAATTCATGTCTGATTATATTCATCGAGTGGGACGAGTTGGACGTGTTGGGGTGAAAAATGCTGGTCGTGTGACTTCTTTTGTGACACGCAGATGGGATGTTGAACTGCTTTGGAAGATTGAAACAGCAGTCCGGAGGGGCAAAAAACTTGACAGTGTTAATGCCAATATCAAACAGTATTTCAACAATTTGGAACCCAAGCAAAATTCTGACGAGTTTGAAATGAAGATTTTGGACTGACATGTTTACATACATGATACTGTGATTGTGTTTTTGTTTATTTTGTTGTTGATACAATATACAGCTCTGTAGTCTAATGCTTTTCTCAAAATGGTAACATGTAGCTATTATTTAATGGAGCTGCTCAGAATCTGTGCCTGATGAATCATGTGACAGATAGTTAATCCCAGACCTCCCAGGTTACCCCGTTTTTATGATAAAATCTCGCCTCCCAGTGTTCCTTTGAAAACTCCTCAGATTCCAGGAAATGGAAAACATAAATGTTTTGCTGATCACACAAAAATGACTGTAAATGCTTTCCATCACGCTACTTGACTGATAGAATGTGTATCAGAGACATGAGCTTGGACAGTCCCCATTTCTGGGTGGGGGTGAGGAAGGTTTGGGGGGGGGGGGGGGGGTTGTATCATAGATGCAATAAATATTTGTTGTTGTTTTTTACCATGGTTGTGGTAGTTTTCTTTGTGTGTGTACATCTGTTGAGTTTCTAAAAGGTTGGCGATAACCTCCCTGGTTTGTTAATCAAATTTCCCCATACCTGCTGGTACTAGTTGGGAAGTCTGGTAGCCTTTAAAATGATTCCTATCATACCTTGTTCTAATTATTAGAAAAAAATCAAGATTTTCCCCAATTCGAACTTCAGGCCGTCAGTACTATTATGAGTATGACAAAAAGTTACAAACAGCTGCATCATAACAAACATTATGGGACGATACCAAAATTTTTGTTAGACATACCGTAGTAGGGGTGGCAGGATAGATAAACAAACGAAAATAGTGTGGAACAAAAAAATCGTGAAAAAAAACAATAGCGCAGCAACCGAATAAACAAAACGTTGCTATACAATATATTGGCCTCCCACCGGACCCGGTTTGCAATGTGTAGGCCACAATGTTGGCCTCGCGTGCCTCACAAGGAGGCCAATATAATGGCCTCCTGCAGGACAAAGGTTAATGTTCAATGTATTTTCTACATTCAGGCAGTAAAATTTATAATGCTCCAATATTAAAATGATTTGAAATTTACCAATGTAACTTTACCATATTACATCAAGTTGTTTATTTCAACTAGAGGCCTATCCACATCAAGATAATACATGTATAGAATGAACTATGCTTGCTATGGCAATTCTTTGAACTGATTTACAAAGTACAGAATGAAAAGATTTATTACCACAAGAACAAAACACATCTTTGAGTTGAATATTTTTTATGTCCCTTGTGCTGTATGTTGTTTCATCCATTGGATCTGAGCATAGCACTTTTCTAGCAGTTTGTTACAGTAGTAGTAAAAGAGAAAAAAAACATTAGAAATCATCCATATTTTCACAATTCTGACTTTGCCTTTTGTGACCAGTAAATCACAGTAAATGACATTGATGGTTCGTGGTTATGGCTTTGGATTATGATGTTAATGAAATGTCAAACACAGCATTAATGATCTTTGTTTCAAGTTCTTATTGTAACTGTAGGTGACTATAGCAAGAGTAAATTCTGTCTGTACCAGCTACACTTGTTTCCACAAAGCGATGAACCCAAAGTGAGAAATGTGTGCCTGATAAATTATGTAAAGAGAGGAAAAATGATGCAACTCAGAACTGTGTTCCTCACAAATCCCCAAATGGTGTTTGACTTATCAAATTTTTAATTCTATCTATGCTCAGAATACGATTTATGAAGAATGGTCTGATGTAAGAAAATGATGTAATGTAGAAACTAGCAGGAAGTTTAAAATGGAGATTGCTCGGATTTTCAGCCCGTCGAATCGTGTGATGGGTGGTTAGTATAGTAGTAATGGTTTTTATGTTTGAACAGTTGTCAAAAGCACAGGGAATATGGTTTCTTGAACAATCGTTTCTCAGATTTTCTTGTATCTGATTATATGACCACCAGGAGAATCCGAGCAACTCCATTCCTACAGTCTTCACCAATATAACTTTTGTTGGATTTGAGCTGAGACCAGCTGTATTCCCCTAGTGAAGGTTATGTGCTTAAAATATTTGTTTCCATGCTACAGGTTTGTGTAATTGTAAGCTTGTTCTAAAATAAGTGAATAAAAAGTATTTGATTGGAAATGGTCAGTTCATGAAATTGAAATGTATGTGTGCATATATATAGTAATTAGTACGACTGACTTGGGTGTCTTTGTATGTTGTGTCGATGTTGCTCTTAGAAACCGAAAGAACTTGCTATTCATTATTTGTGACAAGTAACTTTTACTGCTGGCAAAAATCTTTGTAATTACAGTATTACACAAAATATTTGCAGGAAGCAGGGCTGGGAATTGTCCACGGAAACGCGGAATTCCGCGGAAATGGTTTTTCAGCTCCTCGGTTTTTTATTTCGTGTTAATAAATTATACAGTGCACTCTCCCGATAACGACATGGCTCGGGACCAGAGGTGCATGTCGTTATCGGGAACATGTCGTTATTCGGAGATTTTCAAGATGGCGGAAAAAGGGGTGTGGTTAGACCCTTAGAATGTAACGTACCAACCATAGTGGGTGATCAGTGATCGGACTTTCCAAACATGTAAAATACACGAAGTGTATGTGTGTGTTGTGTGTGTTGTTTTGTTTTTTTTTGTTTGGTTTTTTTGTTGTTGTTGTTTTTTGTGTGTCATTTTCCCTCTGTCGACATCTTGGGGTGCGTTATTGTTCTCGGGTGAATACAATCGATTCAGCGGTCAGCGATGTGATGACTGACTCATTTAATGCGCGTCACCCTTTTTGTTCCGACGACAATAGACACAGGTGTGTTTTCATTGGCCGATAACAAAGCGATCTCATTGGCCGATAACAAAGCGATCTCATTGGCTATGAGGTGCCTCTGGTAGGACATTTCATTGGTCGGAAAAGAAGTGTTTTTATTGGCTCAGAGAATGAAATGAAACTGACCGGAAACAATATTTTAGCTATTTTTATTTTTGTATCTAGCAAAGTCACAGCCGATTATTGCTAACTCAATGTCGTTATCCGGAGAGTGGTCTAAAAAGTATGTCGCTATTTAGAGAGTTTTATTACTAATAACATATAGTAAAAAAATCGGGACCGTGGGTCAATGTCGTTATCGGGAGAATGTCGTTATTCGGAGATGTCGTAATCGGGAGAGTGCACTGTATTTTTAAAAAAATTAAAGAAAAAATCATCGAACGAGCAAAAGTACGAAGCATGCCAGCTGCCGATTACGAGAAGAAGCCAAACTATGTACGAAGAAGAGCCAAATGGCCTACCGCACAATGTTATCTGGCCTAATAAAAGAGACACAAGGCAGGCCAAACCCGATGCGTTTGCGAAATCAAACAGACAACCGTAACGAGCCGGATGGCCTAGCAGTGCTGGGCCAATAATGGTATTTTTGGCATCGTACTTTTTCAATGTATCGATCTTAGACAGAGAGAGAGAGAGAGTAGATGTGTGATGGTGAAGATACGGAATAAACATTGTTATGGATGAAAAATTTGAATTGTTCACTCTCTCCTTTTGTGTGCTAATTTCAAGTTTCATGTATTTATATGAACTTTGTTCTCAATTATCAGTCTCAAATCATGGAATTTTGTTTCAGGAGAGGCAGTTTTCACAGTATAAAATAGCAAAAAACCATTTGGCGGCGGGGGTCTTCGCCCCCCTGGACCCCGGCCGCATTATAGTTTCCTCTTTTTTTGCTACTGCCCATTCCCAGCCCTGAGGAACATTTCTGTTTGTTTATACCTAATTCTGATGGCACGTGAATGGTAAGAGTGAGAGGAGTTTTTCGGAGTGAAAAAAAAAAAAGATTTGTTAGCCATCTCTGTCATTACTGGTTAAGTCATTTTTTATCATTTTAAATTCACAAAACAGGGAAATGTGTTTTTACTTTATATGTGAAAATGATTTCATCTCAAAATTTGGATTTTTAAAGCACAAACCTCTTGACACTGACAGTCAACACGGAACAAACAACCCTTAATTTACCAGGGACATTATCTTCAAAAACCATTAAAAAAATCACTGAGGCAATTGTTATAAATGGCCATGACAAAATGCAAAATTAACACTGGGGGACAAGGTGGTCTAGAGGCAAGGTGCTCGCCTCTCATGCCAAGGGTCCCGGGTTCTAAACCCGGGCAGTGCAGGCATGTTGGAAAGTGGATTTTTCTCGTATTTTCAAGTCCCTGGTCCTATTGGGGGGTAGGATCGAGTAGTTCTTGGAAATTGGATTTTTCTCATATTTTCAAGTCCCTGGTCCTATTGGGGGGTAGGATCGAGTACCTAGTCTTCTCGGATAAGGACGAAAAAATTCGGAGGGCCCGTGTGCACGTTGCGCACGTTAAAGATACCTTGGCAGTTGGAAATCGTAAAGAGCAGGCCGAAAGGCCACTGCCCGGGCAAAATTGAAATTAATAGATTAAAATTTATCCATATCATCCCCCCCCCCCCCCCCCCCGCCAGAACAAGAAATAATAAAACAAGTAAAGTGAGGTGTAAATGCCAAGGGCAGCGAACCTCCTAAAATAAAGACCTCAAAACAAAATTAACACAATAACAAAACATCCATGGAATCTAATCTGCCCCAGATTTAGATCATTATTGTTAGATACGGTTAATATTCAGTAATATCTGTTTTAAAACACTTAAAATAATTGCTCAAGCTGGAATTCGCACAGACAGTTCCTTTGAAATATATACATGGATGCAGCATTATGAAATGACTAAATTGTGGATATTTGATTAAATATCCAGACACTCCCTCATCTATCAGTGTGTTGTTGTTGTTTTTTTTAATTTATACTTCACCAATACAACTAGAAGTATAAGCATTCGTAAAGTGAACAGCAATGTATTTTGTAAAAATTTCACTCACACATGACCCTTGTCTAATTTACAATCACGTAATTTTTACATGTAATACATGTATGTGTACTGTATGTATTCACTGGTTCCTGCCACTTTAGTGACTATATTTACTCTACCTGCTGACATACAATAACTGGTTCCTGCCACTTTAGTGACTGCATTTACTCTACCTGCTGACATACAATAACTGGTTCCTGCCACTTTAGTGATTACATTTACTCTACCTGCTGACATACAATAACTGGTTCCTGCCACTTTAGTGACTACAGTAAAACTTCGTTATACCGCCAAGTAAGGGGCAAACAGAAAATTGGCGGTATAACGAGAATGGCCGTACAATGAAAACACCATGTAGAACAAGGGAAATAACTTAATTTACCAACACTGGACTGGCTAACAAAGTAACATGTCTAAAATATTACAGTTATCTCCCTTATCTCTCCACTGGCCATAAACCGCCGTTGTCATTTTGAAGTTTACATTGCTTGCATTTGTATTTTTTTGTTGTTGTTTTTTGTGTTTATGTGTGTTGGAGTTTATTTATTCAGGAAATCGCACCTTAAGAGCAAAAGTATTATGTATTGCAACACGACAGTAATAATGCTACATTACAATTCAGCAACAAACGTGTGTTGTTTGCATCGTACCCCGCGACCGGTATGAACCAATTGAAGCATCACCTCGGGCGCGCTTACGTTCATTCGCAAACTCTCTATTGAACTGTGACCCGTCTTTCCCACTGCATGCCCCATCAGTAGGCCTATCAGGACTTCAAAAGCGAAGACTGTCTAGTAGGATTGGTGTTTGAGTAACAAGCACAGACTGTGGCGCCATGTGATGTTCCATCTGTTAGGTGGATTTAGGTAGAGGTGGGGAGTGGGGGTTAAATTTACGTTGGCGCTATAACGAGCAATATTTACTATACTCAAGTTATGAATGTAGCAGTCAAACTGTTGGCGGATGGCGGTATAACGAGATTTTTAGTGACTTTGTATATGTGTCAGATCCGTTCCACGGCGAAAAGCTGGCGGTATGCGGGAATGGCGGTATAACGGGTCGCGGTATAGCGAGGTTTTACTGTACATTTATTCTACCTGCTGACACACAAACTTTACAGTTAGGGGTCATCCTTAAACTATATTTATGTGTGTGTGTGTGTGTGTGTTTGGAGGGAGGGGGGTGTCCCTAGCTCATGAAATAAACGTATATCAAGAGAAGGAACCAGGTGATTCTCGGGAGCGTACGTACATTACCCTTTGGTAATAAATTGAAAGGTTTGATCTCAGATGAATTTTGTTCAATAAAATGTATAGAACTACATCACAGTACTGAATATGGGCTAGGCTTCTATTTAAAAGGCCAGGTAGTCCATGCAGAATGTCACTTTTAGAACATCCAGGGCTTGTCATGAACATTTGACATATTAACGCCCATGTCCTCGTTCATGGGGGGTGGGGTTGTAGCTAAGCATATGGAAGGCGTGCATAGGGGGAAGGGCAAAGTCTGCCAAAATGGAGCACACTTTGCAAATGGCGCCTCTGACAAACACTGCTTCACCAACAGAAAATTAAACCTGTGTCGTTAGTCTGAGGAAAAGCCAATCAGAGTCAATGTGAAGGGAAATACAGTGCAATCCTAATATCTCGACATCAGTGGGACCGTCTGACTAGCGTCAAGTACAGAGAAAGTCTTAATAGCAGATTAGCGGTAGAAGAGAAAGGGGGGGATGGGGATCAAACATCACCTTTATGGCAAAAGCGTCCAATAAATAACGCAGTTATGTCCCTTTTTCTTTCTATTATTGGCATACTGTCACCCGTTCCTCCAATATCATTGTTGTGTGGCAAAGATTTGCCGACATCGGCGAAATGTTGTAGCTATACATCAAATGTGCAGTGTTTTTCTTTTTAAGGTGGGGGATGGGTCCTGAGAGTGATATTCTAAACAACACAGAGTAGGCAATTTTAACTTTCATATTTGAATTCAGGATGTCCAAATTAGGGGAGAAAAGTATAAAAAAAATACTTGGACTTATTGATTACCATGGTAATGCCGCCATCTTGAATTTCGCCTCCATGTAAACAGCCATTTTCAAAACCTAAAGGCTCCGTCATTTTTCAAGAAATGATCTTGAAATTTTGTATGCTTATATTTCAATACATAATAAAGATATTTTAGTATTTTTATATGCATTATGGATATCTTTGATAGATCTTTTTCTAAGAAATTCTGAAAATTGTATATAGCGCGTATGCATTTTTCTTGATTTTTCACCACAAAAATGATAGATTTCTCGTAAACTATAAAAGATACTCAAACGTGGATACTAAATTTTAGTATACAATATAAAGATACTACAGTGCAATTTTCATCGAAATCCGACAAAATATAAAAAAGGAGTTAGGAAATTAACGTAAAAAAAGTAAGTTTTGAGAAAAACGCGTTTGAAAATTTGTAAGGTTTTTTGGCTGAAAAAAGTGTCTGAATGTTTACCAAATGTTTCAATACATTCCTGGCCGTTCTGGATCATTCATACAAGTGGGAGATTCCAATATAAGGGTCCCTATACCACAAATCAGCCAGAAATGGCGTTTCATTGTGTCTTGAACTGGCAATTATAGCGTATTTTCTTCGATTGGAAGCGAATATTTTACTCGACCCTCTCCCATGAGTCTTATTTTTTTATGGAAAAACGCTTAGCTAGGTCAAATGAGTATCAAAAACGTAAATAGAAATGGTTGAACCTTCCGAAAATCGACAAAAGCAAGAATCGGCATTTTGAGCCCAAAACTCGATTTCAGGACCCGTCCCACCCCTTAAGTTAAAATTTAACCCCGACCTGACTGTTTCTTCAGAAGAAGTGATGATACCGATACACACACAATACAGAAGTTAACCAAGAGATATAGGTCAAGTTCTAGTAATAGTATCAATGGGGCACGAATGTTTTGTGAATAATAATTTAAAAAAATACTCTGTACTTTTACTGCCGTGTGCTTATGCACGGCACTCCAACTCATGTTACTGAAGAAAAGGTCGTCCTCTGTGTCCACACACCCCCTCCCTTATTCCTCCCCACCAGCACCACAAAAAGAAATAAAGAGGTCTTATGTGGGGAGTTGTGTGGGCATTATCGCAATAATGGATCTAATGCACTTGTGCTCTAGTCAGGGAGAAATGTGTCGATATAATCTTGAAAGCTTTAAGAAAAACCTAAAACATCACCTCTTCCTCCGAAACCGTTAAATTTTCAAAATTCTATTCTGTACTTTGATGTTATGATTGATTATATAACCTAGTGCTATATGACTAAGAGCGTCTATGTGTGTGAAACTGAAAGTTTGTATGGATGAGAGTGCGTGTTTTAATATGAGATTTGGAAAGTGTATGCATGAATCATTGATGCAATGTACAGCGCATTGAGTAATAATTTTATTAGAAATGCACTATAGAAATTCCATTTATTATTATTATTATTATAAGAGGAAAGAATGGAATAACACGTCGAGTTACAGGGAAATATTTAGTAGCAGTGTGTGTTTACAGAAGAAACAGGTTGGGACTTAAGAATTGTGTTGAGTTACCCACAATGTTGACAAAAGCCATGTCGAGATAAGTGGATTGGGCTGTATAAAATTTACTTTTTTAAGTTTTTGCAAACAGAATTTTTTTGCACACAGCAACCCAGTTTATGAAATATATAATTTCCTGATATGACAGTTTTAATTGAAGTTTGAGCAGTGTCGCATTCATCCATATGTAATAAAAAATATTTCAAAAAGATTTGCAAAGACCAGTATTGTCATGATTCAGATGTTAAAACTCACGCAGAGAGTGAGTTGTTGTTTTACCAGGGCCATGAGAAATTGGCTGGTGGCCTTGAACGGCCCTCGCGAATTATAGTTGATGAGTAAATAAATGGAAAGTTAAACTGTTAGAGACACGCTTGTCGGCTTTAATGTTCGTGATTAATAAGTAATGGAGTAGGGGTGAAACAAGGTGGGGATAGTTGACATTGTTAAGTATGACTAGACAAGTTTTTGCACGTTAACTGGCTGGTAGAATAGTGCAGACGTATTACTACAATTAAAATGGTGGGAGGTTTCGACCTATGAGATAGCTGAACTAATTGGGCCAGCGGACTAGCACTGCTGGGTAGCCAGATAGTACAAAACATCGTGTAACGTTCAGATTTAGTGAATACAGACGAGCAGAAGCATCGTGTCGTGAAGTATCTCCGGTTGGCCAGTACCTGAACTGTGTGGTTTGAAGACTAGAAGTCCTTGCTAACGGACTGACTGAGCTCTAGAAAGAAAGGTCTGAGTGGGCTGACCTTTGAAAGCCCACGCTGCGCTATTTTGATGTTCGCGCCTACCAGTAGGCGTGACCAATGGTAATATATCTTATTAGTTCAAGCATAATAGAAGATCAGAGATAGAGAGAGAACCACAGCCTCATAGGAAGTCTAAGGAAACCCCAGCTGGCACTCGACGACGAGTGGCCTGTGTTATAGAATTATTTCCATAGTATGATTGAAGTAATATGGCACATTGTTGATGAATTGAATAATGATTGTGCATATATATAAATAGTTTTTTTGCAACTGCGTAATTACCTACAAGCCGAAGTGTGCTTCTGTAGGCTTGGAACGTACTGGGCTCTCCTAACATTCAAGCCCATATGATTTAGGGAGAGTTTGCCTGGCGACTGGCCAGTGGCGACTCAACTGTCACTTTAAATTGATATCTAGTTTCGTATAATAGACCTATTTGCTATTGATTGCAGTACATCCAATAAGGAACCATAATTACATGAATATCATAGATTAAGTTAGTAATTAGAATTTATTGCTTTGAATATACCTCTATTGTCTTTTGTTTTGTTTATTAATATTTATGTAAAACATGGCCTGACCGGCCTGACATATATAGATACTCTAGTTGTTTAATACTTTTCTTGTGTGGATGTGTCCGAGTGTGAGTTAGCTGCCTCTCGTGCAGTCGAATGCTCCCCAAGACCCTAACTCTGCTCGTGACAAGTATGTCCTACCTTTATTTTGTGAACTTCATCCACAATGACTGCTTGCCATTCAATCTCATTGAGCCGGGCCTGTAAAGAACAATGGAGATGTCTACATCGGCTAATCCCTAGAATATCAATATTAATCATCAATAAAATGAAAACAAGATCACTTAAGTGTACGCAAACAAAGATTTTACAGAATCAAACTGATGAAATTTTGTAACTCATATTGTACAGTAGGCCTACATGATCAGTATGCTTCAAGAGACCAGTGATGTCAAAATTTTACAGACAAAATAAACATGTCTAACAAATCCTAATCAAAACAACCAGAAGCTTTGATGATAATTTTTTAATGTCTATCTATATTCATACAATGTTAGTTAAGTCTAGGTGTCTCAATGTCTCCAGAACTCACCACATTGTCTCTGAATGTTTCAAATGTCGTGACGACAATTTCCACTTTTCCTCTCTGCAGTTCCTTCAAACAGTTCTCTTTGTCTGATCCATGAAATTTGCTGTGGAAAAGATGTGACAATACTGGAGTTTACCCCAAATGTTTTTGTAAGAAGCTCCCAATTTCAACTGTTCATGAAAATCTCTCTCCAAATCTCTTTATATCTCCAAAAGTGAAAGTCAACCTTTGAGAAATTCTCACTTTTTTTTTCCTCTGAATGTTTCAAATGTCGTGACAACAATTTCCACTTTTCCTCTCTGCAGTTCCTTCAAACTGTTCTCTTTGTCTGATCCATGAAATTTGCTGCGGAAAAGATGTGACAATACTGGAGTTTACCCCAAATGTTTTTGTAAGAAGCTCCCAATTTCAACTGTTCATGAAAATCTCTCTTTTTATATCTCCAAAAGTGAAAGTCAACCTTTGAGAAATTCTCACTTTTTTTTTCCTCTGAAGTTATACTCTGATAAAAGTAATTGCCACTGTTTACCAAACAGAGAGATGCTGGACTCAAATACACAATAATGCCTGCAGAATAATGACCATGAAAACTAAAATTGTGAGGAAACAGCACATATCAGGTCATATGCCACGGCCGCCAAGCTATACAAAGTTGAACACAAAGATGATTGATCTCAAAAAATAAAAATTTTTATTTTTCCAGTTTACATTATTATAGATGTCATGTAGGCCTACCTACTATTGGTTTTTCTTTATCAACACAATGATAAATTTTCATCCAAACCTTCATTTCACTCTATTTTGCCAACTTCAGTGACTATGGTATTGTTGACTTTGCACTGTCACCGTGCAACTGTTATATTAACGCTCACCCTGCTCGCGACAGCTTAAAGCCCGCTGTCCGGTCAGTGACCTTACTCATGGAGAATCTTATCTGGGGTCACTGACCCTTGCCGCTATACGATGACCACACTACCGCTGTCCACGTGGTTCGGTTTGTATTTGATCGGTATGAAAACATTCGTTGCTATACCTTATCATGCTTGATAATGAATTAACCAGCAAAACCTTAGTCTGTCAGTCTCTAACCAATGATCTGACTTATAATTCCAAACTGACAGATGTAGTATTGTGAGAACGAAGCATGATAACTAGCCACGACCTCCCAAGCCCTACACAAATGGTTTCATCCTGATTGACACATACTAATAAACCAATGTGGGCATTTGGGGCAAAGATCATTTCAGAGCTTGTTTCTGATTGGTTCTTAGATACAGACAACTCCAGATGGTGGTCAGCTGGTGAGAAAATGAGATCATTGCAAATTTGTTGAGCAACAGTTCGCATGTCGATGTTACATCTTTTGATAGTGTGGGGAGAGCCTTTGAAAGCTTAGACTTTGTGATTCCGACCAGTGGTTCACTGGTTAACATGTCCATGTCACAATGCCTTTGATTTAGAAGAGATACAGTGAACAATAAGACAGTGGTTATGTCTCAAAAAGGTGAGTGACCCGATGCTTGAAAATACAGCTTGTGCGTGGCTCGGTCAGCTTGACCTTGCCAACTGTCACAAGTGGAGTGAGCGCGATTAAAAGAATTGTTGTAAAGTGGGTGTGGAGTTGTAAGATTAACTCACGGATTGTTCAGGCAGACAGTTAACTGGAAAGCGTGCAATGACCTGAGTAGAGTTTTCAAGTTATTGAGGTAACGTCTGTGTAGTGAAAAGTCACTGCAAGCTATGAAGTTCAAGAGAACAGACGTGTGAGGGGCAGTCGGGAGTTTTTGAGATATTCCAGTGAAGACTGGTAGGTTGAATTATAAGGATTTGTAATTGTGATGATAAATCTACTATATTCTGATGATGATAATGATGCAAATAAGTTATATGCGAGGACTTAAGGAGGGTGCCAGTAATTCAGTACTGTATAAATAGATGTGAACAATGAGCGAGATACGTATGTTAGGAGCATGGATTTTTAGCATAGTCGGAGTGCTGTGTAATACTGTGAGTGTGTGTTACAGTAGAGATGTGCGGCTGTGTAGTGTTTGCGTGAGTGTTGGCTGTGTGGTGGGTGAAATGTGGAATGTTGTGTGTCACGAGCGAGTGAGCGAGGGTCAATAAGTGCGGGGAAGGGGACTTGAAGCGTGCGTGTTGTGAGTGAGTTGAGGCTTAGACGAGGCAAGATCTGAGTAGTCAGATCACTGCAAGCCGAAAAGTCCAAGGGGACAGACGTGAAGAGAGCAGTCGGGAGTTGTTGTGTATTCCAGTGATGACTGGTAGGTTGAACTATAAGGATTGATAATTATGATGATTGATGTACTATATGCTCCTATGACCATGATGTAAATAAGTTATATGTGAGGAATGTGAAAGTCATTGATTACTGTGTATAGAGATGTGCGCAATGAGCGATAGATGTAAGTTAGGATCATGGATTCGTAGCGAGTCTGAGTATTGTGTAATGCGGTGGAGGTGTGTTACCGTAGAGAAATGCAGATGTGTGGTGAGTGAAATGTGGACTATTGTGTGTACGCTTGATGGTTCGTAATGAGTGGTGAAGTGGATAGTAATTGTATGGTGTTATAGAGATGTAATGTTATTCTTACAGGTGTCGGGGTCGGGCAGTGAGCCACCCGTGGTGGAGAGACTAGTGCAGGGGATAGGCCAGCATAAGTGAGATGCATGGGCGGGGCAGAAGGCTACCCACAGGCCAGCTTGAGTGAAGCTGTTGCGCCGGACAGCGAGGGCACATTATTCGTGGCAGTCTGGCCACAGGCAGGGACGTTATGAATTGAGATATTAATGTTCTGTTGCTTTCAATGAGTATAACAAAAATTGCAATCAGAGTACAAAAACTTGTTTGAAAAATGCAAAAGCTAAACTTCAGCTGGAGGTAAGACGTTGCGCCAACAAATACTGGACAGACTTGTGTAACAGCATACAAGAGGCAAATGAAAAGGGAGATATGAAAACCGCCTTTAGTCAGATGAAAGTAGCTCTTGGGCCAATCATCACCAAAAGCGCCCCACTTAAGTCTGTAAATGGTGAACCCATCACAGATAAAAATGAACAACTGAATAGGTGGGTAGAGCATTACTCTCTGTTGTATTCAACTGAGAAAAATATTCCACCAGATTTTGAGGAACACCTCCAAAAACTGCCAATAATGGCCGAACTTGACGCTGAACCTTCCTTAGTCGAGCTTTCCAATGCAATCGACCACCTGTCTGCTGGAAAAGCCACAGGAAGTGACAACATTCCTGCAGAGGTATTAAAAGACCTAAAAGGCCCACTATTACCACACCTGTATAATCTGTTACTGCAGTGTTGGAAAGAAGGCGTGATACCACATGATATGAGAGACGCCAAAATTGTCACACTTTACAAGAACAAAGGAGACAAAGGCGACTGCAACAACTATCGAGGCATATCCCTCCTCAGCATTACTGGAAAGGCTTTTGCTCGCGTCATCCTCTGCCGCCTTCAACAACTGGCGGAAAAAGTCTTACCAGAAACACAATGTGGCTTTCGAAGCAAACGATCAACTATTGACATGATATTTGCACTTCGGCAAATCCAAGAAAAATGTAAAGAACAAAACAGGCCGCTTATAACATGCTTTGTGGACCTAACAAAGGCTTTCGACACCGTAAGCCGATCTGGCCTGTATGCAGTCCTTAAATCCATAGGCTGTCCACCAACATTGCTAAAACTTATTGCATCCTTCCACACTGACATGAGGGCATGTGTCAACTTTGAGGGCTGCACATCCAATTCATTTGCTGTAAACAGCGGTGTGAAGCAGGGATGTGTTCTTGCTCCTACCTTATTTGGTATATATTTTGCAGCCCTACTCAAGAATGCCTTTGGTCAATGTTCAGGTGGAGTACTTATTAACACCAGAGTGGACGGCTCCATTTTTAATGTTGCCAGACTAAAAGCAAAATCTCGTACAGAGCATATTATGTTACAAGAGCTCCTCTTCGCAGATGATGCTGCAATCGTGGCCCACGATGAAACCACGCTCCAGGCTCTCATCAATAGCCTTGCCAAAGCCTGTGACAAATTCATGCTAAAGATCAGTGTCTCAAAAACTGTAGTTTTGACACAAGGCTTGAGAAACCCCAACCCAATCATGCTGAATGGCTCTCCTCTGGAGCAAGTGGGAAAATTCTGCTACCTAGGCTCAACCATCAGTGGTAGCACAGACATAACAACTGAAATAAATGCCAGAATAGGAAAGGCGGCCACAGCTTTTGGCAAACTCTCAAAAAGGGTGTGGAACAATAGCAAGCTGACCATCAAAACAAAGGTACTCGTGTACCAAACTTGCGTCCTAAGCACCCTGCTGTATGGCTCAGAGACATGGACCACCTACTCCAAACATGAAAGATCCCTCAACTCCTTCCACCTGCACTGCCTACGCAAAATTCTCAAGATCAAGTGGCAAGACAGGATCTCAAATATCGAAGTTCTGAGCCGAGCCAACATTCCATCAACTCAGGCTCTCCTAGGCAAAAAAAGACTGCGGTGGCTTGGACATCTCCACCGTATGGAAAATGATCGCATCCCCAGACAAATTCTCTACGGGGAACTTGCTACTGGCAACCGACCCAGAGGTAGGCCACATCTGCGATTCAAAGACACTTGCAAGGTCACGATGAAAGCATTCAACATCGACCCCAATGAATGGGAGAACCTTGCAAATGATCGAAGCAGATGGAGACAAAAATTGCGCAGTGGCACGCTCGCAATAGACTTCAAGGCAAAAGAAACATACCTGACAAAACGACAGAGGCGGAATGAAAACACTCGCCAAAGTGAACCCAAAAGACTGACCTGCAATCACTGCCATCGCACTCTCGGGTCAAACATTGGTAGAATAAGCCACGAGAGAAGCTGTCAGTCAAAATGAAAGTGAATATTCTAGCTGCTAAGACCGTCTGTAAAGACGCTAAAGGCCATATATTAATGTGATATTAAGATATTAATGTGCTATTGAGATATTGAGGTGAGATTAAGATCTTGAGGTTAGGTTGAGCAGGAGCCAGTAAGATAGGCCGCAAGTAGTACATACATTGATGTGAGGCTGAGGCCGGAGCATATTTAGAAAAGTAACTATCGGGTTGTGGACCCGGAGAAAGAATGAATGTTGGGAATAATGACCAGTGGATGGTATTTGAATTGAATAATGTAACCTATGTAATTGCACGTATATCTTTATCTTTATGTATAATAAATGTGTGAGTCTGTTTGGTTGTTCTGTTAAGTGTTATACTTGTTCGTTTGTGATTGTTGTCCTGTCATAATCAGTACATCTCCCAGTCTGGGATTTGTTACAGAGGCTTGATGGGTCGTAGTGAGTGGTGAGTGTATAGTAAGTACATAGTATTATAGAGATGTGATGTTATTCTTTATAGGTGCCGGGTACAGGCCGTAAGCTGTAGCGGCCGTAACTGAGGTGACGGGGTCGGGCTGTGATGCCACCGTCATGATCTAGAGGACATAGGCAGGGCTGGGGATGTATGCCAGTATCTGAGTGCTTCCGCCAAGGGTAGCTGTGGCGTAAGGCCGACAGGCAGCCCAGTATCAGCGGCAGTCTGATTCGGGGAATCGAGGCTGGCCCTATTTATGGGACATCTGTATTAAGATATTGTACTGAAAATATGAGAAAAATCCACTTTCCAACATGCCTGCACTGCCCGGGTTTAGAACCCGGGACCCTTGGCATAAGAGGCGAGCACCTTGCCTCTAGACCACCTTGTCCCCAAGGTCCTATTGGGGGGTAGGATCGAGTAGTTCTTGGAAATTGGATTTTTCTCATATTTTCAAGTCCCTGGTCCTATTGGGGGGTAGGATCGAGAACCTAGTCTTCTCGGATAAGGACGAAAAAATTCGGAGGGCCCGTGTGCACATTGCGCACGTTAAAGATACCTTGGCAGTTGGAAATCGTAAAGAGCAGGCCGAAAGGCCGCTGCCCGGGCAAAATTGAAATTAATAGATTAAAAATTTATCCATATCATCTCCCCCCCCCCCCCCCCCCCCCCCGCCAGAACAAGAAATAATAAAACAAGTAAAGTGAGGTGTAAATGCCAAGGGCAGCGAACCTCCTAAAATAAAGACCTCAAATCTAAGATATTGTACTGCAAGGTTTTATGAGATATATGTATTAAGATATTGTACTGCAAGGTTTTATGAAATATATGTATTAAGATATTGTACTGCAAGGTAGTGCAGAAATTGATGTTAGGCTGAGGCCAAAATTTCATATTTTAAAGAAGTGAATATACTGCCGTGGAATTGGAAGTGGAATGAATGATTGAGGGGAACGAGGACTGTATGGTATTTATTGAATTGTACTTATTAATGTGATAATAAATGTGTGAGCCGGCTTGACTGGTTTTTGTTAATTGCCATACTTGTTTGTTTGTGATTGTTCGTCTGTCGTATTAAGGACATCTCCCAATCTGAGATTTGTTACACCGACTAAACCCACCCGTGCGGAATGAATGCTTGGGAGTTGATACCGAGATTCGACGCCCTGCACAGGGTGAGGGTTAAATTTCACTTGCAAATTACCAGGCAGAGAAATATCCCCAAGTGTCCAGTTCATCCAGCCAGTTGTACATAACTGCACTTGGTCCTATGATCAGGAAAGGTTTCTGTGCTTGCCTTGGTGGACTATCTGGCATGTCATCAGACATCTGTTTACACAGAATTCAAAGTTAAAATGAAATGCCAGGGAGACATTCCTCGAATCAAACATAGAAAAGAATACAGTGCAATCTTAATATCTCGACATCAGTGGGACCGACTGAAATGTATCGAGTAAAGAGAAAGTCGAAATAACAAATTAGTGATGGAAGAGAACAAAAAAACATAAGCAGGGGAGATCAAATATCACCATTGTAGGAGAGGTGTTCTATAAATAACACAATGATGCCCCTTGTTTCCTCCATCGGCATATATTCACCCATTCCTCCAATATCATTAAGTGAAGCAGTGCCATGGCAAATGCTTACCGATATCGGCAAGGTGCTGTAGCTGTACATCAAAAACACAGTTTTTACATTTTCTTCTTAACCGTGACCCGACTGTTTCTTCAGAGGAAGTGGTGATACCGACAGACGCACAGTACAGCAGTTACATAAAAAAAGATCTAGGTCAAGGCCTAGCGTCAACTGCACACAAATGTTTTGCGAAAAAAAAAAAGGTTAGGTCACACAGTCTGTACAACTCTGTACTTTTACTGCATTGCGCTTATGCATCGCACTCCTCACTCGCGTTATCGAAGCCAAGGGCCATCGTCTTTGCCCACCCACCCCCTCTCTCACCCGTCCCCACCAGCACTACAAGATGAAATAAAGAGGTCTGATGTGTGGGCAGTTGCGTGGGCGTCTTCGACACCACAATAGTAGATCTAGTGCAGTGGAGAAATGTGTCAATATAAGAGGAATGCATGGAAAAACACGTCGAATTACAGGGAAATAATTAGTGGCATCAAAGAAGGAACAGGTTGGGACTTAAAAATTGTGTTGAGTTACCCAGAATGTCAAGAAAAGCCATGCTGAGATAAGTGGATTGGACTGTACCATGCACTACAATTCAAGAACTGAAAAATATAAGCAGTGAACCAAATTACTGGTGATGGGTTGTGATTAAATTTTGCTCTATCACCCGCTTACTTGAAAGTGTTTGAAAGAAATTAAAGTTAATATAATGTGACTCACCTGCCGTATAAACTTCGGAATTCTGTGCAGCATGTCAATGTGGTTGCCTTTCTTACCCAGCAAAGCTGCCAGAAAACCTATCACCTGATAGATCAAACAGAAATAATCATGTCCAAAAATATTCATTCAGGTGTAAGTGAAAATTGTATACATAGTGCTACTTCACTTACTATATAATAAGTGCAGCATAAATATTGTCTCAAATACCTTTTATGAACCGATCATACACATAAAGCCATTTTTCTTTCAAGTTTTGGTAGCACTATGACAAAATCCTGGCACAGACTTCTCATACCAAAAACCCCAAAAACTCCTAAAAAATCATTGCAAAAAATATCCATAGATTCACATTGAATGCTGCTCCCTAAATATGCTATTAAAATGACAAACAGACATGATAGTTTCTGATGGACGCAACTATGTCAGGATCATCAAGTGACAATAGTTACAGTTATCTCCCCTTACTTGAATTGTCTTCCCTAGTCCCATATCATCTCCTAATATGGCTCCAGTCTCATCAACATAATGCTGATACAAGAAGCGAATGCCCTCCCTCTGATAGTCTCGCAAATACTGGTTTATTGTTGCAGGCACCTGTAAAATGACAGCAAGAAATAGCAAGATCATGAAAATATGAAGAAATGCCAATGAAATATTACTATTTTGAAGTCGGCTCTACTTAAACTTACACCATACTGTACAAATATAAAACCACTGGCGGCAATGCTTATTTCTGAGAATTTCTAACAAAATCCTCTATTTTGCTTTGCTTGCATTCTTACTTAATTGCTGCAATACAAATATAACAAAAAAATCTCATTATTTATAGTCAATCGTTTTAAAACCTTGGATAAAACTGACTTTTACCTCAATTTGCAGCTCAGAATCCTCAGAAGACAATAGAAGTGCAACTTTAGCACCAACTGGAGCTGCAGTAAACTTGGGCCGCTCTGTATCCTCCGGTGAAAATCCTGTTGTCACAATACATAAAAAATTCAACCAAATACTTACAAAATACGTTCACGATTCGTTAAGATTACTTCCATTTATTATGATATTAGGATATAATGTTTATTATAAAGACAAAATCTACATCAGGTCACTGAGTATGAGATGTAATCTCTTCAGATTCACGCAATAGGAGGTTTCAAATTTAATAGTTTCATTTAAGGGTCCTGAAATCGAAATTAGGCTTAAAAATACCGATATCGCGATTTTGTACTTTTCGGTTAGTTTATCCATTTAGGAACACTATTTTACCAACCAAATGTCAATTTTGAATGTTTATAACCCTGAAATATGCCTTTTAGTGAGGTGGGAGATCAAGAAAAAGGCACAAAAATCATGCCATTGGGCTGCAAAATTAGCCCTAAATAACATCTTAGTGTCGCTATCAAAACCCCTACTCCTCCGTACACATCTGTTATAAGCCTTTGGTGGTTTGGAAATCATTGTTGAGGCTCAGCACACCAGTAATGATGACTTCAGCCATGTGCAACACGTTTCAATAACATTTTTATTGAAAAAAACTTTCAAATGCGATTTTCTCGAAATTGCACTTTTGATCAGTGATTTGTGAACTAGTTTTTTATTTATTGACCAATTGGTATAAAATTTGGCTAACAACATGTTTGAACAAATCAAAAAATTCATGCAGAAGAAAAATTTGTTTAACTTTTCATTTTTTTTTTTGGTTGAATTTTTTTGTGATAGAAAATAAGAAAAAATGGAATTCCGCTACATACCATTTTCAAAAATTTATAACAAAAGATCTGTCAGAGATATCAAAATTCCCTTCTGTATAAAGTTTTTAATTGGATTGAATAAAACATAAGAGAAGTTTCAAATAAATCCAGTAAAATTTGGGGAAGCCTACCTCTATTGAATTTGGTACTTTTTGGGGACTCAAAATCCAAGATGGCGGCGCTTCCATGGCAACAAAATGACAAACACATTTTTTTACATTTTTATTCTGCTAATTCAGACATCCTGAATTCAATTATAACAGTTAAAACTGTCTATTTCTCATAATAACAAAAATCGCCTTCAGGACCCGCACCCCCCCCCCCCCCCCTTAATCTTGGTAAAGGTTATTTCTATTTGAAACACAAAGGCTCAGCGTCCAACACAATAGCAATATTCACCGACACACAATCTGAAGATATATAGACTAGCATTGTACGATAATTATACAAATTACCAATTAAGAAGCAGAAAACAACTCTAAGAATTTCAAGGACAATGGCATCTAGTGGCTTTGTTTTGAGTTGGAGTTGGCATGATGTACAAAGTTTTGCAGTGAAAGCAGAAAAAAAGTGAGAAATTTTGCAATAAAATTCAGTAAGAAATGTGTGATGCCAAAAATGAATGACAAAATTCAAACTGTTATAGCATACCAGCCATGAATGATTCATCTCCATCTTTGATGACTGGACTTTGATCTGTCTCGTCAGACAGCTGAGGTTTTGTAGTCCCAACACCATCTCTGTCAGTCAGTGATTTGTTTTTCACCACCTTTCCAGTTGATGCTCGACTCCCAACAACCTCAAGTTCTGTTCCATCTTCTAACCACTTGTGAATTTCTCCTGCCCTTGTGAAACTCTTCACTGGGCCACTTATACTGGATTGCTCCTTACAGGTTTCTTGTCTAGATGAAGATGCTTTGGGAGAATTGCATGTTGCACTAGATTTCTGCTTATCTTTTGGTGAAAATTTCACTGATGCCTCAGATCTGGAATAAAAGTGGGCTAAATAAAACTACATCTTCTCAACATTAATTTCTCATGTTCATCAATAATGTAAAATCAATACAGTCGAGCATTGAAAACTCAAATTCTTCGGGGTGGCTTCATCTAGTTCGAGTTTGCCGAATTTCGAGGAATACGTGAAATATTAATCATGAAGTGTTGTTGTTGTATATTCAAGGAAAATAATAGTCAATACAGCTGACAACATGTACCATGGATTACCTCCCTTAATCTCTCCCTGGCCCTCCTCCCCTTTCCCGTGGTCAGATGAAAGAGAAGAAATATTAAACTGACGTCACATGACCACAGTAATGTCATGTTGATCATAATATAATGCATGCGCACAGCGGCACACGATCTTGTGCCCGGAAGCATTTTTTTTTGTTTTTCTTCTTCTGGAAGTGCTTCGGTAAGGACCGTTTCTAAGTCAAGCCCAACTGAATAAACTGAAGGGTGAACGCAACTCACTATTTTTCTCTGTTCGGCTTTACTCCCGTTTGTACCGATGAGCACGGGACAACCAACCCCCCCCCCCCCAGGTTATTTCCTGCATGAATCGGTTGTCTCAGTCGCCGTTTTTATCAGGGAGGGGGGAGAGAGACACTATACGCACTATCTTGCCACCACTAGGCTGTGCTATGGCTAACCGAATGAAGTTTCTGGCGTTCGGTTTTGTTTTCTCTATTTCTAGGATACTTGGATTACACTCAGACGCAGCGGGAAATATGGTTTGATGAATCTGTGTTGCAGTTCGAGGTGAGCGTGAAATAACTACAAAGAATATTGAGAAATAAATTTGGGACCTAGGTCTTTGTTCATGGGATCCGTGATTTTGACTTAGGTGTGTTCGAGTTTCGCGTGCTCGACTGTACATATTAAATCATCGCTGACCAAGAAAACTGTCGTATTTCAAAATCACTACATATCAGGAGAAGTAAAGAACTGTTTCATTCCTCTTGTATACATGTGTCATATGGAAAAACTTTTTATTCCAAACTGATCCCTAGAAACAGGAAGCTGCTTATCATAATCGTAATCTGTGCACTTGAATTGTGTCCTGCGTGTCAGGTCAATGTGTTTTAGTTAGGGAAGCATATTGTGTGCACTGTTAATTTTGTTTATTTATTAGTGTGTGTGTATATATGTGTGTGTGCGCGCTATATATCATACTTTCTGTTTCTGTAACTGTATTGTTATGTATTCAATGATCAAAACAAATTTCCTTGTACAAGGACGAATAAAATTTATCTTATCTTATCTTATCTTATCTTATCTTATCTTGTAACGCAACTGGTTAGATCAGCAATGCCAAAAATGACAACATATTAGATTTTCAATTTTTAGAAAATTTGACATACAATAGCTTTCATGGACGGTGACGAAACACAACCCAAGAATCATACAGTTATCCACAAGTGAGAGATAATCTCAAAAGTATTAGTCCAGCATGTCACCAATTTAAAAGTAAAATTATTCTAACGGCTTTGTCAACAGACCTGTGAAACACAGTTTAAATTATCCCCACAAATAACCTTTAAACGTACCTCTTCTTTCCTCGTGGGGATCTCAGCTTCTCTTTCCCTCCTGTAACCAGAGCTGTCTTTCCTCTATGGGTCTGAGAATTCAACCATTGTTTAGGAGTTTCCACTTTCCATTGGGAAATTTTTCCTAATGTTGGTGGAATACAAGTTTCACTGTCCTCCTCTTCTGAGTCAAAATAATGTTCAAATTTCTGCCTGTGAATATAAGAGATAAACACTAAACACACTTAGACAAGCAGGATACGGGAAAATATATATAATATGTATGTGAATATCACCTCTTGACAGCTTGACAGCTTAATTGTCAGAAGCGCTACCACCATTGTTTTGAAAAAAACCAAGTTAAAGTTTGGACATTTCTTTGCATCTAATTCTACTGTGTTTTATTAAAGGGAAAATTATCAGGCAAATATTCACCATTGATAAGACAATATCTATTCACTTAAAATCCAAGGCTCCCAAACTGTATTCACTGACTTTCCTCAAAAAGCTTTCATGGGTGAATAATCTGTGAGCATTCACATCATTTAACTTCACAATCATGATTTCATTCTTTCCACCTCTAACAGTACAACTTCCATGTTATACTGCAATTTAATATCATCATAAAAACTATGACCTGAGTGAGACTTTTCACTGACACTCACAATGATGATAATATTGTTATCAATTCTTTTTCTCTCATAGAGTTCAGGGTTACTTTGTGAATCATGAATCCTTTTACATCCTTTAACTAACACTTACTCAAGTCTCGATGTGTTTTCCTGACCAGTCAGAGGCATAAAAAGTGCATTTTGCCCATTATCTCTTGAACCTGAAGAACCCGCAAAAAGTGTCAGGCTGTAATATTTTTATTTAGAAGATATATATATATATTACATATATGTCACAAAGAATTATTATTATATCACAATCAAAAATAACATCACAGTAGATATCACAATCAACGGATATTAAACAAATGGCCAGTGAAAGTGAAAGGAAATTACCAATTTCTAGAAAAGCAACATAAATCTTGTTATTTCAATGAAATGCAACATCAGTATAAAATTTCACCTGAATGAATAGAAGAACTGATGCAGAACGACAGTGTAAAATAAACCACACTGTTTAAAATAGTGAAGAGAGGTCACCGCTTCTTTCACTCTGGAAAAGTTTTTATTTTCTTTCATGCCCAGGAAAATACAGTGAACCATCATGGTCAACAACACTGCTAATCACGAGACCTTGCCGACAGTGACAACATTTTAAATCCTTCTTTTTTCTGCTGTACGAGATACTAAAATACTCGCATAATGACAACCAACAATCAGAAGACCTGCTATAGCCACAGAATTAATTTTGAGTGCATGCGGCAGATTATGGGGGCAGCTGCAGAAAAACGTGTTGGGAGTCAGACAATAACAACATGTATTGTTCTTTGTTTGTTACTAAATGCCGCCTTGCAAGTTGTGGCCCCACCCTGCCATCTCTCTCTCAGGCCTAGTATGCTTTTTCTCCCTACTGACCACGTGCTGTGGCAGCACATACAGTCAGTTCAGAGTGATGACTCATCACTCACTATGGCAAACTGTGGGGCAGGCCATGTAGGCTACAACCATGTAGTTTCGTTAGACACATGAACTCTCAGGTCACTACCATGCAATAGTTATTACATGTAGTATAGTCACTGACCATCACTAATCGCCACATGGAGTATGCTCTTTGTCTATACCGGGCTTCATGACTACATGCCTGCACTCCCTGTGCCACAATTGCGTGGCTAGTCTGTTACCATTCTTTGAATGACACAGTACGGGAAATCACCGGAAACAAATGTACTCTTCTGCTTCTATATATGACTCTTGTAATTTGATTGAAACATGGTTGCCGTCAGCACATGCACAGAAAAAAGTATCAATATGAAGGCCAAGATGTGCCGCCAATTTGTTATTACAGGTACATCTACCTTGATGTACAGGATAATGCTAACAAGGGAGGCAACCATAAAAAAAATAGTGGGGTATTTTAATTCCTTGCCTTGCTTTTCATACCCTTTCCTGGAATAGCAAGATGTCAGGTATAACGAGATATTTTTGATGGAAAATGACCTCTAGTTATAACCAAGTTCCACTGTAACACTGTTATGCTGCATACTGAGAAACGAAGACAAGACTGGTGAGGAGTACCATGAGTTACAGAACTTTAGTCGAGCATATATATATATATTTCATGTTCTGAATCTGAGTGTTAATGGCTGAGCCCCACAATCACCACAAAAACATGCACCTAGAGGACTTTTAAAACTCACACCCCCCACACACAGACGTTCCTAAAGTCAAGTCCTTGTAGTACATCCCTATAGCCTAACGTAACTCGAATGGAACCCAGAAACTCTGTGCTGCCATATAATATAAATAATTTGTAAACATTCCTCCTGAATTCAAGCAGCCTATGGGCTACCAACTTACCAAACCATGACATGGAGAATAAAATATGAAGAACTGTACTATATATCTAAATCAGAAAGAACTCCATGCATCTCTACCATTCAGTCATGATACCCTGATCCCAATCTTAGTCCTAACCTCACACAGCCTTATCCTTCAAACTTCAAGTTCAACCAAAAAAAACAAAGGTTAATTAACTCTCACCCCGCGCGCTACCCATAAGCCCGCTGCACGGTCAGTGACCTTACTCACAGAGAATCTTATCTGGGGTCACTGACCCGTGCCGCTATACAATGGCCACAAACGCTGTCCACGTGGTTCGGTTTTTATTGATCAGTATGAAAACATTCGCTGCTGTGCCTTATCACGCTTGATAATGAATTAACCAAAAAAACCTTAGTCTGTCAGTCTCTAACCAATGATCTGACTTATGATTCCAAACTGACAGAGGAGAGCTGCAGTTTTTGTGAGAACGAAGCATGATAACTAGCCACGCCCTCCCAGGCCCTACACAAATGGTTTCATCCTGATTGACACATACTAATAAACCAATGTGGGCATTTGGGGCAAAGATCATTCCAGAGCTTGTTTCTGATTGGTTCTTAGATACAGACAACTCCAGATGGTGGTCAGCTTGTGAGAAAATGAGATAATATTGCAAATTTGTTGAGCAACAGTTCGCATGTCGATGTTACATCTTTTGAAAGTGTGGGGAGAGCCTTTGAAAGCTTAGACTTTGTGATTCTGACCAGTGGTTCACTAGTTAACATGTCGGCGCTTTTTCGGTTGTTTCCACTCCTCCCGAGTTAACGGAAGGATTTCCGAATGCGTTCCATAGCTCGAGTGAAAACAATACATAGCTACCCCGGCGGCTTTCCCTGATATGTCAATCTGACTACTGCCCAGACAAACATCAGCCTACGGCCTCGATGATACAATTACAAACTGACTAGACCCTCACGTCGTTACATATCAATCTGACAATCGACTAATATAGCCTAGGTAAGTTGGGGTGGGAACTACCAAAAAAGGGAAGGAATTCCGTACGAGATCCGCACTGTTGCCGACAAAGCGCCAAAGACCAGAAACTAACACAACTACCCCAGCCCTTTTTCGCCTGAGTAGTCAATCTGACTACCGCCCATTGATACAAACTGACTAGACCCTCACGCCCCCAACATTGCTTTTTTTCCAATGACAATTGGATAAACTAACAAAATTGATAAGTACCGAAAAAATATATAGGGTTTTTTATCAAAAAGTGCGGATCTCGTAAGGAATTCCTCCCCAAAAAAGCACCAACATGTCCATGTCGCAATGCCTTTGATTTAGAAGAGATACAGTGAACAATAACACAGTGGTTACCTCTCAAAAAGGTCTGTGACCTGCCGCGCGAAAATACAGCTGGCGCGTGGCGCGGTCAGCTTGACCTTCCCAACTTTTGCCGCCCGTGCGGCATGAGCGCTTGCGAATCAATACCGACTTTTGCCGCCCTGCGCAGCGTGAGGGTTTTTAAGTGTTCAGGACAAGTAGGCCTACAGATTTAGGGATGGTATTTTGACTGGATTGGATGGTCGGCATGTATGAAACTCTTCCCGCTAGGCCTAGGCCTATCTCTTCGATGATACAGATCTAAATCTAGAATCTAGCCTACCTAGGACTTACCATCCATCTTCCAGCGCTGTCAAGAAGTTATCACGAGTTGAATTGAAAGTTCAGTTAAAATGGGTGTGGGACTAGACTCTAGATCTAATCTTCGATCATCATTTCGAAACAATGACTGTGCATTCAATATGAAAGCTTGTCATTCAGTGACTATTAGAACTAAATCCATAAAAGTCAAAGTCTTCATTTGGCACAGTAATTGGGCGGCTCGTAGTTACAACAACTGATAAAAGAGTAAAGAAAAGAAGAAATGCTGGTTGTTTTGAAAACGAAATACTGCAATTTTGGTTGATTTGACCGTACGGCAGTCGATAGCAGTTTTTTGTCCTCTCAACACAAAGTTTCGGTGTTTAAAAGAGGGGTGTCGCAAAATTTGGCGCAGTTCGTTTTTTTTTTTTTTTTAATAATATTTTCTGATGTCTTTAAGAGGATCTGGGGATTAATGTGGAAAATAAAACTGGAATTACTAATAATGAGGCCCGTGGCCCACTCAGAATTCCTCAGTGGTAACTGACTAAGCGTCAACAGTAAGCACGCACAATTAAGGTACACATCATCTGTCAGATATATACATATAATACATGTATATAATTATGTCTGAGGAGTTGATCTTATCGTCACATACCATCAATGAATTCCCCACATCTCTCTCGACATACATAACTGACGAATTCACCCCATTCCACGTATACATTATATAATAATAGTTCGTCCATCAGGTATGATGATGACCTTAACAACACCAGAGGAATAAAGAACAGAAATTGTTGAGAATTTCAACACATGGACAATAAAGAGAACTAAAGGACACAGAATGGAAAGATATATACATTATATATCGTTAATGAATTCACCCTACGTAACACGTCGTACATAACTGCCGAATTCATCCTATTTCTAGTACAAGTCACACACAAATTCACCCTTTCTCACACTTCATATATAAATGATGAATTATTATAATCTCACACGTCAAATTGTCGTATTTGATAAATTCACCTTAACTCACCCGCCATAAATAATTGAGGTAACCATCCCATATTTCACATGTTAAACTAAACTGAAGATGACTTAATTATAATGTTCAGCAGTGTTCTATGACAACCCAGCCAGTTTCCCTACGTCAGTCAGACGCACATTTGTAAAAAAAAAATAATAACAATAATTCGTAGGGTTGTTAGGATTACCGTTGCAGAGGATTCCCCGCATGAAACTGACATCGGCCTGTGTCATAACTAGTGGATCTACATAGGAATTAACTATATACGTCATTGCTATGTGTGTGCAAACTTGACACCAGTCCAACGCATGGGATTTCTGTAGGGTTGCTGGCTGGCAGACTGGTCTGATGATATTCATGGTTTGTTCTGAATTAGTTAAGGTATTATCATATCATATGATGTTTTTTTTGGTTTTTTTTTAACCCTTCTTCAGCATTGCAAGATTATTCAGACACACCAAATTTCCTTACCTTGCTGTGCAGTTTTGGACTGGAGGTGATGTACAGTGAGTATCACAGTGGCATTAATAATGTGTGAATAGTGCAGTCTATGTCACTGTGAGCAGATCGGGGTCCTCTGTCATCTTCATTCTTGGTCATATTTTTGCCACAGAAGATCAACACTTTCAACAACATTCACACACCCGCTCCCCGCCCCTTCTTTTTTCAAAACAACCCCCCCCCCCTTAAAAAAAACCCGATAACAACAACAACAAGAAACTCCTCTTCCCACCTCAAACAAAAACAACGGAAATATGCCCCCTTCCCACCCCCTCCCCCCCCGAAAAAAAAAATAAAACACTTCCCCTCCATTTTTTCTCCATTTTTGGTAAATTTTACTATTGTTTCCAAGCTCAGCTCCCGTCACCGTAGTTGTCTTTCTCCTTCCATCTGGATAGAACGAGAGATATGGAGGCGGGGGAGCCAAGAGGGGTGGAGGGGGTGCTAATGGCGATGTGCACCGCGCGACCACATCGACACACCATCCTTCACAGCATTCCTAACACAATCTTCTCATCCCCGAAAAACTGATCAACCGCCCGAGGGATCAGCGCGCGCCCGGAAACCAGCCAATCAACGGGAGGCGTTTGAGGCACTTGTCTGTCCGGCTCCGCTTGAAAATCTCCAAAAGTGATTTGTAACCCCCTCCTTAGTTACCGCTATTGATCTGTCAGGGATGTTTGCGCGACTCTTCCCCCCCCCCCCCCCTGGGCTCACACCGGGCGCAGCACCCAAATCCCAGAGATCTCGCCGTCCCCTCAACGGTTAGACTTGGTCTCTTTGAGATAAAAGCTACAAGACTGAGTTATTCCTCCTTTGTAGGGACTACTGGCTTTCCACGTCTATTCTCAAGTTGCTGAAATACCAGTCTGGATAACTGCTCGCTGAAAGTGTCCACGTCCAATGAAATTTGTGTATGAAATCGCTACAAGTCATTGAATACCCTTGGCAGCACGTGCGGGAGAAATTTGCACATCTTTATGTTAAATTACATCAGTTTTCAAGAGGCTTATACTGACCAGTGACGTTCTGCAAAGCACTAAAAAACAACAAAAAAAAAAAAAAAACCTACTGGTTCTGCCAGCCCTCTTTCCAGAGATATTGTGTTACAATTTTCACTTGATGCCAATTCTGTTCTTCTGTATTTAAGGACTGTGTGTTGTGAACAATGCTATATTAGCAATAATAGAGTGAGAACAGATTTGTTCAGAGCATATCTAGGACTTGATCATTGGAAATGGATCAAAAACTGTTTCCAGATGGTCTGGGCGGCCCTCCTCGGTACCCTGACGAGACTAGCCAGGACAAATATGCCTACAGTATCGCATCTTCTACAGATTCAAGGCATTCTGACTACAGGTAAATATCTCTGGTTTTACTTATAAGGAGAAACTAAGAAAATGTATTGCATCACGCGTTCCCCTCTCTTCTTTGATTAACGATTGCATAACTCTCAAATTGCATTCACTTTTTCTCGATCATGCTCTTAAAGACGCGCGTCCGTCAAAATTAGATTGTCTCAGGATTTGAAGTCGCATAAGGTTAATTTCATTATCAGTTAATTTTCTCCCTCCACTTATAACACTCATTATGTGACCAAATTTCTGTAGGGGTATTTGAATGTAATTTGTTCAAAATAAAAGAAGAAAAAAAAAAGGTCATTTCCTAGATCGAATCTAAGCACGAAAATGTGCCGGATTTTGCCAGTAAACCGGATGTGAAACATTGGCTTGTGTGTCGTATAAGGTATTCTGTACTAGTCCGCCAACAGGAAACCATTTGAAAAATGTATCGCATAGAAAAAAAAGTCTGAGGGCACTAACCTGTTTCTCAAGCTGCCTGTCAGGAAACCACACTCGTGTATTGACACAACTGAAGAAGACAACTATTATTTGCCAGATATTCTGTGAACTCTTTGAGGGAAGTTTATTTATTCTATTAATTCACGGGGAATACAACAGGCCTATTTAAGATATTTATATAAAATTGTATTTAGGATAAGGCATACATCTGAAGTACAACGGTTTGTCTTCTTCTGTAATGAACTATAGAAGTAGATCCATTGCAGTAGTGCAGTTTTATGACACTATTGGCAAGGCTAGCGAAAGGTCACTGACATCGTTAATGGAACATAATCGCGTTGGGCCATATCAACGTTTTGCCAGTCCGTGACAATAGAGAGGTTATTCTACTCAGTGGCCGAGGAAGTCGTCGTTTTTGTTGTTGTTGTTGTTGTTGTTGTTGTTGTTGTTACGCAGGCAGTTCGCCGTCATTACCTCATGGAAATTTGTGTCATTACCAGAAAATGCTCAGTTCTGCCTTGAGATCAAATGAGAAAAAAAAAATTAATTGTTTGATCAGTGTGAACATTATTTTAGTTGGGATAATCCATTGGCCATTGACGTTGAGTGGACAAATCGTACCCTCAGACAGTCCCCTTTAACAGACCTCTGTGGGAGCCACACAAATTTAAACACGTTTTTGCATATTTTTTTTGCCCTTGAACATAATTATTTCGCTCACTGAGCTTTGATAAGCTATACATAAGCAAAGATACTAGAAACGATAAGATGAGACACTGTCTTCTTTGCACCACTAAAAAAAAAACCGTGCACACAATTTACGCGCTGATCGGGGGCGGGGCCCATGGCGCATAGTATGAAAAGAATGGTTGATATAATGGTAAATTTATGATGAAAATGGGACAGTGCTACTGCGACTAAAAACAAAAGAGAAGAAATAGCGAGAGTTTTCCCATAGCGATTGAGGTTATAATTCCACAATAAGTGACGTCAATCAAGGCCTAGCCAAAAGCGATAGCTGAACAGTGAACAAAATTCAATATTTTTCCTATTTGGCTTTGTAAAATACGGGATTTTCATGACTTCCGCGTGTTTGCCGTTAGATGGCGGTGCGAAACCTGTGCACACCATTAGCACTAGCTGTCTCATCTTATCAATTGTAATATCCTTGATAAAAGTGAGACGTCAACACAAACTACAAATAGGCCTACATCACATTTTGCGACGTACATCTCAAACTTCATTTCCAACCCCACTGGCTGTCTACTTTTAGTGAACAAGAAATAAGTTATGGTTAGGTTTGGTGGGCACATACGTCTTGCTGTCGTGTGACAGTCGTGTTGCAGTTTCTTGTTCCCGTTGATGCTGCAGTGTCCCAATATTTCGCATGTGAGAGCATCTAATCTTACCTTCATTCGCCTAGATTTTAAAAAAGTGGGTCGTGGCTGCAAAGCACAAAAGTCGCTTTATCATGCATGCCTACGCTTAGGGTTTAACCTGAGCTGGGTTTAGGGTTAAGGAAAGGTCTTACCGGTTATTTTATACTAGACAGTTCAAAGGTCTTTTGGCACTGTTCTGGTATAGCCTTTTAGTTTTAATGTATTTTGTTTCATCTGTCAGGTCAGAAAAATCTGCTACTGGTAACATGTAATCCAGTACAATCTGTTTCATGAACTGGTACGCTAGCATGGTATCAGTGGGCGTGCACCTGTCGGTGCAAACGGCCAGGGCGGAGGAGGTTTCATCTAACCCAACGGCCACATGCTAGGGCACAATGTGACCCTCAGTACTTGAGTCCTTCATATTGGCCCCCGGTAGCGGTGTGGTCAGAGGCTTGTTTGCCTAAATCACAGACGAAGAATTGAGCAAACTTCCCGGACGCAGCTTCGAAGCTGGCGACAGCAGGCCAGTGGTTGATTGATAGGGCAGATGGCAATATACCGTCACTCTGGCCTGGATATCGTGACACAGAGCATCCACCAGTATTGGTGTTCTTTGGTTTGGGTCTTTCACCCTAGTCAGTTGGGACTGCGAGGCTGTGGAGTAGCCTACAGGCAGCCGGTCAGGCAATATGACTGTCCCTCTGGCATCCTCCTGCACCTGGATACATTTCCAGTCGTCTTGACCCTGTCTTGCCACTTGGATAAGTTGTGTCCAGGCGAGAGAGTGAGTCTGATGTTTGCGCAGCTCTTTCTCACTAAAAACAAATTCTTTGCGCCAGTCTTAACACTCACCTCGTCTTCTTTCATCTTTGTCTCGTCTTCTTTCCTCTCAAAATTCCAACGGCGATGGGCGAGTGCGGTGGCAGCAGGTTTGGATAGACTGGAAGCTGTTAGCACAGACCTACACGTTGGTGGCTGTGGGCTATGGTCGCTTCATCGTCGATTGAAGTGGAGGCGTGGGGAGGCAGCACCCACAGTAGCTGAGCAGCCTTATTTAAGGATAGCATTGCTCACCTGAACTGAGGAAGGGGCTAGAAAAGGTGCCCTAAAGAAAGCCCACTTCACATCACCCTGACTGGTATACCGCGACCAGTGGGGATCCCTTTTTGCGGTCGAAACAAAAAGAAATTCAGCTTACTCAGGCTAGGAGCCTGGAATATACGCACACTACAGGACAACTCAAACAACCCGGAAAGACGCACTGCACTTATTGCCATTGAGCTCAGCAGGTACAACCTGGACATAGTGGCACTCAGTGAGACCAGACTCCCTGATAGTGGCCAACTCAAAGAGCTCAGTGGTGGATACACCTTTTTCTGGAAAGGCAAGGGTGCAGTCGAATCGAGACAGCATGGTGTTGGGTTTGCAATTAAAATTGACCTTGTCAGAAACTTGCAGTCCATGCCAATTGAAATAAATGACAGGCTAATGACACTCAGGATCCCAGTTGGGAAAAGCCAGTCAGCCACCCTCATTAGCGCATATGCGCCCACCATGACAAACCCAGATGAAGCCAAAGACAAGTTCTATTCCGATCTAGAATCTGTCATATGCTCTGTCCCGGCAGCTGATAAGCTGATTCTCTTGGGGGACTTCAATGCTAGGGTTGGCTCCGAAATCTCAGCGTGGCCAAATGTTTTTGGCCCTCATGGAGTTGGTTCATGCAATAACAATGGGTTGCGCTTACTTACTTTGTGCGCTGAATTTGGCCTGTTCATTACCAACACAAATTTTAGTCTCCCCGTGAGAAACAGAACGTCATGGATGCATCCCCGCTCAAAGCATTGGCATCTCATAGACTATGTCATTGTGAGGAAGACTGACAGAAAGGATGTCCTTGTAACAAAGGCGATGTGTGGTGCCGAGTGTGGAACTGACCACAGACTCATTGTTTGCAAGCTCAGACTAACATTGAGGCGCAATAGACGCCCTCAAGGGAAAGCGCCACCTAAACGCCTAAATGTTTCAAAACTCTGCTCAGCTGAGAAACAGAGCGAGCTCTCATCAGAACTCTCCTCAAAATTGGATTGCGTGACTTTTGACCCTGAGAACATTGAACAGAGCTGGACTGACCTAAATACGACTGTACACTCTTGCGCCAGCAGCACAGTTGGTTTTCCTGTCCGCAAGCACCAGGACTGGTTCAATGATAATGATAATGAAATCAAAGTGCTCATCAAAGAAAAAAATAGTCTCATCCAAGCTCACTGCAGTGACCCCTCTTCCACAGCAAAAGCTGATGCACTGCGTGCATGTAAGGGTGTACTCCAGAAGAAGCTGAGGAAAATGAAAAATGACTGGCTTGAAGAGCGAGTAAGAGAAACTCAGAAATATGCCGACACAAACAACACTAGAAAGTTCTTTGAGAGCCTCCGAGCTGTGTTTGGACCATCCCGCTCTGGCACTACGCCACTTCTTGCGTCAGATGGTTCAACACGCATTGTTGAATTGAATGCCATAATTCAGCGTTGGGCAGAACATTTCGGAGGTGTGCTAAATCGGCCATCAAATATAAATACTGAGTCCATTGACCGCCTCCCTCAGACTCCTATTAATGCAGCTCTTGCCAAGCCAGTCACAGCAAATGAGACCCGAACTGCCACAAATCAGATGTCCTTTAACAAATCACCAGGCGTGGATTCAATTCCTGCTGAGGTGTATGCCTTCGGTGGAGAAAAGCTTATTGAAAGGTTGACCGAGTTGTTCAATCATATGTTGAAAGCAGGGAAGCTGCCACAGGACTTCAAAGATGCTTCAATCATCCATCTGTACAAAAACAAAGGGGACAGCCAAGTCTGTGACAACCATCGGGGAATCTCTCTACTTTCAATTGCTGGCAAAATATTGGCAAGAATGCTTCTGAATCGCCTTCTTGATCACCTCTCGTCAAATGACTTGCTTCCCGAGAGCCAATGTGGCTTTCGTAAAGAGAGGGGAACGGCGGATATGATTTTTGCTGCCAGACAGATTCAGGAAAAATGCATGGAACAAAATAAAGCGCTGTATATCACATTTGTTGACCTCACAAAAGCATTTGACACAGTGTGTCGTGAAGGCCTCTGAAAAATCTTGGCGAAGTTTGGGTGTCCACCCGAATTCATCACAATAGTGCGCCAGTTTCATGATGGCATGCAAGCTGCAGACAAAAGCAACGGCAGTGTTTCAGAGCCCTTTGCTGTCACAAATGGGGTAAAACAGGGTTGTGTCTTAGCCCCAACTCTGTTCAGCATCATGTTCTCTGCAATGCTACAAGAAGCCTTTAGCTCTCCTCCTCAAGGGGTAAGCATCAAGTACCGAACTGATGGCAGTCTATTCAACCTCAGGAGACTTCAGGCAAAAACCAAAACCAAAAGTACTCAAGTCTGTGACCTACTATTTGCTGATGATTGTGCACTTCTGGCACACGATGAGGATAGCATGCAAAACTGTGTTGATAAGTTCTCTAGTGCCTGTGACAACTTTGGCCTCACAATAAGCACAAAGAAGACGGAAGTGCTCCATCAGCCTACTCCAGACGACAAGTATCCTGTGACCCCAAATATCAAAGACCATGACAGTCTTCTGAAGGTGTCGGAGAACTTCACCTATCTTGGCAGTACACTGTCTTCCGCGGCTCGTGTTGATACTGAAATTCTCTCAAGAATCAGCAAAGCCAGCTCTGCATTTGGCCGGCTTCGAAAGAGAGTATGGGATGTCGCCGGCATTCGCACAGACACTAAGCTGAAAGTGTACAATGCTGTGGTCCTTCCCACCCTACTCTATGGGGCTGAAACCTGGACAGTGTACCAATCGCATGCCAGAAAGCTAAATCACTTTCATCTGGCCTGCCTTAGAAAGATCCTAAGGATCAAATGGCAGGATAAAATTCCAGACACTGAGGTCCTCAATCGTGCCAAGGAATTGAGCATCTTCTGCCACCTGAAAAAAATTCAGCTACGTTGGGCAGGACATGTTGTCAGAATGCCCGACTCCAGACTCCCTAAGCAAATCTTCTTCTCTGAGCTCTCCAATGGAACGAGGAATGTTGGGGCCCCAAAGAGACGTTACAAAGACACTCTCAAGCAATCACTGAAGGCCTTTGCCATTGATGTGAGTGAGTGGGAAAAGCTCTCGCTTGATCGTGCAAATTGGAGGGCGGCCCTTACCAGAGGCAGCAAAGCATGGGAAGCTGACAGAGTCCAGCAGGCTATCAAAAAAAGAGAACGGCGCAAGAAAAGGCCCAGTGGTACTGAACCAACGGGGCACTCTTGTCATTTATGCGGAAGGGTCTGCAGGGCAAAAATAGGACTTATCAGTCACATGAGAAGCCATAAGTCATGAAAGAACAGTCTTTCCATTCTGTCCTCTGTGTCCTTTAGTTCTCTTTATTGTCCATGTGTTGAAATTCTCAACAATTTCTGTTCTTTATTCCTCTGGTGTTGTTAAGGTCATCATCATACCTGATGGACGAACTATTATTATTATTATTATTATTATTTTGTTTCATAGAATGATAAAACGATGACACTTTTTATTTGTTTGTTCTTTACAAAGTCGTGACATGGAAAGATAACTAGTGACAGACAGACAGATAGATAGATAGATAGATAGATGCAGGCTTGACATTACGTATTTTTCATGGACAATTCTTTAAGAGTTGATTTAGATGGCATGAGTTTGCGAGATAAACAACAATGCCCGTTTTTTATTCTTGCAGTGACGGTGAAAGTAGCGATGGAGAGTGTGGCAAAAGACGAACTGACAATGTCCCAAATCACGCGACCGTGGACCACGACCCCAGACCAAACGTGCATCACGGGCAGCCTCGTTTTCACCCAGACGGTAACTTAGAAAACAAGGATCTGAAAGACATGGGCATTCTGGAACAAACTTATCACGGCGACGATCTGGAGGAGAAAATGAGACCAAAGAAGTCTTCCGGTGGCCAAAAGCACGTGCGACTCAACATTAATTCAAGGGAGAGAAGAAGGATGCATGATCTGAACGACGCATTGGATGAGTTGCGCAGCGTCATCCCATACGCTCACAGCCCTTCCGTGAGAAAGTTGAGTAAAATAGCCACACTTTTACTGGCCAAGAATTACATTCTGATGCAAGCGCACGCGCTGGAAGAAATGCGGCGTATTATAGCGTATTTGAATCATCATTCGTCGCTGGGAGTTCCCACTGTCGATGCTTTCCCTTACCAAAACTTGTCACAGGCAAGTCCAGTTTCCAGAGAGTGTGCCAGACCCGGTGAAAGAGACTAGCAATAGATGGACAGTTCATTGGGCGGAGTGTAACAGCTTTCACGCGTATTGAGGAATAGCTATCAACATAATGTGACACTTTTATATCAAGATAAAGTTCAGAATGCTAAATCTCCCTGTGTTAGGGAAAGAGACTGTACCCAGCCTGTATTCCTAGGGAAACCCTAGGCGTAGGACTGGCCTCGAGTTTGAACACAGGAATGACATTCTTTCCTTCGTACATTCGCTGGTCACAACATCGTACCGACGTCTGTTTACTGTAGGTTATCTGCCCTCTAATCCCCCAACCCTACAAAAAATCCTATATAAATCTACGTCCGTTTGATGTAGGCATGCTGGCTGAGCCCCAAAAACAAAATTCATTATGAGACGCAAGATAAGAATGGGAAAAAAATGCATTTCGGGTTGGGCACCGTTTTAATCTCTGATTAGTTTCCATCTTACAACCACTAAAAGAAACTTATTGTATTAATCGTACAAACTCATCACCGGATGTTATACGTTCCATTCTATAAAATGATATTAATAAGTGATTTTGACCTAGATTAAAAGTTGTACACTGTCGTTTTTCGTCATACGGCAGAAATAATGATCCCAGCCACTAGCCCTAGGGAAATCCCAGATGTAGGATTGTCGTCAAGCCTGGACGTAGGAGTGACATCGTTCCTTAGTAGATCTGTTGGTTACGACATCCTACCGAAATAGCTTTGATGTAGGGAATCCGCCCCCAACGGTAATCCTACCAACCCTACGAAATTCTATATAAATCTACGTCGGATTGACTTAGTGTGTTGGCTGGAAATGATATTGTTTGTATGAGTGTTTGTCTGTATAAACAGTGATTAATGGGCAGTGGGTTGATACTGACCATGTAAATTCGAGGGTTTCCATAACAGCAGTGTGTTCATCAGCTGTATCTCTCACTGCCTGCCTACACAACAGTGTGCCAAACTTCGTGTCCATCCTTACCTGTCTTGTATGGGAAGTACACGTAGTTAGTTCTATACCCTTATTCCCTAAGTCCATCTGGACTTCAAAACAGACAGTGTTATAGTAGTACATAAAGATCAGCGGGTATAGTGTCTTCTGTGCGAAGCACTTACATCATTAGAGACAGCCAGAGAGGCTCATTGAAAGAGCTTAACATTTTTAAAGTTACACCGTCACAAATGAACACTTTTTGCCCAATATCTCAAGTTTAGCTATACTTTTGAAAGTATATCATTATACCAAAGATGTTTTAACCTATACATTGTATGTATTATTTTATTTTTTTTATTATTATGAATATCTGTAGATGTCAGTAGACAGAATTTAAGCTCACACCATTGCGTTGAAATTGTGCATGTAATGTGGAAAGTTTTTAATTTATTATTGTGTTTTAATTCACTATTATGGCTGGCCTGCATGGATATCCGCGGATCAATGATATTATGTATGTGCATAATTATGTGTATGTTCTCGTAACCTGATATTTGTCTGGAAATGAGGTTTGAAGATCATTATTTTCTTCACATGTTAGAGAGTATGAGCAGTCTCGTGAATTTGACTGACGTATTGTGTTACCCCTCGTGAACTTTGGACATAGCCTATCAGCTTTGGCAATGTACTTCTGCATTATAAACTTATGGAAATTCTTGAGTGCTCACGGAAGCGATTTGAAACTGTATTGATTGCATGTAGGCATAATTATTGGGGACGAACAAAAAATATCTTCATCAAACTGATATAATTTATGCTGGTGAAAATCATTTTTTGTGTATGTATACATGTGTGTATTTCATTTTAGAAATAGCCCTGTACCTTTATTTATTTTTTTTTTTTGCCTTTGATCGAGAAAATAAATGGCTTTCTTTCATGTTATTGATTAGAAAATTTTCAGAAGAAAAAAGCTTGTTTGCTTTTTGTACAATGGTAAAATACATTATTGTTGTACATATTACATGATTGTATGTCTTATGCCATAAAGAAAAAAACATCAATCCTCACGTTTACAATGGTAGCACTTATGTTCGACATTTGAGCGTGGGGGGGGGGGGGCAGGAGGTGTGCCTAATTCATAAGATTTTTAAAAATACTTTTTGAACGTCAAATGATGATAATGTAGATGTTGCATATTTCATGTGTGCGTTGATGTGGTGTGTGCAGGCACTGTTGGTATAATGACGTAATAATATGTTTCTATTTATATCTTCCCGGGAATTACCCCGCTCACAATGTCAGCTTCCTGTTTCAATGTGCAATTTGTGTTTAAATCCTGACAATTGTTTCTTAAGCATATCAGCCCTGATGGACATCTGATCTCTTTATGCATTGTACAATACAGTCTAGTCACAGAACCTACCACTTTCCTCTTCTGTTTTCTTTTTAATTGCAACCATACGGAAATCCGACGCGTAGGATTGATGTAAAGTTTGTACATAGGATTGTCATCGCTCCTACGTATTATCCACTAGATAAAGCATCGGACCTATATCTGTTTGAGGTAGGAAAAGATACTCCTATGGCAATCCTACCAACCCAATAGAAGTCCTATGCAAATCTACGTCGGATTGACGTAGGGATGTTGGCTGGAAAGTGTTTGTTGTAGTTTCTGTCTGTCAGTCTGTCTTTGTGAGAGTGAATTTTATTGCTTTGTAGGGGCTCCCTTGGAAGGAAGGAAATGTTGGTAAATTATGGGATCTGGCGATATCATGCCGACAAAAGAGATACTTACAGAATAACGAGGGGCAGAAAATCAATGAACAGTCAAGAGGCTTTCTCTCTCTCTCTCTCTCTCTCTCTCTCTCTCTCTCTCTCTCTCTCTCTCTCTCTCTCTCTGTTTTTGTGCCCCCTCCCCTTCTCTTTCCTTACCCCTGCCCCCCCCCCTCCACAAGATCATATCTTTGGATTCTTGGGGCTGCCCCCCCCCAACCCCACTGTACAGTATCAATGTTAAGTCGACATCCCTCTCCACGTCCGCCGGACACAGTCGGATAGTCTATGCTAGCTACCATTCGCCTTGCATGATCTTGATTGATCAAAAACCGGCATTAGTGCACGCGTTTGACTTGAATGTTCTCACAAGGGATTTGCACGTTCAACAACATTCAGACTCCTTGGTCTATTCACCAATTTGCGTATTCTCTGGTGAAGTTCTGGGTATCACGCGCAGTGGAAATTGGACAGATAACATTAGAAAGGGGGCGTTTTTGTGTTGTTGTTTTCCGAAGAAGAAAAAACTCCAACATTTAATCCATCAAGCACAGCGGAAATGTTTGCTTGATCTGAATTTGTATTCGTGAGACGCGGCGAAGACCCATCACTTCCAGAGTGCATTCTCGGCCCAGTCGAGGGAGGTTATTATTTTATTGATTGAGGGCCCAGGCGCCCGGCGTTTGATACTTCAGCCAATTTGTAAAGGGGGATGAGTCTGTCTCCAAGAGTTTGGCCCCTTAGAGCCCCAGGAAAAGGCAGAGCGACACAAAATCAATAAGCTTGGAAAGTGTTTAACGTTGGGCTCTTCTCTGCCAGGGGCGTTACCTCTGGCTGCTAAGGGAGATTATATTTTCTGAATTATGTATAGTCATAAAAACGACAAAATCATATGTGGCATTTTACCGCGTATCATTGGGGATTTCTTTAAAAAAAACAAAAAAACGCTAGGTTAAAACAAATGGGATTTCCTCCTCAGCCAAGCTGGTAAAAAAAAAAAACAACAACTGTAGATTCAGAATTCTCAGTAAACACATTATAATTATGTGTATTGTTTTCATTTATGTACATTGTAAAAAAGTTGGAATTTTGCCATACCCATGGGCGGGCGTCCACACCAACACGCACATAAATGTTTGTAAAGACCATGGAGGTACTAATAACATTAATAGCTCCATGGTAAAGACTGCAAATTGGCATGCAAAGTTAAAATATGGCAAAAAGAAAAAGTCGTATCATGTAGCAAAGCGTGTGAGAATCAAAAAGCATGATCAGAAATTGCACTTTACGTCACTATTTACACATGGCCGGCCGAAAGCCAATGTATCACATCGGTGTATTCTGCAAGGAATTGTGGTGTAACAAAACGATCTATTAGGCTTTGCATCGAATCCAAATGCCGTTATGAATGCGTCCTCGGTCTGGACATCAGCTAGACTTGGTACAAGGAAAATTTACAAGATTTATCCTGCGCCGGTCGGCTAGTATAAATAAATAAATAAATAAATAAATATACCAGGTACCAAACACTGATAATGTCTCATGCCATAAAACGCAACGCCTTGTCATCTTATTCGTGTATACAACAAGTTGAAATCTCCTCCTATATTGTATGCCCTATTAAGATACAGAGACACAACATACTCGACAAATAAAAAATGGGGCTGGTGGTCAAATTTAATCCGACCGCTCCCTGAATATCCAGCTGGATACGCCTCTGTTGGTACCACCAGAGCCAGGCTGACAGGAGAGATGTTTGGGTACAAAATGTTTAATAGATCCGTGTAGGATCTAGTCTGGATCAGTTACGTGGGCGGAGGTGCTGGAAAGGGGGGGGGGGTGTGAGAGGTACCAAAGTTGACCGGTGGACGTACAAGCCGACTGCGTATCGTTATGGGCATCATCGTTATGATCATCACCATCATCTATCACCATCATCAACAGCGGCAATGCTCCTGCCACCACTTCTTCTTCTTCTTCTTCTTCTTCAGCGTTCCAAGTCATGCTTTTAGTTTGGTGTGGGCCAGGAACTGGGTTGTCAGGTGAAGGTCTGCCTCACTGCCCCATAGCTTGGTGTGTAGGTCCGTGGGACTAGGCCAATAGTTTTGTCGTTCCGTCCTGTGGAGTGGACAGTCCCGGAGGACATGCTCTGGAGTCTCAGGGCCGGCTCCGCATGGACACTGGTTTGTCTGCGACAAGCCTATTCTGTGGGCATGGTGGTTGAGGCCGCAGTGTCCTGTCCGGAGGCGGAATATCTGCACCTGCTCTTTCCTTTCAAGGTGCCTGATAGGGTCCTTCCTATGATCATACTCTGGGAACCTGTCTCTCCACTCCTGACTAATCTTATGTTTAAGGATCGACTTAATTTCATTATATGATAATGGGTGCAATATCTGTTCCTGTTGCTGGCTGTCTTGGCAAGTACATCGGCTTTTTCATTGCCCGAAATGCCACAGTAGGCAGGAATCCAATGAAGGTGGATAGTTGCGATCCCTGAAAGGTCGGTCAGCTGTGTGCGGAGCTCCTTTGTCAGGGTGTCCGGTTTTGAAGAGCTGAGTGCCTGGAGTGTTGACAGGGAGTCGGTCAGGCAGACTATCTTCATCTTGGGTGTAACTATGGTCTTGAGCCTGCCACCACTAAAATCTATCATTATCAATAATCATCACTAACATTGGCACTTCCAACCACAACAACAGCATTCCCACATTTACCACAACCTGCTTGTACAGTTGTCACAGACTACGTGCATTTGACTTTTCAGACACCCCTCCAGCCACACCACCCCCAGATGAAAGATTTCAGTGTAGACAAAACAAAACACTGTTTCAGTAGATTTCAATCAAACACCTCCAACACACCCATTCATCCGCTGCCGATTTCATTGTTGCAGTACAGTTTACCCATTTACTTCATTCATCCATCTGAAATCATTCTTCTTTCATTCTGTCCTCCACCTGATTTCTCTCTTCACGATGAAACGAATCAGGTCAAATGGAACCAAGGCATCCACCCACCTCCTCCTAGTCTGTATGTGTGTGTGTGTGTGTCTGTATGTGTGTGTTTGTGTCTGTCTGTCTGTGTGTCTTTGTCTGTGTGCCAGTGAGTCTCACTCTGTCTTTCTATCTGTCTGTCTGCGAATGTTTGTCTGTCTCTCTGAGCATGTCTGTTTGTCTGCCTCTGTGTCTGCATGTGTGTCTGTCTTGTCTGTCTTTTTGTCTGTCTCTCTCTCAAAAAAAAAAACCCTACGGTACCTAAGACGTTATTACTTTTGAAAGAAAAAAAAAACAACAACACTAATTTTCTATATCATTAGCCTGACGTCATGTGTTATTTTTGTGACTTGTGAGTGATCGAATGTCTTACCACCAGTTTGTGGTTCTGGAGAAGCACGTGCTTCCCTGTGGTGGGGCCCGGTCGGTGGTTTAAGTGGGACAAACTCTGACCCCCTCCGGTGACAGATGGATGTACTCTCGAACAACATTGTCACCGTGAAAAACCGCAGAATAGATACAATAAAACTGCATTCAATTCTTCCTTGCCAGCACCTTGCAAGGCTTTCAACACCCTCCTCTGTTGAGCATTGTGTGAGGTTATTGCTGGACCCAGTTTGACATGAAAAGATGGGTTACAGTGTTAAATCTAAATCAATCTTAACTCCTTGTTACGCCCGTCTCAAGTGTTCTCATTGTCACACCTCTGGTAACCCCCCCCCCCCCCCGAGTCCTTTTGCATCTATGCACTCGAACGCGCAGCCGTATAGGCCTATGTAATAATTATATCATAGACGTTTTTTCTTTTTAAATCTTGTTTTGTTGTTTTTGGAAAGTGCATGTGTATTGTTGTCGTTTTTTTTTAAAAATTGTTTTGCGGTATTATTAAAGTTTACAGACTACATAAGACCTTATTAATATTATTATTTAATTACTGCAATTATAATAGTGTAATGTGCTTTAGTGTGTTGCTCAGAATGAATTAATAGCAAACTTAGTTTACTTTGAAAGATACACACCATACACGATTAGAAGTGACTGGTGACATAGTTGAAAATGGGGAAGAAAGTTGCAAAAGAGAGGAAGACGTGAATAATTATTATTATTAATTTACTTTGTGTTAGCTTTCTTTCTTTTTCTTTTCTTTTTCTTTTCTTTTCCTTTTCTTTTTCTTTTTCTTTCTTTTCTTTTTCTTTCTTTTCTTTTCTTTTTCTTTTTCTTTTCTTTTTCTTTTCTTTTTCACCCACCCCCTCCTTTTTTGTTCTTTTTTAAAAAAATCTTCACGCACTGCTTCAGTGGTGTGCGGGTCATTCATGCGTCTCTTTGTCTGGTGCCGCTACAGCTCCGTACAGATGGGCTATGATTGAGTTGTCTGCTGCCCTCTTCACGCCATGCACGCGCACAAACAGAACACAAATGAGTGGGACGTGCGTGCGATACGCCGTTCTCTTCAGCTCCTCATTGAAACCCGTCCATTGTTCACATGGTTGCCCATATTGTCGCAGAGTTTGTTTCCCTTTGCCTCTTGGATGCCGCTATTGTCTGCCCCTGGTCGTCCATTCTTCTTTTCGCACAATAACTTGATTATGTCGAGCCAGACCCTGGAAAAGGGAAACCCGTGCAATGCCCAAAGAACACCCACAAAACCGAGAATGGGGGGAGGGTGGTGGGGTACTTGACTTGCCAAAAATATAAATAACAAATTCAAACTGGTGCACTCACAAAATATTTTAAAGTTATAAATATCCATGGGGTCGCAGCATGGCGTGAAATAAAGTTGAAAAAGTGTCGACCCCACTCCAAGTAAATGTTGGAAAGACCCACGTTCAAACAAACAATAATTATTATTATACAGATTGTACAAGACAGACAGACAGACAGACAAGACAGACGTACAGACAGACAGACAGATTAGATAGATAGATAGATAGATAGATAGATAGATAGATAGATAGATAGATAGATAGATAGATAGATAGATAGATAGATTATAGGTTCTAGATTTTATACTTTTTAGATAGTAGTTAGACTGCAGGCTCTGGCAGGGCAATGTACAAGGTTACAAGAGTCAAACGTGAGGTGGGGGTGGGGGGGGGGTGTGAGGGAGATTATAGGTAATCGTCCGGGTATTTTGATTTAAAAAAAAACAAAAAAACTTGATTTTTATTTTCACTTGACTTTTTTTTCGCTTGACCTTTTTTTTTTCCCGGCGTCGGAGAAATGTACTGCTGCGCTCTGTGGGAGTAGGCCTAGGTGAATTTTTATAGTCTAATTTAAAAATAAAGAAAGATCTTAACACACTCAGGCAAAGCATTGGGAAAGAGTGAGCGTCTTCTTGATCACCAACACCATATCTAGACCAATACAATTCAGTCCCTGGCACATTTTTCAACCAGTCGTGCATTATTCTGCTCACTCGTTAATACTTTCTTCTCCAGCACTCACAAACACCAACACACTCACATTGCACTGGCTGTATTATTAAAATTTGTACTCAACAGGGTGGGTCAAGGTTTCTCCGTGAAATGATGTTGAAAACGTTATCGCCTCACGCTATCCCATCATACTCATACTTTTTTTTATGCTTCAGAACCACGGAAAGAGTCAGTTTTGTGAGTGCAGTGATGTTTGTGACTTTAGAAAAGCTGGATACTAAACTTGTTTCAGTGACAGAGGAATTAGCGTTGACAGAACAGTGTGTTTTTCAAGGAGTTCTACTGCATGGATGTGCAGTAGCCTACACGCGCCTTACAAAACCATTTCCAGGATTAAGGAGGACCTATAAAAGGAGTGGAGACTTTACAGCTTTAGTTGCAGTCAATAGTGATGATTTTGTCTGCACAGCATGACATGGTGAGCTTTTAGGGATTGATGGCACGTAGAGCTGTGTATTTGATCATAAAATTTGGTGCATTTTTTTGTTAATGAAAACTGGGCCTTCTCTCTCTCTCTCTCTCTCTCTCTCTCTCTCTCTCTCTCTCTCTCTCTCTCTCTCTCTCTCTCTCTCTCTCTGTGTGGAAAGGGGGGGGGGGTGATCTAGGGTTAAGCTTACTCAACACGAATCCTTTCTGCCGTTTTAAAATCAATTTCAACAACATGCCTTCTTATACTGGAACTGACCAAACAAAACGACAACACTTCGACTTATACTCGAGCTGACTAAACAAAAAGAGCTCGTTTGAGAAGTTTATTTTACATTGTTATTTTAAAAGGACAATAGTACGTACGGTATGTTGCAACTTGTGCACAGTTCAGCTGTAGGACCAGGGAAAAAAAAGTATATCAGCTTTATGAAAATCCTACTGGATTTTCAACGCCGTTGAAATACCATTCATCTGGAGTTCAAATTTAACTTACGTAACAGAATAAATCCTGATAGTGATACACTGAACGGGATATATAAGAAAACAAAAGAATTGTCTCGCTAATTTTAGACTCTATTAAAAACATACCGGTATTATTAGAGAAAGTGTTGATTCACATTTCACTATTTTGATAAAAAAGACAAATCAAACAAGACTCTAAAACGAAATCAGAAACCATGCGTCATGATGCAAAACTCTTGTAGTCATCTACATCTAACACATTTGCCATTGTCTGCTTGTCATCCTTGAGACGATTGTAACAGTAACCTGAAGTACAGAATAGATCTAGATCTATAGCCTATGTATTAGATTGTAACAGTAACCTGAAGTACAGAATAGATCTAGATCTATAGCCTATGTATTAGATTGTAACAGTAACCTGAAGTACAGAATAGATCTAGATCTATAGCCTATGTATTAGATTTTGAGACAAGGTGAGCGTTACTGGCGAAAATGCTTAAATGGTTATATTTTTCGGCGCTGGCTGATTGTAGGCACTACTTGGCTCTTCTTCATAAATTTTTCTAGATTCTTCCATCGGCCAACTTAAGCTCATGAGTGGAGAACAGATCTCCAGAGATTTACACTTGCTTTTAGTGATGGCCAATTGGCAAAGGATGATGGTGGCTCGATTTAACTTCCCATAAAGTTCTTCATCTTTATAGCTTATAATTATTAAATAATATTTTCATGTATTATGTAACTTGCATAACTGGTAAAGGGAAGGAATCCGAGAAAACAGCCCTATTTGAAGAGAAAAGCCATTAACTCCCTTTTAGTAAACAAAAAATGTACCCGTTCTCTTCTGTTTTATCTAATTCTGTTACTTTCTGAAGCCTGGTAAAAGGTACAGTGTACCACAAAAAGATACATTTAAAAAAAGGGGCACAAAAAAGCACAGAGATGGAACTCTTTCAGAAAACCAAAAAAATCTAACATTCCTGACATTGTCTCCTCGCAGTCGGTAACCTTATGGAATCCGACACTTAGGAATAATGTCAGGTTCGCACATTGGAATGACATCGTTTCTTTGTAGATTCTCTGGTTATGACATTGCGGTGACATCAATTGTGGTGCTGTGATAGTGTAGTTGTATAAAAAGCATGCACAATACATTAAAAGCCCAGATTATCATGATGTAAGTGTAAGTGATCAAAGAACATGTATTTTGAATAATTTTATGCTCTAGTTTATAATGTGGTCAAGTAATCTTAACTGTTCATTTTTTTAAAAGTTCAATTAAATGGTATAATTTGATGCCACCTTTATCAAACATTTTCAAGTGTGGTTTTTAGAATATTTTACAACATATCCTTTGTACAGTGTGTACTAAAATAGTTAGCATCGTTTGGCAAACCAGAACAAAGTGTAATCCTGTCTGGCTATCGCTTGTGGGTGTACCATAATAAAGAAGAAAAGCTTAGATCATGTCTTTGAATCTTCGCGCACAAGTTCTATGAGGCTTGCATACATGAATTCTCACATGTAGATTGCATGCATCTTATTTAATGCACAGTTTTAATTTCTGATTGATTAAAAAAATAACATTCCGTTATAACATGCAGCTCACCTGGCCATATGACTGATACCAGGTTTAACTAGTATTCACAAATTATGTGGGATAAATGCGGTGGATTGCCTTTCCTTCATGGACGTGATCAAAGTATTTTGAATCACTTTGTGTTCTAGTTTCTAAAGGGGTCAAGTAACATTAACTCTTATTATTTTTAAAGTTCACTTAATAGAGTAATTTTGATGCCAACTGGATGTAACAGCTGAGGTTGTTCTAGCACGTTATAGTAGGGTGGAGTTAGTTGATCTAACTACAACCCTTTAGAAAACGAAACTATTCCAGCTGTAGAAAAAATAAACAGGAGATCCGACGATCGATTAAATAATACTAAAGTTTAAAAACTGTATACTGAACAATCAAATACTATTAAGGCACCAGCGAACAATTAAATATCCTACGCCACACGATGAAAAACTCACTTACTCACCAACCAACCCCTTACATGGGTCTATATATAATATAGATATTTCTGTTGAAAATTCCCGAAATTAATCTAACCTCTGCCCTCGCCTGAAACACACAAACTAACCAATCACGTATCAATACGTCACCAGGTCACATCACTCAAGGCCAAATCTGGTGTAAACATCTAGTTCTATGACATTATCGAACGTTCAGGAATATACTAATATTACGAAAAGAGTCAACAACCGAGCGAGGAAAAAAACTACTCACTAGGAAGGGAGGGCAAGGTCACGGAATACATTCTGGCGAACGTCAACAAAAAAAGGAAAAAGGAAGTGAATACATGCTCAGTCACCATTATGACAAGCAATGGGGGAGGGAAAGGGGTAGCCCGCAGATGCTACACTGGACAATACACACATTCTAGTGTAGTTTTTAGAATGTTTTACAACATATTCATTATCCAGCTCTACCAAAAAAAAGTGTATCGGTCGTTGTTCAGTTTGTGTTAACTAAAATAATTAGCATCATTTCACCAAACTGGAACAAAGCATAGTCCCATCTGGAGGTCACTTTTGACTGTATCGTAAGAAAACAGAATGACTTATTTCCACTTTGAATCTTCACATGTAAGTTTTATGAAGCTTATATTATACACATAAATTCACACATGTAGATGGCATGCATTTTGTGTAATGCAGACTTTTAATTTCTGGTTGACTGAAGGAATAACATTCTGTTTCAAGGCAGCCCATCCGGCCAAACGATGCCTGGTTTCTGGATGGAAATTCACTCACACCAACGCAGTAATGATGTAAACAAAGCGGAGGCTGCTGTCTGTGAGGCGAATAGTGCAGACACTTTGGCATTCATTGTAGCATGTTCTTTCTCTTTATCATCTCATCGTTTGAAATGGAGAAAACAAAGAAAGTAACGAATATTTTATCCCACAATACCATCACTTTGTGAATTGGAAACTTTTTTGTTTAAGTTAAAATTGATGAGGAAAATTTGTTTTTTCCTCTCTTCCGTCCTTCTTGAAGACAATAAACCCACGTTGGAGACAACATCAGCGATGAATTTTGAAGTTTCATTTTCATTAATAACAGAATGTTGCAACTTGCTAATTAAAATTATAACCTTCAATCAAATAAGGATAGCAGAGTTGACACAGGGCAGGAAAAATTAAACGCTTCTCTTATCTTTTCTTAATTTTAGGTAGATTTCTATCAAATTTCTGACTAAATATGTTGAGTCAATTATACAAATTCTGTTGAAAGGGCATATTTTCTTAGTAGATCTGTAAGGCGGCAATAGGATTTGTTCTTTCAGGATTGATGGTGATAGCAATCGGGCTTAATAGCAGATGTCACTTTCCTATGCTTGTTAAGCACTGCCTAGCTGATTTAGTAATTCGGAAAAGGTTTAAAGTTACGAACCCCTTTGTACGTGTATGTAGGCTTGTGGAAAGTTGTGGCATGCCGATTAGTGTTTTGCACCGATGCGTTGGGTCTATCCAATATGTAATCGACTATGTACAGTTCATGCATACGTCCACGGGTCATTAAATTACAGCATGGCGAAACTCATTTTGCAATCAGACTTTGTGCAAATGGAATAAGTGTCTTTGTGCAAATGGAATAAGTGTAAATATAAGCACTTGGAAAATGTATATATAGGGTCCATTTTAGTATTTTATATTTATACAAGCATAAAAGCTGTGCTCCACGAGACCCCCAACAATTGCCCGCCTCATCACTTTCTACCATCTGTAGCAGGTATTCCTGTGTTCTAACTTCACTGCAAGCATGATGAGTAGTTTACATCAGCCGGCACAAAATGTTCACACCATGGGTCTGTGCTCGTGAAAAAAAAGGGATCGGAGTAGAGCAGTCAAAGTCCCAAAGCAAAATAAAAAAAAATTGAAACGCAAAACCAATTAAAAAAATCTTCAATGCACCCTCCACAGTATTTGAAACCTAAATGCAAAATTTGTTTACTCTAGGTGGCCTAATAAAAAAGCCTTTTGAGTTCAAAGGTAGAGAATTTGTGCCTTATTAATAATATATAAATGTATTTATTTTTTAATGAATGCCAATTTCATTTCGGAAATTCATCATTTTTGTTTTTTCACCGTCCAACTGACAAATTGCTTTTATTTCTCCATAATGATTATTGTGATTTGGCTGTTGCATTATTTGAGTTTGTGATAACAATAAAAAAAATCTGTTCTCCAAGATTTTTTTTTTTTTCATATTCTTATTCGGTAAATATTTGAAAATGTACAATTCGAAAAAAGTCCGACCTAACATGTACAACTGTTTCATGGATTTCAGTTTCTACTATGTTTTTTTGTCTCAACAGATATTAATTTAGATCTTATTTTCATTTTCAAATCTCGAGGAGCTAGTATTGTTAAGTGTGCTTAACCTTTCTCTTTCAGAATGGATATGTCTTTTTGGTATCGATTTTGGTTCCCTTAATACTGAATAATGATGTTATTCCCAAGTCATGTGGACATTTACAAACAGGAAACAAAAAACTGTAGGAAAAAAAGTGGTGTCATGAGGATGATGTAAATGTAGAGAAAGAAGATGGAGATGTGGAGGGATTTTTCAAAAATAAGTATTGATTTCGTTATCATATTCAACGAAGCTATTGGAAGTCGATTACGTAAATAGTATTGATTCCCACTTCCGGTTTATAGTAAAAACCAAGACAGTGTCAAGGGCAAAGGTAGATAATCATGTTCTCGAGTTGTTAATATTTTGAAACTGCAAAATTTTGAAGCCTGTTTATGAAGAGGCGCATATCTTTAAGGAATAATGATAAACCCAAGTGTTCGAATGAAAACAAAACGTCTTGAGTACGGTTAATAAAGGAATAAATTTAATATATGAGTTTATGCATAATGAGGTCAGACCCATAACGGCAGACAATACATGGATTCTGTGTCATATAAGAAAAACTCAAATTTATTTATAGCACAGAACAGCCACTTTGGGGAAACGCGGGTGGTCACTGGCTCCTGCTTCCATGTAGCGTCGAGGTCGACGGTCGACCAAGGTACTCGCACGGCTAGTCATGCCCAACTAGCCTGTAAAGCTTAGGGTCTGGCGAGATTTCCTCCCTTAAGGCGCTACTGAGGGACTGAGAGTTGGGGTGGAGTTTGGTCGGGGGTAGGCCGGACAAGACATACGGATTAGAACCTACTTCCTTAGATCTTAAGGGGCAACCGGTACAATAGTATTAGACTTAGGATCGTCCATGTCATGGGAAGAGTGCTCTCGCAACCACATAGTCACACGGCACATCTGTGCTAGGTAGGGTAGTGTGTGCTGGAGTCCCCGTGCCACTTTTTTTTGTTGTTGTTATTTATATATATATATATTTAATTCTTTGACAGAACAGAAGTCACAATGGTAGAAAACAAGATTTGGGGGAAACACAGGTAGTTGAATGTAGGTCAGCCATCAAATACGGTGGTGGGTGGAGAAGGTGAGGCAAACAGCTGACCATGAGTAAAGCTCAGACTACTCATATCAACTGACTAGTACGAAATGCAATGTTTGTCTCACTTAGGAGCAAGGTTAAGGTCACAGAACTTGGGAATTTTTGGTAAAATTGGTGAAACCGATTATTATCTCCTGTTTGTTTTTTATTGTGAGCATTTCTACTTTGAAAGCTTAAATTGTACACAAGTTCAGTTGTCTATAATGAAGCTTTTTTTTTTTTTAATTTATAGTTCTTTAAAAAAAAGGTTTATTTCTTGTTAACCTTATGGTTTTCTGGAAGAAGACCTTGGTCTAATTATAAAGCCCATTTGACTGCAAATACACACGAATATTATCAGTATTATGTTATCCAGCAAGACCATTTTGATTTAATGGTAACTAGAATTTGGATATGGATTAGGAACAAGGTAAGCATTGCAGACACTGTGTCGTACTGCTTAGTCTTCAGTAGTTCCAACGTGGCATGTAATCTTATGATGACAGTAAGTCTACCCTACATAATAAGTATGCACATACCACCAAAACCCCAAACATTTTTTTTACATAATAACCAAACAAGACATATTTTCATGTTAAATACATTTTTATTAGGAAGCGAGTTGCTGCTACAACTTTCTACAACATAATGCAGTAATGTTGCGCAAATGTGCATGGCAATTTAACCGTGTTAAAATCTGAAGGCAGTCCTTTTGGCCAAATCATCCATTTTTTAGATTTTTTCCCCAGTGTTATATGTGGTTGGTTTCACGACAAAAGGGTGAATAGATATCAACAGCTGTACATCTAAAAAGTGAAAGCTTAACTTGTCTGTATGACAAAGGGGCAAACTGCCAAAATCAGTGTTGCAAGAAATTCAGTTTTGAAAATTTTGTGCTACTCTCACCACCAATTTCTCGCCTTTTCGGCCTACCACAAAACACAAAAACTAGATGAGATTTAACAAAATTGCTCATGTTGGATAAAACCCCTTGCAGTATACTTCTGATGACCACAAATGAGTAAATATCTCAAATTTGACCCATTCGCCCCCTCACCATATAGACAAGCTAAGCCTTTTCATTGTACAGCTGTTGTTACCTGTTCTGCCCCTTCATCATGAAACCGACGACAGGTTGATCATTGAGTATCAAAAAGTAATGGACTTGTTTTGGGATTTTTTTTTCTGTTAAAGAACATTGACTTGCAGCCCTTCATGCCCTGCAGATAAGCATTTGGAAATTCAACGATCCAGCGCGTACTTTCCTTAATGGATAGAGTTCATTTGAGGGTTACATCAATAACAATATTAACCTTTGGACATTACCTCGAGCTATGCTTAAGCACCCCAGTGCTGTGACTTTACTTGATATGTTAATTTCTTTTTTTCTTCAGATACCTATAAGACAAGTCTACTCTTCACATTCATGAATGGTACAGGAGCTGTCACTATCTGAAATTGGAGTTCAGTGCCACAGTGATCATCAGCTGGATGTTGCAAAGCAAGAATTGCTAGTTATCTCCAGAGTGTTGGTAAATAAAAACAAATGAAAGACATGAATTTTTATTCTTACTTTATGCTACAACTGTTTCCTGGTTACTTTGTTACCTGGACATTTTTGTATTTTTTAGTCATTAACTTTGGCTTCCTTCCATTGACATGGCTGAAACACAAGTCATAGATAAAACATGTCTTAGGTCAAAATACTTGTACTAAGCAAAACAAAATGGGGGTGAGATATTCAAGAGTGGAAAAAACGCAGCGTTGAAATGACGAAACACTGTTATTAAAACTTAAATAATGGAATGAAACCCAACTGATCAAAGAGTTTATGAGAAGGTGGCATATAATGTCACATTGAATTGATTCACTTCATTTAATCTTCATATCATATTCAAATCTACTGTCATTTGCAATGTAACAGGTTGATTAGGGTATTTTAGATAAACAGTATATGTATGTTCTGTTTTTACAGATTGCTGTGGACATATAAGCACAAATTCTCAAAAACTGGCAAGCAAGTATCATTTGAATGATTTGAGTAAATAAAATTGTTACATTTATCATCGGTAGAAGAGGAACGAGTGAGATTTTGATGAAGATAAAATTGACTTGTGCACTTTTCTGGCAAGACAAGAAATATGGTAAATATTATGGAGCCTTTCTATTTTTAATTCTCAGGTGGAGCAGAAGCTGGGCTGTGCTTTGGTTGACCTTTTTTTTGGTGGGGGAAGACCAGGGCAGACTTACGTCATTAAACCTGGCTCGCGGAAGACAAGACGTGGATAATTCAACACTCCATCAAAGTATTTTAAAGAAGGTATAATGTACATGTACTTTTTTTTCTCTCGAGTTAAAGTTTGTTGGTGAGGAGCAGGTCGATTATGTCATTTTTCACTATAATAAGGCTGTATCAGAGATGACATTTGGAAACGAGTAGCATTTGAGTTACACAACTGTAGTTGGGCACACATTTCATATTCTGAGTGTTAACCGCCAAGCTGGGCATTTACTATGAAAACGTTGACCTAGAGAACTAACTCGCCAGGGCAGGAGGCTGCCCCCTTGCAACCCCCACCCCCTCACGGATGCTCCTAAAGTTGCGTCTTTGTAATATCCTTATAGTGTGGCGCATGTGGAAGTCCTTCCGACGTTTGGGCCGCTCTTGGACAACCACTATAATTAGGTGGATGATAATTATAAATGCCGAGAGACATTAGATACACTGGACCCAGCTCTGAACAGAATCCATACCTTGCAACACCCCCCCCCCCCCCCCCCCCCCACGGGCACTCCCATAGTCTTGTCATTGTAATATCCCTATTGAGTGACACCTGCACCCAAATGGAACGCCTCCGTAATTTGTTCTAATCTGAGAAAAATTTCCGTTGAGACGGGAATGAAAGAACTGAATTTCTTAACCTGGTCACTTAACTCCAATACTCGAATGCTATGACAATAATACGCATCTACGCCAAAAATAGCTACTGACAGTGGATTTTACCTGGGGATGTAGAATATACACTGAGCATGCAATGTATTTCAGTCTGTTCAAATTATAGTTTGACCTCGCCTTTAGAGAGATTTTAGTGACAAATCCTCTTTTTCTTTCCCTTCTTTATTCTCGGAGCCCTCTTGAGGTCAGATTTTATCCATACTGAGATGTTTTAGTATACATGAACATTTCACTCCTCCCCATACCAAAAACGCAAATCTCTGCTGTCTCCGACTTTCGTTTGTTGATGAGATTAGTAAGAGACTTGAGATTTCACCTATTTTCATCGTCTTTTGTTTTGCTCTTTATTCTGCCTTTGTACAAGTCATATGCAGGATGTCCATGGAAGTCGGAAATAGGCTGGATTTTTTAAGTGTGGTAGGAACAATGGGATATTGGTCTGATAAGGACGTGCGTAGTCGAAAAAAAATGGATTCTAGCGAGGTGGGGGAGTAGGCACAAATGAGGCCTACACAAAAGTCACCTGTCACCGTCACCGATCCCGTAACCGCACTGGTCGTTGGGGCACCACTGATGACTGCACAATTTCCCTCCACCTGTCCTGGTCTCTCGTGGCTCTCGGTGATTCACTGAAACTCAGGCCTGTCCACTCGCGAATGTTATCCGCCCATCTTTTCTTGTGTCTACGTTTCCTTTATCCTCCTTGAACAGTGTCATAAACGAGATGAGTCGGGGTATGGGGGACTACAGCTCTCCGACTCACACTTGGACTATCATACAAAATAAACAAAGCAACACGAGAATAACTTTTGGTCAGCCCTGAAGGACCATATAAATATATTATAAATTCGACTGCTTATTAAAATAATTATGGGTATTGCATTCAAGACAGCAACTGCAGAAATTCAAACAACCTACATAAGTAGGATATAGAAAATATCTTAGTATTCGCTCTCCAATGGCGACTGCAAAAACTACGGTTTCCTAATGGGGAAAACCGGCATGGACAATTTCAAATCATTCAGTCTCGATAACGTACAATTAGGAATAGCACATAAGTCATCAAATGAATGACTGGTTCACAATGCACAGAAACGCTCACTAAACAATTTCGATCTAATAAGCTAACTGTAATTGCTAGACAATTCCACTATAAGAATTCCACATGTGAATATTAAACGCAGCTCAGCTTAAGAGCACAAATAAATAAACAACAGCTATCCTAGTATTCCTATGTTCTGGTCTCCCGTCACGATAGTTGACGGAAAGCTGCAACAGTTCCTGGCATATACACACTGTACGTTCAAGCTCACCATTACCTCGCTCGCATATCCAGGCGAGCGAGAATTCTGACTATGGTTGTATGCACACTCAAGTCTGGCGCATTGAGACGCCGTCACTGTAAGTTCTTAGCACAGTGTGAGCTCCTTTTGCCTGTCTTCTCCTACTCAAGTGGGAGGCCACCGTGATCCCTCATTCTTGCCAATGCCAAGTAATATGAATCCGCTGGGAAATGGGGCGTGTTTGATTTTATACCCCCAGAGGTTGCTATGGGGTCTCTCCTCTCATTTGGTCGACCCGGCCCTAACTACAACATAACAAGTTTGGAAAACTGAACTTATTATTTAAAATTTCCTGCTCTCACGTTTAAACTAACAACTCCCCTCTTATCCCTACTCTTTCCACTCTGCACGGGCTCGAAGTCCGTGAACCTGTCAACACTCTCACACACCAGCTAAATGAAGACCATCAGTCAAAACAGTCCATGCTCGACAAAATTAGACAGCTCACGGACTGACAAAAAAAACTCACTCTACGGCTCGTGACAAACAGTTCCTTGCAAGATTGTGTTAGAGAGGCCTTCTGTCCCAGACATGTGGCCATACCAGCGCAGCTTGCGCTTTTTGACAACGGTCAGAAGATCTTCGTGACGTGAGGGCTAATGGCTTGGATGATTCTTCTGCCAAACTGGAAAAGTACGTCCGGAAATGAGAATAGTATAGTACGGTACTTCCGGTTGCCACTTCCTTCTTCCAACCTCAAGATTTTGAGCATTGTAATAGTTCATTTTCCAAACTGCGGGGGTATACGGATGCCCACAAGGACATGACTTTAGGAGCGGGGTGTCGCAGAGAGGCGCAATCCCTCTGGCGAGTTAGTCTTCTATAGGTGTCGCGATGTGGGTTAGATGGGGATAATTCGACTGACACTCTTTCGAGGTCCGCTCCCACAATCGACGAACACACACAAAAAATACTTGCACTCTAAAAACTAAATAAATCAATTGCTTTGATTTTTAGCAGAACTGTAGGGCAGTTTAATTACAGGAATTAATGTAACAAATATAATTATAAATATAAATATCAATTCAAAGGCAACTGAATCTACTAATGAAACTACAGCTTTCTATAAAGACTAACTTATTCACTCTAACTACTTGCAGGTCATATGAGTTATATGCCAAATAGAATCCGCGCACGTGGCGACGGATATAACAGTTTAAATTCTATTAATTCAATGAGACATGTTATGATATGGACATTTCCTCTAGACACGCCATGGAGAATGCTTGTACAACCATGCGTTGTCCGGCGGTAGCTCTGAAACTGTCTTCAAAAGTAAGTAGAACGGTTCACTTTCATCATTACAAATTAGTATGGACTCTCACCATGCGGCCCTCACTGGGAGTGAGAGCGCTGGATGTAAACGCTGTGGGTTTATATCAAACCAAGTAGCTTAGGCTCTGGAGCTTTAACTCATGGCGCTCCTCACAATATGGACTGCTCAACTGCGTCTCTTATGTCTCTCATCTGGCTGAGGACTATCGCCGTCCACCTCGTAAATGGATTGTCTACATGTGGCCACTATCCAAGCTCTGCACGGGTTTAAATACCAAAGCTATGTCTCGACCTTCCGTCCAGATTCATACATTTGATTGGTGCAGTCGCTTCAGCTCAGCCTGCAATATTAATTTATGCTTGTCATGGTCTTGCGCCAAAATCAAGGTCAATTTTACGGTCTAGACAAAATTTAAAATGCGAAACATTAACTACTAAAATCTTCAAACCCCGTGCTTTCTACTCTTATGTACGAATTTCCGAACGCCAACTAAACGTCTAAATAAACTACCTTTACTCGCCCCTTATCTATGTTAATCAAAATCACGGGGTCGAGAATTGCTCTGTCACTCCTAGCTACACATTTATTCTGTCTCGCCCCTTCTTCTCTCCATCTATCAGAAAAAAGGTGTTTCAAAACAAACTGTTCACGAGAACAGCTCAAGGACAAATTACGCTGGTTATAATCAACAAGATCGTAAAAATTAACTCACTGACGTCGTGACCTAGCACGGCATTTATGATCCTAATGTGATCATGACAATAGGGATGTTTTTTATAGTAAACACCCGCCTCAACAATTCCCTGCCTCGAATTCCAGCTAAAGGCACATGACTTTTCCTTTTATGGACCATGTGAAAACATCAGCTTATTTTTTAATGAAATCGGGAGGCACACACGTGGCCTGTGCAGGAAAACTTTTGGGGGGGCTAAACTGCACCTTTACCAGGGTGTGAAATTGTCTTTTCATTTTGGGAGAATTCTCATCTGTCTTTCATTAATATTGTGCAGCTGCTATCTCTGGTCTTTAAGGTAGTAGATCAACCTCCAAAAATGTCAACATAAGCTCAAAAATCACAAAATGCAAATATATCAAAATAATGTAGCTAAATCACTTAGATATAAATATCAAGTATCATCAAGTGTTTGTGCTTAAATTATTAAAAACTCTTAGGGCCATGAGAAAAGGTTTCATTCATAAGACAGCAGCACCAGAGGGTGACACGTACATTCCTGGGGGTCATAAAGACAATACAACTGTAAGTTTCACATTATTTTCATAGGTTTCCACAAATTTACTTTTTTACCAACAGTTACTTTACTGCATGCACTATAACTTTTGAACCATTACACATATTTCAATCATATTTGGCACACACATACTCCAGAAAGGTGTTTCTAGGGACTGTGCCTAAAAAGAAAGTATTATCTTTGTTAACATTTAAGTTATTAACTACTTGCATACTAATTAGGTGAAAATGTTCATCTCATTTGTGTTGTTGGTCTTTGATAACTTCCTACATTACTCTCCCACTAAATATATGCTTGGCTTTAGCTTCAGTCCTTAGAGTCATCATTTATGTTGATTTGTACAAAGTTTCAGCTCAATTGGACCATTCCTTCTTGAGTTATTCTGCATTTAGTAAACCATCTTTCGCTGCACTGCGGCGGCCATCTTGGGTGCCTAATTCACATAATTTCATTAGCAAAACATATTTTTTCACACAATGCCCATAGTAATAGTACATTTGTATATGGCAGAATTTCAATTTCCTGGACAGTTACTAGAGATACATTCTTTATTGGGCCGATCTGGGATACGGGATTCTGAAATAGCAATGGCGGTATACCTATGCATGGGGTGTTGAATAGGGTACCTGGTAGTGGATGGGGAATGGATAGCAGAAATAAGTTGAAAAGTGAATGTTTTAACTCTTTATTTGAGGAGGTTTCGCTGCTCTTGGCATTCACACCTCACTTCTCTTGCTTTTACTTTTCATGTTCTTGTTTCTGTGTATTCTTGTAGTAGAGATTAGTTCTTTTTTTTGTTATTGCCCGGGCAAAATTGAAAATTGAAATTAATAGATTAAAATTTATCCATAGCATCCCCCTGTCACAAATCCCAGACTGGGAGATGTAATAAGTTATGACAGGACAACAATCACGAACAAACAAGTTTAACACTTAACAGAACAATCCATCAGACTCACACATTTATTAAACATAATTATACAGATAATAGCGCAATTACATACATTATATTATTGAAATCAACTGCCGTACAACGGCCTTATTCTCACACACACTCTCCCTCGGATCCACAATCCGGTAGTTACTCCTAAAGGCCCTTCGGCCTCAGCCTCTCCCCTCAGGGTCTTAATAGCCCATTAATAATTTACTGGCACCGCAGTCTCTCAATATCGCCTTCCTATTGTCATACACCTTAGCATTCCCCTAGCACCTCAGCAGGGCAATAACACATTATCATCTCAATAGACATTATCATTTCAATAGTACATTCTCCCCTCAACATGGCAATAGTGCATTATCACATTCACGCTCATATCTACGTCCCTGTCCGTGGCCTGACTGCCACGACTTTATGTGCCTCTACTGTCCTGCACTGACAGCCTCACTTCTGGCCTATGTGTGGCCTCCGGCCCTATGCTGGCCTATCACCGTAGGCGGCGCTCTTTGGCCCGACCTCGGCACCTACAAGAATAACATTACATTGGTATAATGCCATACCATTTCTATTCACTCCACCTCTCCTTACAACCCATGAAGCGTACACACAATAGTTCACATTTCACTCACCACACATCTTACGGTAACACACCTCCATCGGAGTACACACTACTCACTCGCGCTACAAATCCATGAACTCACTTTCATCTATCGCTCATGGCGCACATTGCTATATCCAATATCAAGGACTTCCACATTCCTCACATATACTTATTTACATCATGGTAATAGACGAATATAATATAATACATCAATCATAATAATCAATCAACGTTCTACATACCAGTCATCACTGGAAAGACTCTCTCACTAGTCTTCTCGACTGCTCCCCTTATGTCTGCCCGATGGGCTCTTATTCACAGGTCCGTTCCGTAGGACCTTCTAACTTGCAGTGATAGTAATACAGCGCTTTCGCCTCATTCAGACCCCCCCCCCCCCTACTCACAACAGCACGCTTAACTTACTTGACTACGTGCGTTAATTTTACTCTACACCCGCTCTGTAGCAATCCCCTTAATTGCACTCACTCCACTCGTGACACCCCCCTCCCCCACCAGCAACAAACAAAATTTATTATTATTCATTATTAAATATATATTGTTATTAATAACTATTCAAATATTATTTGAGTTGTGAGTTGTGAACTGCGCCTAACAGGCTGCGTTACAATTTGCTCTGAGATAGAGAGAGAGAGTGAGCGAGACAGGGAGAGAGAAAGAAGCAGTGCAGTGTGTTGAGCGCTTCGCAGGCAGCTCCATTCTGCTCTGTGGTTGACATGTTGTTTCTGTAAAGCGCATAGAGCATTTTAAATGGATATGCGCTATATAAATGCTATACATTATTATTTAGAATTTTGATTGGGCAGCAGCCTTGTTCGGCCTGCTCTCCTCAATTTTCAATCCCAAAGGTATCTTTAAAAGTCTATGCTGCTGTCTCTAAAGTCTTATTGCATTTGAGCATCAATGCTCCTTAATACTAAAGGCCCCATGTGTCACCAGTGATAGTAGTGATACACAAAAACACTCGATTACTCGGCTGCAGATCCCACAAAAACTCAAGGCAAGAAAAGTTATATTTTTAGTAATTTTTTTTCCTCCAAATAAACCATGTATTAACACTTTTAAAGATAGATTAATAGATCACGCCATTAAACCCACGCCAATGAAATGACCAATTTTTGCTGGTTAACAATTTAAAATAACGATTTCAAAAATTATAAAATTAATTTCCTAAAGTGTCAAATAATCTAATTCAATTGCTTTTGTGTCGAACTGTGTAACAAATCCCAGACTGGGAGATGTACTGATTATGACAGGACAACAATCACGAACAGACAAGTATAACACTTAACAGAACAACCAAACAGGCTCACACATTTATTATACATAAAGATAAAGATATACGTGCAATTATATAGGTTACATTATTCCAATCAAATACCATCCAATGGTCATTATTCCCAACATTCATTCTTTCTCCGGTCCCACAACCCGATAGTTACTTATCTAAATATACTCCGGCCTCAGCCTCACCTCAATGTATATACTATTGCGGCCTATCTTACTGGCTCCTGCTCAACCTAACCTCAATATCTCAATATCACCTCAATATCTCAATATCACTCTAATATCTCAATATCACACTAATATCTCAATTCATACGTCCCTGCCTGTGGCCAGACTGCCACGACTAATGGGCCCTCGCTGTCCTGCGCGACAGCTTCACTCAAGCTGGCCTGTGGGTAGCCTTCTGCCCAACCCAAGCATCTCCTTATGCTGGCCTATCCCCTGCCCTAGTCTCTCCACCACGGGTGCCTCACTGCCCGACCCCGACACCTATAAGAATAACATTACATCTCTATAACACCATACAATTACTATCCACTTCACCACTCATTACGAACCACCAAGCGTACACACAACAGTCCACATTTCACTCACCACACATCTGCACTTCTCTACGGTACACACCTCCACCGTATTACACAGTACTCAGACTCGCTACGAATCCATGATCCTAACTTACATCTATCGCTCATTGCGCACATCTCTATACACAGTAATCAATGACTTTCACATTCCTCACATATAACTTATTTACATCATGGTCATAGGAGAATATAGTACATCAATCATCATAATTATCAATCATTGTTCAACCTACCAGTCATCACTGGAAAACACAACAATCTCCCGACTGCTTTCTTCACGTCTGTCCCCTTGGACTATTCGGCTTGCAGTGATCTGACTACTCAGATCTCGCCTCGTCTAAGCCTCAACTCACTCACAACACGCACGCTTCAAGTCCCCTTCCCCTCGCTCACTCGCTCGTGACATCATCCGCCACCCCAAAAAAATTAATGCAATTAATTTCCAAATCGCATCAAGATAATTGTCAACCAGTGAGCGTGAGCGATATTTACGTAAAAATGACCTACTCATGCCCATAGCACATATGATACCGAAATCAGGGGAAAACATGGCGATCAATTTGCCTTGCACTATGCATATATATATCATATCATGAATACCTAACTAAAACATATTAACTAATACAGAATCAAAATCACTCAACCTATCAAGCATTCCTCATATAATATTTATACTGGCAATATTTTAAGATCGACGAATCGTTCCCACAGATCACTGTCAATGTTCATATGTTTCCCAATTTTCGATGACATACGTTTTCAATCGTGCACAATTTGCGACTCTTCGTTGTTCTGTCTGTGCGTCGAATGTTCCTGTCCTCCGATGTGTAAGCCACTGAAATCTCCACCTAGGCTCGACTAAGGTAGTCGGCGATATGATTGCTGGTTCCTGGAATCGGTTGAATGACGAACGTATACGGCTGTAAAGCCAATGCCCATCTAGATAAGCGAGGGCTGGACGAACGATTCTTAGATAAAAACGTTAGTGGCTTGTGGTCTGTCTGGATGCAGAATTCTCGTCCCATCAGATAACGTCCTAATTTCTGGACGGACCACACAATGGCAGGACACTCCCGCTCTATTACAGAATATCTTCTTTCTCTCTGTAATAATTTACGACTGACATAGCATACAGGATGGAAACATTCGTTCTTCTCCTGTAGAAGACAAGCGCCGACACCAGAGTCTGATGCATCTGTTCTGAGGATAAATTTAGATCGAAAATCTGGCAATATCAGAATGGGTGACGATGACAATGCTGTCACCAATTTATCAAATGCTGTCTGACATTCAGACGTCCACTGGACCTTATCGGGCTGTCCCTTCTTAGTAAGGTCAGTAAGAGGAGATGACAAAGAGGAAAAGTTCGGAATGAACTTCCTGTAATAATTTAGAATTCCCACTAAGCTTCTCACTTGTTTCTTTGTCTTAGGGATTTGCAACCCTACTAATTTCTCAATTTTTGTTATTTCAGGTCTCTGAATACCTCTACCCACGATATGTCCTAAGAATACTATTTCTGGACATGCCAAATACATCTTTGCGGGTTTAGCAGTTAAACCAAAATGACGCGATCGTTTAAAAATGACTGTTAGTGTCTGAATATGTTCAGACCATGACGACGTATGACACGCTATATCGTCAAAGAATGACACGACATTAGGTATGTCCTTCAATACCAGTCTCATTAATCTTGCAAACGTAGCTGGCGCGTTTACCAACCCAAATGGCATGACCTTAAACTGAAACAATCCTATGGGCGTTTGAAAAGCCGTGTATTGTTTAGATTCCTCAGCAAGAGGAATTTCCCAATACCCTTTTGTTAAATCTATCTTCGAGAACCACGTCGAACCAGCCAATGAAGCTATTAATTCCTCTTGGAATGGTATAGGCTCCATATCGCCTATCGTAATAGTGTTAAGTCTCAGAAAATCAATACAGAACCGCACCGATCCATCAGGTTTTTTTACGAGGACGATGGGTGATGAATATGGCGATGTTGACGGTTCTATCACGTCTAACTTCAGCATGGCCTCAACTTCCTTTATAACTCTATCTCTGGAAGAAAAAGGTAACGGATAAGGTTTAAGACATACTGGCTTATCCGAAGTCAACTTTATTTGGTGCTGGATCACCGTAGTACGACCCGGCAAATCTGTGCTAACATTTGGGAATGACGCTAACAGGGTCTGAAGTTCCCTACTCTTTGAACTCGTAAGGTCAGGGCTAAATTTTACGTCCCTGTAACCTTGTGTCGGAGCTAACTCCGGCAATTGAATTTCTACCTCTTCCTGTGCCTCGGTGTCGCTCACGTCACTATCTGACTGGTCTACGACCCCCGTACAAGCAATAGAGAAGACACTCTCCTTTGGTTTCGTCTGAGAACACAGATACTCTGGTCTCTCATGAAATCTCTGAAGCATATTAACATGGAAAACCTTAACAGATCCATCAATCTGAATAGCATAATCTACCTTCGAAACGACTCGCTCAATAGTATACGGACCTTTCCATGTCATTAATAACTTATTATGATCCGTAGGCAATAACAACAAAACCTTGTCTCCTGGCTTAAAAATTCGCAGTTTGGACCCTCTATCTTTATAGTTTTTTTGCTCTTTTTGAAGCGATACTAGAAGCTTCTTCCGCAATAGTGCGCGCTGAAGATAATCTCTCTCTTAAATCAACAAGGTACTGAAACACTGAAATTTGCTCATCGTCTCCCGATGATGGCGACGTCATCATGTCCCGAAGAACATCAGTTGGACCCCTAGGACTACGACCATACAACATCTCAAACGGAGAGAATCCTGTTGACTCCTGACGTACCTCCCTATACGCAAATAATACTGCAGGGATATATCTATCCCAATCTTTAGGGCGATCAGCAGCTACCCTACGCAACATCGACTTTAGCGTCGAGTTCAGTCTCTCGCACATGCCATTAGCCTGCGGGTGATATGGGGTGGTAGTGATGGGCTGTATGCTAAATAAACGAAACAATTCCTTCATCATATCCGACGTAAATTGCGCGCCCCTATCAGACAAGATCTGGTCCGGTATTCCCACTCTAGCGAAGATGCCAAATAACGCTTCCGCGACCGCCTCTGACGTTATAGTCCGAAGAGGAACTGCCTCTGGCCATCTCGTAGCATTACAAATGACCGTTAAAAAAAATCGATTCCCCCTATCGCTAGCTGGGTGAATGGGGCCAACAAGATCAATCGAAACCTTTTTAAAAGGTTCCGAAACCGTGGGGATATTCTGAAGAGGAGCCTGGGGTGTACGACCCTTGTGAGTCGTCTTTTGGCACGCTCTGCACGTCTTACAATATAACCGTACATCTCTGTGTATTGACGGCCAATAAAAATTCTTGAGGACTCTTTCTTTGGTTCTAGCTATTCCCATATGACCCGCTAGTGGAACATCGTGGGCCAACCGCAATACTGTTGCAATTAGCAACGCTGGCACGACGACCTGCTTTAGAACGGAAGCCACTGTGACATACTTACGGAACAGAATGCCCCCTGGATAAGAAAGGAAGATGAACCGTTCTTATACTTCCTCGTCTTCTCATTTCGCGACTCCTCAAAACATGGACTCAATGATGGATCCTCCTTTTGTAATTTCGCCAAGCGCTCTGGTGTGATATCTAGGTTGACCGCTGGCGTCGCCAAAGGTCTAATTTTAACCCTATCAGCTACCTGTCGACGTGTCTCGACTGCGGCACAAAAGTCAATACCTTTAGACTGTGACCATGCCTGTACATGCTCTCTAGAAGGGGAAACTACCCGAGATACATTACCAATGATGAGCTGGGCGCCTGGGAAAAACCCAACGACTGCTTCGACTTCCCCGCTAAGAAAAGGTGTATCACTCACTATCTTTGCCATAGGTAATTTCTCAATGGCCCCTGAAAATTGAATGCATGGGACAGTCTCACCTGTAAGCTGTGACTCGTGAATGCAGTCTCTATGCACTCCTACAACGGTAGATCCTGTATCACGCAAAACCGACACCGGTTCGTCCCCAACAAACCCCGGATAAACCCTAAGACCACCCCCTGTATGACATGAATTAATAACGGGAATCTTTCTCCCGCAAGGTAAAACACCGGAAGATAATAATTTCTCACAACTGGGACACTTAGAATACTGTCCGCCTCCGTTGTCCGATGTAACACACGCGGCCGCATGCTGAAACTTACTAGGAGAACATTGAGTGGGGCTACTATGATTGCCATCCACGCTCGCCGCTATCCTACCCGCAGGACAATTGACGCTAATGTGATCTGCTCTTCCGCAGTTCCAACATTTCGCGGCCCTACACTCCTGTGAAAAATGACACATGCGTCCGCAAGTCCAACACTCCGCTCCCTGTGCTCCGCAAGACCTGGGTCCCCGTGACCCATCGCGACCGGAACTAAAGTCCCTCTGCCGTCGATCATCGGCAAAGGTTACGAAACGCCCTCGGCCATTACCGCGACCTCGCCCTCCTGCTCGGTCAAACTTACTGGCCACATATGCAGGTGATTGGCAATACCCCCTACGTGGGACCTGGGCTTGTCCATTAAAGCCACCACGCTGACGCGACCTGTCTCTACCATGTCCTGTCGGCGACCCCTCAACAACGGCGACGTAACCAGCATCCTGCACGTACGCCCTCGCCACTGGTTTGGACGGATGTGCCGTGCGGTATGCTTCCGCCAACTTTGACGCCTCCTGCACCGTCGCGGGTTCGTTTTCTTTAAGAAAAGCCACTAAATCTTTATGGCATGACGCGTATAGCTGGTCACGGATCATTAGGTCCTTCAATTTCGCAAAATCTGTGCCAACATGCGACAAGTCCAACCAGTTCGTGAAATACTCCGTCAATCTGGCAACGAAGGCAGCAAAGTCCTCCCTAGTATCCGCACGTGCTCGCCTAAACTTCTCCCGGAAATATTCCTCCGTACGCGCAAATCGGCGAAGCAGCAAGGACTTTAGCTTATCGTAATCATGCATGTCTTCGCGCTGTAACTCTTTAAATTAGGTCAACGCTCGACCCTGCAATAAAGATGCCAGGTACGTGGACCATAATTTCTTATTCTCCCCCCATTGCAGTTGTGCATTTAGTTCGAACCTGTAAAGGAAGGCGTCTATATCGTCCTTCTGGTCGTCGAACGTAGGCAGCTTAATCCGAACACCGCTTTTATTTTGTCCCTGCCGCTCAACTGTTTCCGTTGGCGCATTCTTCTTGATTTCCAATTCCGCGATTCTTACTCGCGCCTCTATCTCCCGCTCTTGAGCTTCTATCTCCTTTAACTTTAACTCCCTTTCCTGGGCCTCTCGCTCTCTATCTTTAGCACGCTCATCGCGCCATTCCGCTTGCTGCTCCTTAATCCAGCTACACAGCTCCTCTCCCTCCAGGCCAAGTTCGTTACCCAACTTCATTAGTTGCTGGAGCTCCGCCATTTCACGGATTTATAATTATACAATTTGAAATATAATAACTGTCGGTGTACCTACTATAAACGACGTGTCCCGAGACCTGAGATTTTACCACTACAATGACAACCACTATTTTCAAATGCAATTCAGAAACATATGTAATGGGGTGAACCATTACAGGGCGGAGAACATAGCTCATTGTGGTGAAAGGGAGATAAACCCGTTATTTTGATCAGCTGGACCACTAGACGTGGTCAAGGGGAAGTAACCACACAGAAACCATAGATAATCTCCCCTTATTGTTTATCACGCACTGAGATGAGTCATGCAAGTGTTGAGTAACATTGCCAACTGATGTACTCACTGCGCCAATTTTAAACCATGATCTTAGCGTGGTCTGTATTGTCCAGGATTGGTCAATTTAAGTGACCATCCCTGGTGCCAGAGGTAGAACCTTGTTTTGTAACACTACATTGTAAGTTTTGTTTAGTTTTTATCTTGTTAAGTAATATTTCCTTAAGATAGTGCATTTGGAACATACACGAGCAAGATGGTGGTCTTTAAAAATGTTTTTATTTGTTTTAATGTTTTATTAGAATTTGCACTTAGTGAACTGTAAGGAGTGAATGGGTTGCGCGTGTTTGGGTGACGCTTAGATGATAGCGTGGGTCAGTCAGTTCCACCCAAGTCTTCAAGACAGCAGGACGTGTCATTGTGTCCAGACTAACATAAAAGTAAAAGAAGTATAATTTATATTTCAAGATTTGTGAAGTGCCAGCTCTGATGATGTAGTTCAAGTGTGAAGTCATTTGGTTAATTCACGTAAGTTGTACCCATTATTTTAGTTCTGGTATTTAATAATATTTAGATGATGTGAAATAATAATGATTGGATTATACTTGGAGGTTTGATGAACTTTGTTCAGCTTGGTTAGGCAATCAGGCTAGCAGCTAACAATCTATGGTAAAGTTTATCTTGCTAAGTTTCTATCTTAGTATAGATCTATCAGTATCCTGCAGAGAGAGAGTGTGAGGTTGTTCTAGAGGGCTATCAACGCTAGCGCGCATGATTAGTTCATGTAATTAAATGGAAACATTTAACTGTAATTTGTGACGGACTGATTTTATGTGAAGTGCTAACAAATAGTACTACTGGAGGGTGTGGTCTAAGTTCCGCTACTTGGATCAGAGATAGACAGATCTAGATCGTTATTCTTAATCTGCAGTTGGTGCCATTCAGGCTCAACGTGTCCTTCGTAGGGACAGACGTCACAGAGAGAGAGAGAGAGAGTAACGGGCAAGAATTATAACCAAGTTATTTCTTTACTTTAACTTGTTCTTCCGTGGGTTGTAAGGTTATCGTTGGATGATTATTTCTAGGTTCCTTTAAATCAGCAGTGTGACTATGATGTATGTGTAGATTTGTCTTGTGTGCCTTTTCGTTACCTTTATTGATGCCGTATTCATTATGGACTTTATGATAATGAGTAGACCAGTTAAGATGAAGAGAGAGGTGTTGGATTTGCAGAGCACGCGCGTGAGCCGTGAGTAGGTCACAGCAGACGCTAGCAGGCATGATCACATGACTTTTGGTCAAGCGGGTCAAATCAAGACCGGGATTGGTTAGCTAATAGCTTCCGGAAACGGAAGCTTGACCCAAACAACAATAACAATCCTGGCTGACTGTTTACAGTGGCTGCCACACTTAAACAGCATTTGGGATCTCAGATATCGGCATTACACTAGAGGATGATGATTATTTACTTTAATTTCTTAATTTATTATATGTTTATTATTGAATTAGTATGTTCGCTACATAGGTGTTAAGTTGATTTTCTTCAATTTGTACTGGTTAGGTCGGACTTAGAAACTTTTGAGGGTCGAACCTTGAACTTTGGTTGTTGATAAGATGAATCATGAAGGGAAAGGCCTATGCTAGGTGTATAGATGCATTGTCTATGCATCAGGTGTCATATTTTTATGGCATCCTTTGTAGGTGCTCATTGTCTGTTCTTTTGACACACTGACAGATGTAATTGGACTCTGTTGTAATGGAGAGATCAGATGCATTGACTTTAAACTCAATCATAGGGGTTATGGGTGTTGCTTGCCCAGTAGACCTATGATATATATGTCATCATTATTATGATATTATCTTGTTGCATTATATTAATTAGTTCACTGAATATGTGGGAATGTTTTAGGTATATCAGTATTGTTGGAGGTAATACAAGTGGGTTGACTTGACTGTTCAGTCTTGTAGTTGTACCATGTAGTTGGGTTTGGCTTTATGCCATGATTATCATATCACTTGTAGTGGGAGACTATAACTTGCAATTGTTGGTTGAGACTTAGGTGTTGACTTATTACATGTATGTGGGTTGGTCCACCTAGAGATACTCCTATGACTTTATGAGTAAGGAGTTTGGTATTATATCCAGAGGATAGGAAAGGGATAAGTTTGGCTCTGAGTTGAGATAGGCCTGTGGCAGTATGGACTAGGGTTTTTGTGTAATATTAATAATCTGGCATGTGCGGAATTGGGCTGGGTTGGCTAATGGGGCCTAGGTCAATCAATTTTGACTTAATGAGTAGATCCAGTTGGCTATTGCTATCCTCTGCTAATTATGATGGTAATTGTTAATTAAGGGATACTACGTTGTGCGTCGGTGGGCTAAGTAAGTAGATGGGATTGTCTTTTATTGAGCCACCTAGCACGGACAGTTCTGTGGTATGAGTGTGTAGACTCAGCAGACTGTATTTTATTGTAGTTAGTTTAACTCCAGCTCATTCCGCAACTAGGATAGATTTGATGCGTACAGGGTGCGCGTAAACACATGTAAGGCTTAATGTTATCTTGTCTGGAATCAAATTAAGTTTTCTTCCTGATCTAGACAATGGCCGTTGTTATAATATAAGAATTATAACGTGTGGGATAGCCCTATGTCAGCCTGTAGTTAAGCCAAGGGAAGTAAACATGTTACTTGGTAGGCTTGCATCTTATACTCGAGTTGGCTCCCTGGAGTGCTCACAAGTAAGTTATACGTTACTGTTTGATAGACATACCAGACCGTCCCCATATTATTTAGTTTACAATGTGAATATAATTATTATTAACTTTTATGTTTTCTTTTGATGCATTCTCTTGTTTTAGCATGATGTAATGATTAACTGATGAGGCGTGCTGTTAATTCCTGTTTTTTTGTTCTTCTTCAGCGCGCCTATCGGTTGGGTTTATTGTGCTGTTTATTGTCTTCGTAATGTGTTGTTTATTTTATTGTGGTTTATTGTATTGTCATGTGTTTATTGTATTGTGTTTATTATTTGATTTGTTATTTTCTTTTCCTTTTAATAAAATTGTTGTCCTCTCAAAACCTGATAGTTTTGTTTGTATGTTTGACTGTGTAGAGAGCCCCGCTCGTCTCGTCCTGTGTTACATTATTTGGTGTCAGATTAGATAGCTATAGAGAGAGAGAGAACCGCTCGGGTTTACCCCGTAACCAGTGTTACACATACCTAACTGAACATTTTATAGCATACTCTCTAACTAATTCTATGTTCACAAAACGTATAGCACTATTAGGTAACAAAAGAGAATAGAAAAGACAAGAATGAGGAAATTCAGAAGAAGGACCACAAGGACATCAAGGACAACGAACCAGACTAGGACAAAGGCTTCTAAAAAAAAATGCAACCTAACTATGCCGATTACACTACAAGGTACGAACAAGAACAGAGCCTGAAAAAAAGAACGTATCTACAGATAGGTAAGAGAGGGGACAAGAGAATACGTCTTCCTGCAGAAACAGGGAAGATATCGACGCTACAACTAAACAAATAGAAAGCCCTAAAGAACTGTCCACTGTGATGAACGAAGTTCCAAAGTTTACCACACCTTTTTAAAAGGATAAACTAAGTTCAACACAGCAAACGAAAACAGCAAAAACAGAGAAAAAGACAGATTAAAGGAACAGCCCACAATCCAGGGCACAAAAATTTTGACTTTTACTTAACTTTCTTTAACCCTGACGTATGCCAGAGCTCTGGCTGCTTGACTTCTCCAGGCTGCACGCACACTCTGTAAAGTTTAAGTACACATTAGTAATTATTCATGACAGTACATGCATCAAATACCTGCATCAATACATATTCATAAATATACATAATCATATCATCATGAAATTCCCATTCATCCAACGAACAAAAGACAACAGCACAAATTCCTACCACAACAGAAATACAACTAGGTATGACGAATACACAATGTCAAAATGACCACAGGTAAACTAGACTAACAAATCCCGGACGAGCCCCCACTGTAACAAATCCCAGACTGGGAGATGTACTGATTATGACAGGACAACAATCACGAACAGACAAGTATAACACTTAACAGAACAACCAAACAGGCTCACACATTTATTATACATAAAGATAAAGATATACGTGCAATTACATAGGTTACATTATTCAAATCAAATACCATCCAATGGTCATTATTCCCAACATTCATTCTTTCTCCGGTCCCACAACCCGATAGTTACTTATCTAAATATACTCCGGCCTCAGCCTCACCTCAATGTATATACTACTTGCGGCCTATCTTACTGGCTCCTGCTCAACCTAACCTCAATATCTCAATATCACCTCAATATCTCAATATCACTGTAACATCTCCCAGTCTGTATTCACTGAAGTTTCAGACAATATTTTGAAAATGTTAGTGTAATACTGTGGGAAGGGAAAGTTGTTTTTTTTTGTTTCATTCTTTATAGTGTATCTTGTTGGTTGGGGGAGGGGGGGGGGGGGCGGCTGGGCCTTGAGTAATTGTGAATAAACAAAATATTTTTGTATCTATGAGGAAAGTGTCTCATCCTTTATTAGTTGGGGGGGGGGGGGGGGGGAATAATTTATGACTTCAGAGAACACATTGAATCTTCATATTGTCTGGCAAATTTTTGCTATTCAACTTTACTTATTTAGAGGTGCAATAAAATTGGCAGGAATGAAAGAGAACCATTGTGTAAAAAGTTATTTGCTGGTATTAGGGGAGCATAGATATAGTCTTTTACACAGTAAGCTACAGAAGAGCTGGAACACAACTCAATAGTTTTTCTAGTCAGCTTTGTAATTTGAGCACGGTCCCCTATGTATTTGTTACAAATACCAGATGAAATTTTGTAAGGTTTACAGTACCCACTTAAAATATCTGAATACTTGAAACTGTCTATGACAGCAAACTCTTTCATATCTATTTCATATTTGTATACGTGAAATATGTCAATAAAGTGTTTTCAGTCCTGTATGTATTGTTCATTTTTCTTTATGTATGAATGACCATCTGGTTTTGAAGTATTTGTGCTACAACTAATTTTGCACAATGAAATCTGATTGATTGATTGATGACAGGAATCAGAATACTAGCACACCAGGCATCCCCATAAATGCTCCTCTCCCCTCTCCAAGATCCATTTGGGGGTTTTCCTGCTAATTGTCCCTGTGGCCAGTTGGTTAGATTTTTGTCGGGTTTGTCCGGCCTTGTCACACATTCTTCCCTAGCCCTTTTTGTATGCAGACAATGCAATCTAACAATTAATATCTATAAGGGAAGATCAGTTAGGAATACAGAATTCTGAACATAGAGTACATTTAATTTATATTATTTTAACTTGGCGGAAATGGGTACTTTTGAATATTGAGGATGTCATGGCAGCCACATGGTAAACAAATGTAATATTCCATTCAAACTATGTAACCTGGCTCACGGAGTCCATTATGACAAAGAAAAGTGCCTAATTCTGAGTTTGGTACATGTAGTTTATTTATATGTGTGACTGTGGCCTTCGTAAAGGTCACGGTGTGACGATGTAGCCCCCTCACAACTGCAACCACACCCCAGGGAATATGGTATGGAAATTTTCATCACGTGATTATGCTGATTTCCTCCCTCCCAGTCTTACACATCTCTCATTCCAACTCCTCTCTTAGTTGCTCTTACCTTCATCACTGAGAACTTGGATGATTTTTACATGTGATTTTCAGTGCCATAATTGAGATAAGAGCAGACAGACCAGTACATTATGTTCAAATGAACTCACTTATCTAAGAAAAGACAGTGACAGTCACCGTTATGATTTATTCACAAAGACATTCGCTGTCCATAAATACATGTATTTCACCGATGAAATAAATTTCACAGTTTGAAATAAATTTACACGAACACAAAAGAATAATTAATATTATTTAGATTTATTACAAGTGTAATGGACGGAGTAGAGATTGCATTATTTTTCATTGTATATAATTATGCAAAATGCAACACTTAGTAAGTTAAGCATGGAACTTAGTTGAAAAAGGAATTGCATTGAAACATAAAACTAAAATATAAATCTATATTTTTATAGCAGAATCATGCTTATGATAAAACATGTCAGTAAATGCAAGCAATAAATTGAATCACAGTTAACACTGTAAAAAATGTTAGTATATGATTGATACATCTAGCAAAAAACTGCCATGTTCATTTTGAAAATAATAATATAATAAAATTTTCACCTATTCCTAAAACTGATTACTTTTCAGGACCTGCAAAAACTTGTTCTATTATAAATATTATGGGTGTCATATGACAATGAATGTTTGAAAGTTTTGCTGTTCAGTAATTTTTGGGTTGGGGAGTCTACACGATACTAAGATCATTCCATGCGGCTTTGAAAAATGTAGAACGTTACATGAAAACTGATTTTTCAGTTTTGAGTCACTACAGTCTTCGTGAATGGTAAAGAAATAGCTAAATCTCTATGGCTTTAAAAAAAACATGACAAAATGTAAATACTTTTTTTGAAAAATTGTAAATGTTCAGGAAGAACAATGATATACCCAGCTGGCATCCCTATGTCAATCCGATGTAGATTTGTATAGGATTTTTTGTAGGATTACCATAGAGGCGGATTTCCTACATCTAACCAACATTAGCACTACGTCATAACCATCGGGTGTACATAGGAATGATGTCATTCCTACACGTCACATTTCCATAGGCTTACTGGCTGATACAGTTTATCACAGGCTCCAGCTCAACTTCAAACACATGCACTTGGCAACAATGGAAAGTCCTTTTGGTTAGTCTGAACGAACATAACAAATGTTTGGGAGAAGACTGAATGAACAATCAGCAAATGTGAATTATGGGGATGACGAGAATAAATTATGCATATGATTTCACATACTGTATTCAACATTGCATGATTTTGTGTTACTTATACTACTATAGATGTGAAATGAAAATGGCCTGTCCACTGAACTTTGGAAATGGCATGGACATCACAAAAAAGAATAGAAAATCACAACATACGAAGTGCAAAGTGCATACTTTTGAGAAAATTGAATTTTTTACTGTGGTAACCGAAAGTAAGTTTTTAATCTGTATTTCTCTTAACAGTTTGATGCATTCATATTTCATCATGTGGAAACAGAAAGTAATATTTGATGCGAACTTTCTGAAGAGCTACAAAACTGTAATTAGGTCAGATCACTACTCAGTACATTTTGATTTTCAATTCCACTTATAGAATGGTTCATATAACTTACATATAATCTCAGTGGGAGGGATATAAAACAATCAGAAAATAAAATGTAAATTATATGCCGCCGTTAAGGGTTATCAACCATTAGACTGCATTCATCTTTGCCCAATTCCAGTTACCTCCAACAAAGGCAGGCGGAGGGGAGGGGGGGGGGGGGTGTAAGTGATGGAAAGATTGGAGACTGGGAATAAATGATCTCTAGAATGGCCTGTGTTTTAGTTCCATCAGAAAATTTGCCTGCCTAATTGCAGGCTATGACTTTGTCAACCAAATCAGTAAAATTTTGAGCATTCAGCAGAGCAATTTTTGGATAAGTTTTGTGGTTACCTAATCATGAAAAATTAAAAAGATCACATACCAAACAACTAAATAACTCATGATTAACTTTCCTCGGGAGGTCTGCATTCACTTCTCAAAAATGCAAGTTTTGTCATTACAGAAATGGCAACTTATTTTATGCCAGTAAACAATCTGTTCTGCATTCTCTCTGGCATGCATTTTTGGACACAAAAAATGAAACTTAATTCTGCGTAGACAATTTTAGCATAGTATGGTAAGCTTATCTAGAAAATGCTTATTTGCTCAGTTGGAACTGCTGCCCTCTCAGAAATGTTCAGTCTGAACTGTGAAGCTCAGTGGATCTGTCAAATATTTCCTCAAGTAGCTGATTAATTCATCTTTCTCCCATGCAAGAATTGTCCAACTCTCCTCGTCCAGCTTTATGTTACTCATGTTATTGCTGATTAACATTGTGTCATGTTCAGCACTTGTGTCAATGGATTCCATAGCCTGTTGGAAAGGAGGGTAAAAGGCTGCATGGCTGTGGTCTCTCCAATTGACCAGACAAATGCGTGGGTAGGTGTGCATGGGACCAGCAGTTTCTGAACCTGCCCAGTAAACAACAACAAATTGGTTAAGAAAACTCATAGAAATGGCAAATTGTAAAATCTGAAAATGGAGGCATCAAGATCTGTAGAAGTGGAGGGACAAACCGTAAAAATTGAGATGAAATTTCAAATTCAGAGCACAATGGCTGTTAGGAATCAGAATGAAATATTCCCCAAGCCTCGGTTGAAGGAAAAGAGAAAAAAAACAACAACATACTGCTGCGAAAAATTGTCTGGAAAGAAAAAGTGTAATGTTGAAGTTTATTGATTTAGTTCTGCACGTCATGTGTTTAAATTCGCTCCTCAAATTAAAGATATACAAGGCTACATCAAAAACAGCAAGAACAACATAAAAAAAGCCACCAACACCTGCAACATTGAGTGTGAGTTTGCAGAAACATGTCGGCATGATAATGGCTATATTGTGCTAGGAAGAAGCAAGATGATGGGACACAAATAGCAGAATGGTAGGACAGAAGAATAATTCAGCAGAAGCACCCACCAATCATCCGCCCAACATATGTAACAAAAAAAAATAAAGTGCAAATTTGACACATCCTGTTCAAGTCTTTCTGGATCAATTGCAATTCACTGGCTCTATCATGAAACCGCGAAAGTGCATTGGCACAACTAGCGATCAAATTTTCTTTGAACTCCTTGAGGGAATATTATTTTTACTACAAGTGAATGGAAGAACAATTTTTCAAATATGTAGGCCCTATTTATATAACAAAAATGTATCTAAGATAAGGAATGTATATCAAGAAAAACAGCTGCTTTTTGTCCTTTGTAAAATTCAGTCCTTTGCACTTGTGCAGTTTCCATGACAGGGCCAGCGAATTGCTGATTTCTTAAGAATATGATTTAAGCACCTGCATAGAATCTGTAGTAGTTTTTGGGTACAAAACTTCCTGCCCAGGCTGGATACAAATCCACATCCATAACCGTCACTGTGATGTCATTGTACAGTTCCGCAGCAACTGCGTGAAGCATCTGGCCAATAGACAACAGGGATATGGCAATAATATCTTTAAATGTGAGGCAATGGCACAGAACCAGTAATATGTCACAGCCACCCAAGTTAACAAACTTGAGCAATGATGGATGGAAGATTCATTAAACATCACATTATTGAGGATCACATTACACTAAAAAAGAGTAAAGGTGTACATGGACATATCTTAAAAGGTCTTGGGGTTCACTATATTTTCAAAACTTTCATTGAATTTGAGCCATAACTGAGTTGAACAGAGGAAATTGTTCCAACATTTTGAGCTGGAAACTCAACTTTTAAAATTACATCAGTGTATTCACCGAGTCAAGGGCCAACTAGCGCTGTTAATAGAAAATGACAGCAGACAGGATAATGCTTATAAACTGGCAAAAATAACAGCTCAATATTTTCAGCCATGACCATCATTTTGCTGGGTTTTTTGTTTATATGGTATAAGGGTTCAACAAACTGTATATCTTGATAATATAGAGAAGTTTCAACTTTTTTGTTCCACTTGGTCACAAAGAACTACAGGACACAGAAGACAGAATCTTGTTAAATTCAAGGCATCCTGGTTTCTAAGAAACAAAAGCATGTTGGTACTATGATGGTATGCAAGTTTTTGCTCTTTTATTTTGTCAAACAAGCACCTGGCCCACAGCAGGTTACAGATTTCAAGACATGCAATCTGATTACCGAGAAATTCCGGTGTATGCAAATAAAGATCAGCAATCAGTTTCCTACCTGCATGAAAAGACTGGACTCTGTCAAGTTCTCTGTGTGCCCCAGTCCTATCAGAACTGGATGTTCATCTTGAAATAGTGGACTGGAATAATAATACAAACCAAACATTAGATTTTATATCGTGGTTTATATATGCCCTCTCAAAGTTAGCCAAATACAACAAGAAGTTTATTAGACTTTTGATCCAGTACATTGTAGATCTATAATTTGCTGAATGTCTTAAAAAAACAAGCGATTAACAATTAACAACAGAACAAAATACTAGTTTACTACCGTTGCTCATCATTTAGTACATGTGTACTACAAGTACATTGTCAGGATGGGATGACTTGAATGAATTGAGTTGAAATTTATTGAGATGGTGAACCAAGATTGTGATGGATCTTTCATGCTGGAATACCAACATGATGGCTAACAAATTTGTAGACAGGAAAGAGAAAAAAATGTCACCAAATGTCCACATGAGAGCACTAACATTGAAAACGGAAAATAAGATAGATAGAATCTCCCTTTTTCAGTCACTTTACTATTAACAAAAAATTGTATATTTCCAACCAGCAAACCTATAGATGGAAATCCAACACACTGGGGTGACGCCAAGTCTGCACATAGGAATGCCATAATTCCTACATTGATCCACTGGTTCCCATATGGCGCCGACATTAGCTTGATATAGGGAACCCACCTATACAGTAGTTCTACCAGTCCTAAGGAAATCTATGTTGGATTGACATTGGTTTGCTGACTAGGTTTTATATATAGTTTTCACTGACTGTAAACAGTTCAGCATCATCTCTTTGAATACATGACACTTTCCTAACAGCAATAATATAAAATCAATAAGCAGAATCATTTCTTACTTATTTTGAGTGTGGAATATCTCTGAGGTCAAAAGTGTGACAGGAAGTCTCAGGTGGTCCAGGGTAAAGGAGATAAGAATTTGTGTGCAAATGTTGTGGTCGTCTTCACATTTCTGTCTGCCACTCAGAGCATAACTGGGAGAGACCAAAGATGATCAAAATTTCTGATAACTGAGAACACAGAAAATCATCAGTGATTCTAATAAGTATCATTTAATTTTAACATCACCATGACTTGGAGAGCAGCAGCAATTCACATTATCAAAATGTAAAAACCTACATTATAAAAAAACTTACACTATTTTTACCAAGACCCATCACCGCTCATACAGCTTGGATTTGTGTGAAATTTTGAAGGTGCCTTTTTTTCCACAAGTGAAAGGTTGGTTTTTTGGGTGGGGAAACTTGAAACATGGAGAAGTATTTTGCTAAGTTTGCTTTGTGTCTCTGATTGAACACTTCTGATCCTTTCTGTTTTCATCAAAGTGTGACCCCATGACATCATCACTTCCTGCCAATGTGTTCACTAGGCTATTAAATGCACTACCCAGTTTGCAGATTATTGTAATTTCATGACAGTCTTTGTCTTGTGTGCTGGTGGGGTGCATAAGTCATTAACACACAAGGGAATAAGTCTTAGCTAAAATCCAACTAACACACAAATAAACTTAAAGGAATGGGCAAGGTGAAGCAATACCACTGTAGTTACCCAGAACTGAAACCAATAAGAGATTTTTTGCAGGCAGCACAGGGGACATCGGCTAGTAAGTTTGCAAAAAAAAAAACAACAATCGGTAGGTTCATATTTTTATGATTATTTTTTCAAACCGCACCAAACTACATATAAATATGTTCATACAGAAAAAAGTGCAGCTACAATTCAATCTATTTGGAAGATAAATGATGTTGTATGATTCCCTAGACGACTGTCCACAAACAGTTGGTACAGTGCAGCTAGTGGCTTCAGCATGATACTTACTGGTGAGGGTTGTGAAATGTATGGATGTTTGCTGCTGTATCACCCTCAAGTAAACCAAGCAAAGGTCGGCCCAGTGACATCACATTGATAGAAACTCCATCTTTCCTCCCAAATGCAATCTGGCAATAAAAACCATGTTGCATTTCAAACTCAACTGAAATTTATTTAATTCTTTTCTGTTTTTTTCTGACCTGTCACAAGATCCAATTCTGCAAGAGTAATCACAAATCTGGCCAAATCACACGAAGTAAGCTACAATTTTAAATGAACTGAAGCAAATCGTAGCACAGAAGAACAAAAACAGATTGAAAAAAAAACAAAAACTAACTTCATTATTCAGTTCCAACTTTCATCATAATTATGAAGGTCAGAAAGAATAACATGTCACATAAGTACTAAAATTTTACAAGACTTTTATAAATATAAGAGATGCATTCAAATGTCTTGGGTGTCAGAGAAAGTGGAACAAGGGTTAACATACAAACAATTTGAATCACAGACTCATCAAGACACTTGTACATGCTATGGTATGAGTACACAAGTATGGTATTTATAACTGGACCCAAAAAAATGTACATAATCTTTTTATGTAGAAAACCACGGAAAATCCACGAGATCGCTACAGGGCTTGGAACAAAGTTAAAATATGCCTAAAAATGAAAGAAGCTGTATTCAGCACAATCCCGCGTTGGAAACAATAAGAAATGTTACAATAAACTGCAAAAGAACTTCTACCACATGGCTTGGCAACTTTTTCTACTTTTCAGGCCATATTTTAATGTAAAAATATTCATCCCAGTTTAATGTGTCAAAATTGATACAAACAGAGAAATGAAAATTGGCACTTCAATAAAAACATCTAGTACAAACCTGAATTATAAACAGGTATGATTTTCCATTCTCATGATCTAAGCAGGCTGAAATCAGCAAACATAAAATGTACCAAAAACACAGCAAGGAAACAAAATTGACAATTATCCCATGATAAAATCTCACCTGTGAAACAACCATCTGTTTCCCCTCCTGCCCTGTAAACTCTGCTGCAGGTATCTCCTTGCTGTAGACAACCTGGCAGGAAGCCAAGCCAAATAGGCGTTCACACACCACACGAAAACATTGCAGTGAGTAGAAATAATCACGGTTGTGTCGAGGTGCCAGGGGCAGGTAATGAGAATTTTTTGGAATTACAGTTGCTATCAGTCTTACATCCCTTTGCTGTGATAACAGATCAAACACATTTCAAAAGTATTTTCAAAATGATTCAGTATACAAGACAATGATAAACTTTTCTTGTGAATATATTCCAAAGTCACGTCTGTTTCTTAGGGCTTTTAGAGGTCATCTGCTTGACCTCAATCCTGGCTGTGAACTTTTTATATGTTATGTTTATTTGGTGTCTCCACTCATTTATATCCCCAAAATCTCTTCTTCTATTCTCCGCCCTGCACTAACTTATCCTCTGGTGGGTGGAAATGATTTTCTGACTACAGTCATCATCATCATTGCCTTTCTCACCCTGGATCAGGGTATAGGCCACCAACAAACACTTTCCATCCCTCTCTATCATGGGCCAGCCTCTTTACATTATTCCAAGTCTTTCCGCTTCGTTGCACATCATTTTCTCTGGCTCTTCTCCACGTTCCGCGCGGCCTTCCTCTTGATCTCTTGCCCTGGGGATTCCAATCCAATACCTTCTTCGTGATGCTGTTTCCTGGCCTCCTGAGAGTGTGGCCGATCCATCTCCATCGCCTCCTACCAATTTCCTCTCTGACTGGGCTCTGTCTTGTTCTTTTCCATACAATTTCATTGCTCACCTTGTCTGTCCATCTGATCTTAAGTAGCTTCCTCAAACATCTGTTGATGAAAACTTGGATTCTCTTTATGCAGGCCTGGGACGCATTCCAAGTCTCACATCCATACAACAGGACTGACTTCACGTTCGAGTTGAATATCCTCAGCTTTGTTTTTAGAGATATATCCTTGGTTCTCCAAATCTTGCTTAAGGACGTGAAAGCTGCCTGTGCCTTTCCAATTCGTGCTTTGACTTCTGCCTCTGTTCCTCCCTTATTGTTAATGATACTACCAAGATAGCAGAAGGACTCTACATCTTCCAGTGGTTGATCTCCTACTCTGACTTGTGCGCTTGGGGGTGCAACAATTTTTAGGACCTTCGACTTCGCAGGATGTATCCTCAATCCAATAGATTCTGAAATTTTGTTTAGAGCTGTAGTCTTTGCTTGCATATGGTCGTGTGTGTGCGACAATAGTGCCAAGTCATCTGCAAAATCTAGATCGTCCAGCTGTGTCCATGGGGTCCATTGTATGCCATTTCTTCCTCCACTGGTGGTTTCTTTCATAAGCCAATCAATCACCAGGACAAACAGAAATGGGGACAGCAAACAACCCTGCCTAACACCAGTCTTGATATCAAAGCTGTCAGTAAGCTCGCCATCGTGTACGACTCTGCAACTTGTCCCCTCGTACATGCTCTTGATAAGGTTCACCATCTTCTCTGGGATTCCATAATGTCTCAATATTCTCCACAGTGTTTCTCTATCGATGCTATCAAAGGCCTTCTCGTAGTCAAGGAAGTTCACTATCAGTTGGGAGTTCCATTCTAGCGACTGCTCTACTATGATTCTCAACGTGGCGATCTGGTCGGTGGTTGATCGATTACTCCTGAAACCAGCTTGCTCCTCACGAAGTTTTGGGTCTGTTGCATTCTGTATTCGCTTGAGAATAATCCGGTTGAAAACCTTTCCTGGGATGGAGAGAAGTGTGATTCCTCTGTAGTTACTACAATTGCTGAGGTCCCCTTTTTTTGGAAGCTTCACGAGGTGTCCTTCCTTCCAGTCCTTTGGAAACTTGCCTCCGATCCAAATCCTCGAGAATAGTGAGTGCAGACCCTCTGCAGCCCCAGCAGCATCTGCCTTCAGCGCCTCTGGTGGGATCTGATCTGGTCCAGCTGCCTTGCCTCGATTTAACTGCTTTATGGCATCATTAATCTCTGCTTTAGTCGGAGGGTCGCAACTGATCGGTAAATCATTTCTTGCGGGTAGAATGTCAGGTGGGTTGCTTGGTGGAGGTCTGTTCAAGAGGCTGTTAAAATGTTCTATCCATCTTTTTGCCTGAGCTTCCTTTCCAAAAATAGCCTTCCTGTTGTAATCCTTGACAGGAACTTCAGGTTTTCCATATTTTCCAGCAAGAGTCTTTGTAGTCTGGTAGAGGATCCTCATGTGTCCTCCTGTTGCTGCCTTCTCTGCTTTCTCTGCTAACATTCCTATGAACTCCTCTTTGTCTTTTTTAATTGATTTTTTGACCTCTTTAGCTGATGCTCGGTACTCTTCCTGGTTACCAACTCTTGAGCTTCTTGTACGACTTGCATTTACCTGTTCTTTTAGGTCTCTTCTTATCCTTATCAAGTCCAGTGATTTTCGACTGATCCATTCCTTGTGTTCCACTTTCTTTTCCCCAAGAACATCCTGACATGTCGATGTAAATACTCCTTTTACCTTAGCCCAGTGAGTCTCCAAATCTACTGTCTCTTCGAGGTCAACAAGGGGTTTGAATCTATTCCTCAGTGTCAGCTGGAACTCTTCCTTCTTGTCTCCATCCAGAAGGCTCACTTGAAACTTTCTCCTCTTTGTTCCTGCTCTGGTACCTTGTTTCTTGAGGCGGAGTTTGAGTCTTGCCAGCAGCATGTGATGGTCAGATCCAACATCAGCTCCTCTCTGTACTATGACATCCTCCAGTGAGCGTCTGAATCGTCGGGTGATGCAAAAGTGGTCAATCTGGTTTTCAGTTACTCCATCCGGTGAAATCCAAGTGGCCTTATGGATCCTCTTGTGTGGGAATACTGAACCTCCAATCACATAGCTGTTAAATGCGCAGAAACTTGCAAACCGCTCTCCATTCTCATTCATTTGTCCCAAAGCATTGCACCCCATAATGTCCTCATACCCTGTATTGTCCTGTCCTATCTTGGCATTGGCGTCTCCCATTATAATGTTCACATCTTTTCTTGGCAATGTGTCAACTATTTCCTGAAGCTGGTTGTAGAAATCGTCCTTGTCCTCATCGGTTGCTTCATTTGTTGGGGCGTATATCTGCACAATGTTCATGTTGATGTTCTTGTTCTTTGTAGTAAATGATGCCAATATAATTCTCCTTCCGTAGGGTTCCCATCCCCTCAGTGACCTCTGGGCGTGCTTGCTCAAGATGATCGCTACTCCTTCTGTATGCTTTTTGTCCTCCCTTCCAGAATACAAAATCTTTTCCCCAGAATTAAGTTGTTTCAGTCCGGACTGTATCCAGCGGGTCTCGCTAACTCCAAGTATGTGCAGTCTGTATCGCCTCATCTCCATTGTAACCTGGGCACTCTTTCCTGCTTCATACATGGAGCGGACATTCCACGACGCAATCCGGAGTGACTTGTTTGATGAAGGAGCAGTCAGGCCAGTGGAGTCCTTTCGGCTTTGTCCATTGTCCTTCATTGAATCTACAGGTGCAGATGCTCCCCCTTCTCCCAAGATAAAAGACTGATTTAAAGTATTTTCTGACTACAGTGATGGTGACAATTTCCACATGATTTCTAACTTGTACACTATATCTATGTTGATGTATCCTTGTTATTACTCATGCTTGTATTGTAGACATTAGTAAGACTATTTTATCATGTTACTACCAAGTAAATAAAACTGAGGCAAAACTACACTGGGCAGCCTCAAAATCTGTCATTGAGAGAACAGATGTACATCAAAATGCTTACCAGGTCAGAGACAGAGCCAGGGTCTTCAAGAGCCAAAACTGACATAGATGACTGAGTTAGTTCCCTTAACCAGGTAATAATTTCCCCTGTCTAAAATTTAAAAACAACAAGAAAAAAAAAAACACTTTACGACATCTTTTAACTTCTGTCATTATTACAGTACATACTGTTCTAGTTTGTTAAATTAAAATAAGACTTGCCTAATGCACATTGGAGCAAACTTTAATAATCATACATTCAGATTCCTATGTTCATGTATGACAAAGATGGTTGCATGTAATATCTTTTTTCCCCTTCTGGATAAGACCTAATTTCTCAAATTTATTAATTCCAAATTTGCAGAATGACACTTGAGTAGTCAAACCAGAATTCGTTCGTTCTAAATCTTTCTGAATGTCATCTGATGAAACGTTGGGCAAACCATTGCTATATTGCACAAATATTTCCTCAGCTCATAAACATTTCCAAAAATCAGAGATTCATTTGTGTGAAAAGACATGCCCCTGCTCACATTACCCAAGAGATTTACCTGGAGTCAGTGTGTGGCACAGGTATTGACAGATGTTTTTTTGCACTTCTCATCCGTTCTTTCTTTTACATAAACATTTTAAAAAGCAAAACATAAAATGTTTCCCACAAAAATTCATTTACCGCTATTGGTCCATGATAATCTCTCCTTATATAAGGCTTGTCCGATGTTGACAACTCACATTCCGGGGCTAGAAGTGTCACAAAGTTGCGAAATGCCACCAGAGACGGAAATCCCTGAACTTCCAAATTTTGACACAAGCGAACATCTCTCGAACAGTTCACAAGGAAGAGCTGGCTATTGTCTGGCAAGACATCAGAAGTAAATTTGAATAAGATTTTATTTTGTTTTGTCTTTTATTTACTTTCTTTATGTCTGCATGGAAAACAAGGCACCCTAAGAAACTAAGAAATTGTTTATTCTTTACTTGACAACTGACGGCAAACTTCATAAACATTTTACCTCAAAATAGGCTATCTGTATGTGCCAAAGATAAGACTTTGGACAAGCAAAAATCTTTCCACAGGCATTTTCTAACACATATATGCACATCTACGTAAAAAATTATAAGTAGACAGAAACTTTAAATATTCATTATTTTATTAATTTTTTCCACCATGCATATGGCAAGAATGAGAAAGTTTTGCGCTAGGCCAGGTCACAGAAATGGAGATTACCTGATTTCAACAGTTCCTGGCGTAATTCCTTAAACATCTGCATTTTCTGCCTACAAGAGCCACATCCATCCTTGACAAAAGCCAGCTGCAAGTAAATCAAACATACTGATATTCAAACAGAAAATGTGTCTGGGCATTTGAAATGTAACAAGATACATCATGAAATTGCACAGGCATTGCAATCTTAAATACATTAATAGATATATATAAAGAATCAATAGAGAACATAAATTTCCATCAGAAAGTTCACAGATTTTTGGACAAAAAAAGAGTTGACATAATCTGGAGTGGTGCACATACATTACATTTGTACAGTGTCACAACAGGGTCAGAGAAATGAAACAAAGGAAATCAGCAGGCAAAATATCTTTAGGCTCAGAATTTCTGTTTACATTGTATAATACAGTGGACATTGCTTAAGATGATGCCCAGGGGACATAAAGTTTAACATCATACTATCCATTAAATCATCTTAAGCATGTATGGAATTATCTATCTTAACTCTCACCCTGCGCGCAACGCCTTAAAGCCCACTGTCCAGTCAGTGACCTTACTCACGGAGAATCTTATATGGCGTCACTGACCCTTGCCACTGTACGATGACCACACACACTGTCCACATGGTTTGGTTTTTATTGATCGGTATGAAAACATTCCCTGCTATGCCTTAACACGCTGGATAATGAATTAACCAGCAAAACCTTAGTCTGTCAGTCTCTAACCAATGATCTGACTTATGATTCCAAACTGACAGCTGTAGTTTTCGTGAGAACAAAGCATGATAACTAGCCACGCCCTCCCAAGCCCTACACAAATGGTTTCATCCTGATTGACACATACTAATAAACCAATGTGGGCATTTGGGGCAATGATCATTCCAGATCTTGTTTCTGATTGGTTCATAGATGCAGACAACTCCAGATGGTGGTCAGCTTGTGAGAAAATGAGATAATATTGCAAATCTGTTGAGCAACAGTTCGCATGTCGATGTTACATCTTTTGAAAGTGTGGGGAGAACCTTTGAAAGCTTAGACTTTGTGATTCCGACCAGTGGTTCACTGGTTAACATGTCCATGTCACAATGCCTTTGGTTTAGAAGAGATACAGTGAACAATAAGACGGTGGTTACATCTCAAAAAGGTCAGTGACTTGACGCGTGAAAATACGGCTTGCGCTTGGCGTGGTCAGCTTGACCTTGCCGACTTTTGCGCCCCTTGCGGCGTGAGCGCTTGGGAAGCATGGGCGGCATTTGATGCCCTGCACAGGGTGAGGGTTAAATAAGCTATGTTGATAAAGGATGCAAGCAGTATTGTTATGTAGGTGACCTACCATGGTTGTTTTTTCCTAAGGCGGGGGTATTTTTTGCGTATAGGCCTATGTGTATTAGGGTGTGTTTTGGGGATATTGTTTTTAAAAAAAATATTCACCCAAACCGATGTTGTCTGAACCAAAGGGCAAAATTAGCACACAATATTACCTGTCAGTTAACAACATTGTGTTGTTAGGTGACTGTCAGAATGCAAGATACGCCAACTAAACAAAAATAGCTTGATTTTCCTATATTATTTAAATGTGAATATCATACAAGACCCTCCCTCTGGCCACACTCGCATCATGTAGCGCTGAGCCTAAACTAACACAATAAACATCGCCTATCTGCGGTGACCGAGTGGGCATGGTATTTGACACCTTTGTGGGCTTGCTGGTGCCGACTGTCTTTGCTCCGTGTCCCGTGAAAACAATAGAATCTCTATTGCATAGTTAAAAAAAAAAGTAAACACGCATGTTACGGTAGCTCCACGTGGTTAACCCTTTGCTCTTTCTCCTTTCTCCCTGTCGTAACCTCCGCTCTCAATGCCTGACCTGAGTAAAATCAGTGGCCCTATGAATCTTACGACATCTGATGCATCATTAACTATTACACTGCATTATCGATCCACCTGATGAATAACACATGGCAACATATTTGAGATCGCATGATTGCGAGGGATCGGTGATGCCAGGAGAAAAAAATTCGCAAAAATCCTACACTCATGGACAAAGCGATCACATCCAGTTGTACGCATGGCGCCTCGGGCACCCGCTGGGTAGGTGACATAACAGGTGTCAGCACGGCGAGGCAGACACAGAACAATGGCAGGTATAAGCTGTAGCAAAACGACGATTACGAAAGATGACGGCGTGTATTTTGATCATGACACGGTTTAGGAAAATCATACTAGGCATTTTTTTTCCTCTTTGGGACTTCAAAATGAGATCATGCAAAGAGTAAAAAGGGATAGAAAGATGTCATACTAAGCGTTTTTTTCACATGGAAATGAGGCTTTGGGGAAGGGATAAAAGCAAAACATCATACAAAAAGATCACATTAAGCGACTTTATTTTGAGTTGAGTCGACTGTAAACGCAAGATTACAAATTAATAGCTCTTTTGCTAATAAATGCTGTTTGACATTTCAAAGAGTTAAAAGGAAAATTGAAAGGAAAAAATGTACTAAGGTTTGTAAGAAAAATGTAGGAGCAAGCAGAATCAACATTACTTTTTTAACTCATTCACTTGTGGGTTTTTGCTTCGCCACAGAAAGCCAAATATTCAGCTCGAGTGGACACTGATTTTCCAACACTAATATCTAAGCCAACTTGTCAAAATATCAAATCCTATCCTGGTGCACTGATTTTCCTTTACTTTAACGTATAATATGTTAGATCTTCTGTTCATTCCAACCAAAAATTTCAAACTGGATAGTGTCGAGAGTTCCCGTCCAATTCCTCAAAGTTAGCATAGAGAATGGGTTAACACAGCAAAAACAGAAAGAAAACCTTTTTGGGACAGAGAGAAATGCGATAGCAAGATTTCACTAACCAATGTGACCCTGACATCCCGGTGCCAGCTGTAAGCATGAACTTTGACCTGTGACCTCTCCATCACAGCATCCCATAATGCCTCTGACATAACTGGAATTCCATCTGCTTTTGGCATGACTTTTTCCAGAAGGATCTGTCAAAGTAAATCAAATTGCTGAAACTTGTAGATTCAAACTCATTAACATTGACATGGCAAACATTCTGTCACACAACGCTTGTCTTACAGATGTGGAAAAACTGTGTCTTTGTATATAAGATGGGGAAAAAGATTTAGGAATGTGACAGTTACCAATACATATATGGTGCAATTTGAATTAAAAGCAAAAAAATTAATTTGAGATAGCTTATAAAACTCAAACTGTTACAAAGTGATATCACAATAAGAATTAGTTTGAAACTTATGAATGTAATTTGAGAAAACAAAATGTTTTGTCACACAATGAATCAAATACCTTCTACAAAAATTTCTATATTAACCTGTATAATGCACAAATTTACTTTCTGATAATTTTGAACTGTTAAGTGAATTGCCACAATGTTGAAACAGTTTGAAAAAAAAACGGTTTATCAATTCTCAACTGGTATAACGATGTACAAAAGTTCTACTTATACCCTCTGCAAATCTGCCACACTTTGGACTTTCTTGGTTCTTGATCTGACTGTAGATTTGATCAAAGGCTGGTCACAATCAGTCAGATTACTTGCCCAGGCTGTACAAATCTGCCCCCATGGCCCTTCATTCACATCAGAATACTGGCCAGAAAAAATTATCATTTTACAGAAAAGAACTGACAATAAGATAAAGTAGAATGCTAAAGCTGGGCAATTCTGCTATTCCACAGATCTGCCAGGGTGTTTTTCTTGATAACTTTTGGGTAAAACTTCAAAAAAAAAATTCAACCTCTTTAATGAAAAAAATAAACTTATTGTAAGTGTGGAAAAAATATTTTTAACATTGAAAACTAAACATTCGAGTCAGATGAAATAACAAACAAATCGACAACTTTAACAAAACTGAAACCACAGATTTTGATCCATCAGTTAAGGTAGTAACTGCTCTATCTTTCTACTTCTCACAAGGTAGCTAATGACAAAGAATCACAGTTCAGAAAAAGTTAGTGTAATGCTCACCCAGCAATCCTAAAAAAATGCGATGCCCAGGATTGACGTCAAGTGTGCGCTTAGGAATGGCACTGTTCCTGCATAGATCTGCTGGTTACGACATAGTGCCTATGTCAGTTCGATGTAGGGATCCCACCCCGATGGTAATCCTATCAACCTTATGGAAATCCTATGTAAATCTACTTCAGATTGGCGTAGGGAAGCTGGGCAGGTTCATTTTGCTCATTAACTATTTGTTAACGTTGGGATTTTTAGCCTTCAACGTACAATGCCAACTTATAATTTTTTGTGAAATTCTGATAACTGCATGGCAAAGGCAGCGCCACAAACTACCAGTATAGAAACCCTGGCAAGATACCCTGACAAATCTGTCAACAGTTCCACTACTCACATGCATATAATCCAGTCTCTTGTAGGGTGAATATTCCCAGATTTTACCCCATACATCTTGCAGCAGAACACCACTGGCATGCAGAGCTTGAGTCAGGTAAAAAGTGCTCGGATGTTTTGTTGTCAAGATTGTCTGGTTTACTGTGTCCTTGCCTTTTTCTGAAATTTAAAAAAGGAAACGAACCTGAACATTTTGGCCCTTTGTTTACACAAACTTATAAACTTATGATTACAACAATTGAAATGGTTAATTCAAGACCAGGGTTAAGGCACATTTGGGTCATTTTGATAAAAAGCCAAAATACTTTGGACATAACCTTGTTCTTGCATTGGTGCGGCCCACTTTCAAATCAAACATTCTCAGCGCGCGCCAGCTAATGACAGAAGAATAATGTTGCAATAAATAGATAGCCTTTTTTGTAGAGTTTCCACTGATATGCGCAGTTCTATTTTGAGCAAAATGTGACTTAACCTCATTCTTGAACTAACCTCTTCAATTTAGCTCACTGGGTTCTGAAACATGAATACCAAAATTTATTTTCCTAGTTTATTTCAATGAATGTCCAAAAACATATTTCTTTTTCCCTACTTTATCTATGTGAATGCCCAAAAACATAATTATTGTTTCCCTACTTTATCTATGTGAAAGTCTAAAAACATATTAGTTTTCTACTTTATTTATGTGCAAGTCCAAAAACTTATTGTTTCCCTACTATAACTATGTGCAAGTCCAAAAACACTGTTTTATTTTTCAGAAGATGGAAGAGGTTGCTATGTTGACCTGCCACTGATAACACAATGTCACAGGGACAAAGTCCTGGACAAAACATGCTCATGTTTAGATCTGTTTCAGCTGAGCCTGGTGGGTCAGGGAAGAAAATCTATGTGTTGAAATGAACTAGACACACACAAGGAGAAACAGACACATACCTCGTTGAAATACAGCGACAAATGGTACAGACTTGAAATGTCTGGTGTTGATGTACCTGGACATAACTGGAGACAGAGAACGATTCTTAAAAACTAACTAGATCAAAAGAACAAACGACATATCCTCTATGGGACCATCTACAACATATGTTCAGTTCTGGCAATATTATCCCCTATCCCCCCCTTCCATTTTGTATGAGCATATGAAACCATTAGAATAATGAATGACCTTGTTAAGACCTTGATATTTTAAAACTATAAGTGTCATTTTGAATAGTTATTTGGCTGTTTCTTTGTTTCATTGGATACATGACTGATCTTTACACAAGCCTTCAATTTAATTTGCCTAAAAAGAAAAAAAAAGATATAATACATCCAAACTAAACCAAGTAATCATTGCCATAATTGCAAAGATAATGTACATTGCCTAGAAAATACCCCCCATGTACTCTTTTTGTAAGCTGGGAGCAAACTCCCTCTTTCCGTTGCAAGCATCTGAGAGTCTGTTCACTTTCCAGACAAAGAATGGAAAAGAAATCTCAACCTATCCAAATGAATAATGTACTTCCAGCCAGCAAACCTTATGGAAATCCGATGCCTAGGACTGATGTCAAGTTTGCATATAGGAATGACATCGTTCTTATTCAGATCTGCTGGTTACGGCATTAGTGCCAACATTGGTTTGATGTAGAAACTCTCCCCTATGATAATCCTATGAACCCTGAGAAAATCCTTTACAAATCTTTGCTGGATTGGACTGGGGATATTGGGTGGGCCAACATTAAATTTAAACTATTTTGAATGTTTTTGACTTTTATCATCTTTTGACGGATCATCGTAATTCCAAATTTTATTTTAAAAATTGTAATTTCAGACAACTGGTGTTTCTGGCTTCTTTCTGTCCCCAGTACATTGTTCCATTACTATATATATTTGTACATTGTTCCATTACTATATATACTTGTACATTGTTCCATTACTATATATATACTTGTACATTCTTCCATTACTATATATACTTGTACATTCTTCCATTACTATATATACTTGTACATTCTTCCATTACTATATATACTTGTACATTCTTCCATTACTATATATACTTGTACATTCTTCCATTACTATATATACTTGTACATTCTTCCATTACTATATATACTTGTACATTCTTCCATTACTATATATACTTGTACCAAGGACTACTATATGAAAGGACACACAGGGCCGATCTTCTGACTTCGCTAGCAAAGGCCATTTGATTATTGACACCTACAGCCTTATTATGACACCTAAGACTAACCAATTGTAACCAATGTTGCATCCAAACATAATCTCATTAAATAAAGCAGTTTTACCACAGTTAATGACGATACCATACAGTAGAACCTCTGGCATAAGACCTCAGTATGTAATAACACATGCAATTTGACCTTGAAATCAACCTTTTCTATTGGATTTTTTTTAACCACCTTAATTATATAGCCCATTCCATGAATCAGGACCATTTCTGTAGTCTTATAGCAATGGTTCCTCTGTATACAGAAACGAAAAATAACTCACCATGTTGCAGCCCAAATTAGTCAGCGAGCCGTGCCTTCTTGATGGAGGTCTGGTACAGAGCTGAATTTCTTTGATGGTCCTTTTCCAAATTATGAATCCCATGCAGAAGAACATTTATTTTGCCAGGCGTTGTAGCAGATGTTTAGAAAATAATGCAAAACCATAGTAGGTGTTCATGGTGAGAAGAATGTTGACAAGTCTTTGACGGCAGCATGATTTATGTTTGGATTTCTTCACAAAGCACAAACCAATCCTTACGAACTCATATGTGCACACATGTGGGACAGTCAAACAACCCCTTGAAACTGCTTGGATGAAGTCTTTTACTTCGCTTGACAATAAACACTTCAGCAAGTGAACTGAATCGTACAACAAAAACCAAGCTCGCTGATCATTCAAAGGATGTACAGTCTCAAAGTCAGTTCTTCTTGTGAATAATTTGCAGTATTGCTGATTGATTTTATGATTGTCAGTCATGGACCCTAAAACAATCCCACCTGTCTTCTCAACAACAGCAGCAGCTTCCTTGTCAACAGTGAATTGGTAGGCAGCTGTTAGGTTGTGAACAGGGGTAACAGATACCATAACACTAGGTCCACCATGCAAACATTTTTCATCATGACACATAACATAGAGCTTGCCTTGGAGTCTGGATCATTTTTTGACATGCCATTGACAACACTCCCTGAAAAGGCGACTCTTTGGCGAATTTTCACTTCATCGACTAACAAAAAACAATGTTTCTGCTGAGCATTCTTTGCTTTCTGAAATGTTTTCTCCAGTACTTGGTCAACAACTGTAGAAGAGATCATAGACTGCAGCTTTCGTCTACTTGGGAGAACAAGAAAGTCACGCAGTTGATGGTAATTACAGTGAGGGAAAGATTCAATTGCAAAGCAGTAATCTGCCACCGAGAATGCCTTGTCATATATGAGTTGAAGCTGTCTTGTAAGAAATTTGAGTTTCTTGCCTTTGGCAGCATCAAGCGACTCTTAGGCTTGAACTTGTTGAAGAGTCGTTGCCACTTTTTTAACAACACCATCCACAGGAAGGTCATAGTTAATCGCTGAGTGCACAGCCTCAAAGAATTGTGTGTAGGATGACAGACCAGTGTTTGGACTTAAGATTTTACCCAAAGGCACGTTAATCCCATTCTTGAAAGCAGAAAGAGTAAGAGGTGAACACAAAGTAGATTTGTTGTGAACAATTATTGACAGGAAACTCTCTCTGTAATCTTTCACCATGAAAATACACACAAATTTGTCTTCTGGATGAGATATGAGAAGATTTTCATACTTTTTTAACAACTCTTTGTCAGGAGAAAACTCAGAAAACGAAGTGATTCTGTCTTTCTTAATGAAATAGTTCAGCTGTTGATCCTCAGCTTTAGGCTCGCATGGTGCTGGTTTTGGTGTTGGCAAACAAGAAGAAGGAACATTAAAAATACTTGGTGGCAACACAGGCCGAGTATGTCCATCTGGTATCTTGACCATAGGTGTATCCGCTGGCCAATGTCTCTCACATATAAAAAATTTTGTTGGGTCGACAACGAAATCCTCACGTGGGGGGAGAACGTTCAACCATTTCTGTTTTTCTTGTTCGTCTTTAGGTAGTTTAAACACACGGGATTTGTTAGATTCGTTGTAGTTGCCTTTGCAGTTCACAACACCACACTTGTTTGGCATTTGAAAGAATATAAATCCCACAACTTGCAAAAAATATCCACCAGTATCACATTGTTTCACATGTCTATTTCAATGTTTATATTTTCCCACACAACCAAAGCACTTGTTCCGGTAACGTGTTGGATATTCACTAAGTAAATTAATGCCAACATATCGTATGGAAAATGTGTTTACTTACTTAACTGACATAAACTTCATCGCATCTTATTAGTCTAGATTACTACGCTAAAGCGCACTATTACGTTCAGTCTAAAAATAGACTATTCATCAGAAACTGGGTCAATGCAATGGCCTTCGCTAGCGAAGTCAGAAGATCGGCCGTGCGCGTCCTTTCATATAGAGGTCCTTGACTTGTACAGTCTTCCATTACTATATTTTCTCCATTTGATATACAAACTGTGTTTTTCCTCAGTTATTCAGATAAAAAAAAATCCTACCTGCTTTTTCTTGAACAACGTCAACTAACGCAAATCTAACCATGACCGAAGCAGACTGGAAATCCTCAATGGTTGACTTCAATAATGTGAGAAAACTATCCATGTGATTCGCCCACCAAGCATAAAAAACTACAATATATGGTCGAAACCGTTCTGACTTTTTCACTGTCAGAGCTTCCCATTCAAAGGTTGTCTGCAAAAACAAATTTGCACTGAGTGATTGAAGAGTGTTTTTCCAAAAACTGGGTAAGTCAAAATTTGCATGAGTTATGGCCCCTTTCAGATAGTCATTCATAATTAGGTGTTTAAGTGTTCATTCAAAACTTGCTATGTACCGTCTTATCCGAAAAACACTCTTCAATTGGTCAGGGAACATTATGTACTGTTAGATAATACAAAAAAGCAGAGTTCCACCCCCAAAGTCATGACTATTTTCAAGAAGATTTCAAGGAAATTACAAGTAAATTTTTTTTTTAATTCGGAGAAGTTGTAGTTCAATTATACATCCCACCAAATCTAAGGTATATCATTCTGAGCATAAAACATATTGTAAAGGCAAAATCAATCTTGAAATATAAATGTGTTAAAATATTAAAAAAGAATCAGGGTGGGGTGGGCGGCAGAGAGAGAGAGGGAGAGAAAGAGAGAGAGAAAGAAAAAAAAATCAAGGGGGAGAGAGAACGAAAAAGACGGAGAGGAGGCGGAGGAGAAAGAAAGAGGGGACAGAGGGAGAGAGAGAGCAAGAGAGAACCAATAATATCTTTACTACTAGACAAACCTTATTTATTTTTCATTTTTCCAAACTTACCAGATTTAAAAGCTTAATTCCAGCAAGATGGGAGACCACTGACACTGTTATCTTTTTACTGTTGATGTCCTGTTTTTGGAAAACTAACGTCTTTGCATCTATTCTTTCATCTGGAATCCCTCAGATAATGAAACAAAACAATGATAAAAGACCTCTGAACTAGTGGTGGGTTCAATAGCAAATTCTACTATTTGAATAAATTATATCAAATATTCAGTAATCTTTATTCAAAATTTGACAATGTTTCAAATATCTGAGCATTTCCATACAGAATATATTTGAATAGATGGCTTCATGCCAGATAATTGGAAGTATTGTATTCATTACTCAATCCCTTCAATAATTCACAGCACTCAATGACTTTCTTTGCAATCAGGCTTATTCAGAAGTGTGTTAAATTTAAAAAAACTCCCCCCAACTGACTGCTTATGGAACAAAAATTTGCAGACCTGAATGTTGAATAATTCAACAACCACTCAAACAAATATTCGACATAGGTCACTATTCCCTCTCCCTGTTCTGAGTGTGCATCTTTGCAGATAGCCTTCATTCTTCTTAGCTCCCGATAGAAAAAATACATACCAGATTTTACCAAAACTATGACAGCACTGTGACCACGGATTCCAAAGTGTTGTAATATCACACTGAAACAAAACCAATCAATGGTTATTAACCAGTATGTTCATGAAAATCTACAATTAGCTCCCCCTTGTCCACTCATTCATGATGCATTTTTTCCGCAATCTCTCTTCCTGCCTTGTACATCTACATCTGTGAGTTTGCTTGTTGTTTTTTTTCTTCAAAATTTCATTCCATCTCCTTTCACTCTCTCCAACTATTCAGCCTAGTCTATTTGCTTCACCCTTTGACAACTATCTACATTTCTCCGGATGGCACACTTCTCAATCTCAGGAGGCTTCATGCAAAGCCCAAGGTGAGAACAGACACCATCAACCACTTTTTGTTTGCTAATGGCTGTGCTCTCAACGCTGCCTCCGAAGCTGGCATGCAACACAGCGTTGACAAGTTCTCTGCTGCCTGTGACAACTTTTGCCTCACAATCAACACAAAGAAGACTGAGTAAAGCACCAGCCAGCCCCAGGAAAGCCCTACGTTGAACCAAACATCTTCATCAACGGGCAACAACTTAACACGGTGGAGAAGTTCACATACCTGGGCAGTACACTCTCTCGTACAGTTGTCATTGATGACAAGGTGAATGCCAGACTCCCTAAAGCCAGCGCTACCTTTGGCAGACTCCATAAGAACGTTTGGAACAGAAGAGGCATCACCCTGGAGACAAAGCTCAAAGTGCACATGGCCACAGTTCTCACCACACAGCTCTATGGATGTGAATCATGGACTGTCTACAAATGCCATACTAAAAAGCTGAACCATTTCCACACCACCAGCCTCAGAAAACTTCTTGGCATAAAGGAGCAAGAGAAGATCTCTGACACAGAGGTGCTTACTTGTGCAAACTTGCCCAGCGTCTACACCATCTTGATGCAAGCTCAGCTGCCCTGGGCAGGCCATGCAGTTTGCATGCCAGACTACCACCTCCCCAAGAAACTGCTGTACGGTGAACTCCAACATGGCAAGCGCTCCCATGAAGGCCAAAAGAAGTGCTTCAAAGACACTCTGAAGTTTCTCTGAAGGCCTTCAACATCAGCCACGATACATGGGAGCTCACTGCAATGGACGCACTAAGATGGCGTTCAGCTGTCCACAAGGCGCCAAATTCTGAAGGCCAACAGAATCGCTGCAGCAATGCAGACAAACCAGAAAATGTGCCAGCAAGTCCCTGACATCTGTCACCATCCCATGTCCACACTGCGTCAGAACCTTCCGGGCGCGAATTCAGTCATCAGTCATCAGTGATCAGTCATCTGCACACCCACAGACCCAAACTGCCCACCCCCAGGGTGACTAGATGGTCCTTGTTGATTCCAACGGATGAACCACACACACATGTTTCTCTATCAGTTCTGCTTTACCAAGCAAATCTGATATCAAGCCATATTAGGCACATTTTACCTTCTATGTTTGGACTTGTGATGGATGGTAATCCTGGCCAGGGTAAATCTTCTTTTTAGATTCTGCTCCACCTAAAATTAAACATAGAACTGATTTATTCATTTTAAGTTTAATGCTGTTACATCTGCCATAGTCACAATTATTACCAAATGAAACAAACCGTCTGGAAATAACAAAAACAAAAAAATGATAGAACTCAAAAACCAGCTAAAATGATAAACATAATAAGGAAAGTGCTCGTGTGACCTTCTCCTGCATACTGATGATATTCTGTAAACCTATTGTTCTTCGTTCTTTGCAGTCAACCAAGTTCTCTCAGCTTCAGTAAAAACAGTGTGTGATTATTTAAATTTTAGGGAAATTATCAAACTCATGGTAAGTTCAGATAACAATCTTTTGCTCTTGTTTTCAATTGGTTTTATTTTCTTGCATTCACAGGATGAAAGTTAATCTATCAATACAAGTACCTCTTCCTCCAACCCTTAACTATCTGATGTCTGCCTTGCTCCCAGGAAATGACTGAGGGATACATCCCAACTCCTCTTTCAAATCAAGTCAGCTTGTTAGATTTTCTGCAAGGAATGTCCCTCCAAGTTGAGACCCTTCCTAGAAAGGCCTTTTCTAAACAGAAGGTTGAAAATGGGGTTGAATGTTGGAAACAGAAGCATCCACTAGGACCACAAGTTCTTGGCTGTGTCTCCTTACAGAAATCAGAACCCACTACACATCTGCCACCTCCCCACTTATTCATCCTACATTAAAGAACTCAGGAATGTACATCGTTGAACACCTGGCATGTAGGTAAAGTCATTCCAATTTTGCTTTAAAGCAACACGGTTAAAATACATGAACATGAACAGGGAAATGCCCACCCGAGCCAGGATTCTGTCAATGTCTTGTGCTTGCTCCAGTGAAGGCAAGGCGACAATGGTGACCTTGTGGGATGCCATGGATGATGTAATGCTAGACAAATCATCCTTCCACTGACGACTGTACCGTCTTTTCTGTATTGAACATAAAACACAACAAGATGAAACTATAATTTGAGAAGTGTCTGTGTGGGTGTATGTGAGGTGGGGGGTGATTTCAAGGTTGTCCCAAATGGATTAAGATCCATTATGTTGACCCCATTTTTCCTTCCCAAAATGACTGAAGCAGATTTCATCATTTCTAAACACTTATACAGAGTTACATACTGCAGATACTTTAGCCTGTACACCAAGAGAGGAAAGGATTTTCATTATCACTGAAAAGGAAAATTGGAGAAAATAACAACTCATCCATAAAAACATACACAGAAACCAGAAGATGCATGTTTTAATAAAACTCTGATTTCATACAGATGAAGCAGAAACCACACAGATGCGAGTTGTAAAAGATTTTCTGTTACCAATCAGGGGAAGTAACCATGTTATGCAAACCAAAGTGGAACAATGAAATTGGAAAAGACAGAATACAAAATGCTTGAATTAAACAAAAGGAATCAAATCTTATAACAAAACAAAACAAAACAAAAAAAATTGGAACAACAGAAATGTTAATTCATGAAGGCAACAATAGTTTAACAGCAGTGAGAAAACAGCAACAAAAATAAAATATGTCTGATAAAAAATAGTAAGAAACTTGAAAGGGTGGCTAAGACACAACACATGGCCACACAAAATATAATTGCATGTAGCATTAATCTTTGTTCTACGTTGTGGGTCTAATGTACCCAGAAGCAAATAAAAACATTTGCAATTATCTTATTTCTGAGACTCCTTTCTTGAAATTCCACCTGACCACACTGCCCATCTTCCCACAGTTTTACAAATATGCATGTGCACCAATGTGCATGCTCACCAGTGCATTTTTACTATTCCTATCTGTGCATCCCTGGGTCTCACACATGTTTAAAGAAGTTTTATTGTCGTTTTAAAGAGGGCTTTAGTGTCATACCCTTGGGTGTGAGTGTCACAAATCCCAGACTGGGAGATGTAATAATTATAACAAGACAACAATCACGAACGAACAAGTATAACACTTAACAGAACAACCCATCAGACTCACACATCTATTATACATAAAGATACAGATAAAAGTGCAATTACATACACTATATTATTGAATTTACTACCGTCCAACGGCCTTATTCCCACATGCACTCTTCCTCGGGTCCACAACCCGGTAGTTACTTTCTAAAGACACTTCGGCCTCAGCTTCTCCTCTCCCTGTCTTAATAGCACATTAATATTTCAATGGCACCGCCGTCTCTCAATAGCCCCTTCCTATTGCCATAACACATTAGCATTCCAATAGCACATCAACATGGCAATAGCACATTAGCATTTCAATAACACATCAACATGGCAATAGCACATTAGCATTTCAATAGCACATTCACGATCATATATACGTCCCTGTCGTTGGCCAGACTGCCACGACTCATGTGCTGCGACTGTCCTACACGACAGCGTCACTCCTGGCCTATGTGTGGCCTTCGGCCCTATGCTGGCCTATCCCCTGTGCTCACCGTAGGCGGCGCTTCGGCCCGTCCCCGGCACCTACAAGAATAACATTACATTGGTATAATACCATACCATTACTATTCACTTCACCCCTCATTACAACTCATGAAGCGTACACACAATAGTCCACCTTTCACTCGCCACACATCCTACGGTAACACACCTCCACCGTAGTACACAATACTCACTCTCGCTACAAATCCATGAACTTAACTTACATCTATCGCTCATGGCGCACATTGCTATATACAGTATCAAGGACTTCCACATTCCTCACATATACTTATTTACATCATGGTCATAGACGAATATAATACATCAATCATAACTATTATCAATCATCGTTTCACCTACCAGTCATCACTGGAAAAACACTACTCCCAAGTCTTCCGACTGCTCTCCTTATGTTCGCCCTCTGGGGCTTTCTCCTGCGTCCGTTCCCTAGGACGTCTTAGTGTGCAGTGTCAGTAATACAGCGCTCTCGCCTCATTCAGACCCCCACCACTCACAACATGCACGCTTTCCCTTACCCCGTGGCCTAACTTTATTCTAACCCTCTTCTCGTAACTACTGATCCTCGCTCACTCGCTCGTGACAGTGAGTCCTGGGGTCCCAGATACACCACACTCCAAAAGAGAATTTTTTTATTATATCACTGCTCGTATGTTCCTGGGTCTGACAGACACCATACATTTAAAGAGGTATCCTAATAAATTATTCTTTAGGAGTGTAGTGTCGATTAGACACCATTACAAATGCCTTGCGTAGTTTTTAGCAACGTACGGCTGAGGTTACAAATCTGTGGGATATAAAGTGACTTGAACTGACCGTCCGTTGAATCCATTTTGCAATGTTTTGAATACTGGGGTGTCCTTGATAGTCCACAGTCACTGTCAGTCCAAGGAAGCATCTCAACAGAGGAAAATTTGCACTGCTTGTTACTTGGGTAGATCTTGATTCTGTGTCCTGGTTAGGACAGACAGCACAGACTGATGGTTTACATGAACATCCTACTTTCTAATCATGAAAAGTTGATTTGATTTTGAAAAATTATTTTAAAAATGTACACGCCACAGTCGATCTGTTACAAAGTAATGAATTTAAATATACCCGCACATTCAATCCTCAGTTGTCTATTTCCCTCATCTCTCACCATTAAAAACAACTAAGAATAACACTGAGATCAAATAAAGACACACAGCAATAACAGAGATGTGTAAAAAAAAAAAAGAAAACGAGTGAGTTTCACTATGGCTCTTAAATCCTTCTCTCAAATACAAATGCCTGTCTAATATCAACCGCCCAGTCACAGCCAGATCTCAGGTATGAAACACTCACATTTGATAAATTTACAGCCCCAAGTATGACATTTTGAAGACTGTTCTTCTCTCTGATTTGCGACAATGAGGCTTCCAAATCACTCTCTGTATCTGCCGATGAAGAGCATATGGTTAGCCTAACATTGGTACAAAATCATTTTCATGGTAATAGTGTAAACCTCGATTTGGGTTCACTCATTGATCATAAAATTCTTTTGACCTACTTCAAACAGGCAATTTCTGAACTTTGACATTGTTTTAATTTGGGATTTTTTAATTCCTATTACATTGTACATGCAAACAGTGCGTACACTTGTAGAGATTTCCATTCCATGAAGTGCATTCAGCTTACAAAGATTGTAATCAGCCATATCAGTTAACTAAGAGTTAAAAACAGTGACTTTTTTTTGTATTTTATATCTGTGAGATTAACTTTAGTTTTTATGTTTCATGCCAGTTTGTGGTGTGATTTGATTGATTGCAGAATATTTTTGGTTAGGTTCCAACTGTAATCCAGACAGTGCGATGCTTCAGAAAACAGCTATAGTTATCTTCCAAAAATTAATGTAACAACAAAGAATATTTTGGCAATCAGTGAGAATTTTTCAGGGATAAAATTCCATCCTACCATTGTGCTTGACAATGGTACAAATAAAATCTTTCTGACCATCTCCAAGTCTTCTCCTCAGATCGAGTTCTGACACAATGGGGAGCTCTTCACAACCTGGGTGGAGAAAAAATAAAATAAATTTTCTCAAAATCTCATTGTATTTGCCTCCACTGAAGAATGGTGAAAGTAAGCTGATCAGCTGTATTTTGATTAAGGATGTTGATACTCTTATCATTTCATCCAGTAATGTTGTTGCCATTAGACAGGCTTTTGTTGATATCCTTATTTTAACATGCACGAAAAATGTTTCATGATTTAAGTTAAGATTTATTTGAAATTGTTTGCCACTTCATCTGGTCCATGATAGGTGGGAATTCAATTTTCACATTTTTTTTTAACCTTATAAACACGAAGGAGACATAGGCCTATGTATTATACGTAAATGGGTAAAGGGCTTTCATAATGCCAGCAAACATTTGATCCACAAGGCCTAGAACATAAATTATGTCAGGCCAGAGTTTTCTGCTATTGTATGACAGTACACAATACAGCCTGCTACTGTCACCCCCACTGTCTTGTGGGTCATCTCGGGAGAGAGGAAGACTAGGGGAAGGTAACCCTGAATACAAATACCACACTGCCTTGTGTGTTGCTATGATAGCAAAGGCTATGGGAGTAAACCCAGACAGAAAATCAGGAGTGGAGACCCGAAGGTGGTTGTCAGGGAGAACTGCATCAAACTGGCTTCCAGCATCTCCTGCAGCCGGACTAGTTCCAAATGTATTGACCTGGTCTCTCCCTTGGGTTTAACTAGAATGGCAGAGAGAGGGGTGGTGCCTCTGGGCAAAGCACCATCTCTTAAAAATAGCCCAGGCAAGGCAGCAAAACGAGGAGGCGTTTGCTCGGGCTGGCAGGCGTCTGTCTCTCCTCTATAAGCCCACCCATTTCCGATTTGGAGAGGACACTCCAGCCATCCGTTACGGATGGGCACAACACGGGAGGTGGCAGTTACCGGTGATAAGCTCAATCCATTTGGCGTACGGATGAGCGCCAGGGGTCCCCTCTGTCGGTGGGAGCGGCTTTTCAGCTGCATTGATCAACTACCGCCCGCCGTAACCTGGGCAGCCCCCAGGCAGTTGGGTGTTGTTCCGCCACGTCAGCCTGCTTCATAAGGTGGTTGGAGCTAGACCAAAAGTCAAAAAGCTGACGTAAAGTGTGCACCTGGCAAAAACAGAAAAATACTAAAACTTGGTACCTGGAACGTCAGAACAATGCGCCCAGGCTTGCAACAGCAAGATCTCACTAATATTGACTCCATCAGGAAATCCCAAATTATTGATCGAGAACTTCAGCTACTAAACATCGACATCGCTGCCCTTCAAGAAACTCGACTTCCCGACTCCGGGTCAGTCAAAGAAGAAAACTACACCTTCTTCTGGCAGGGCCTTAGCAGCGAACAGCCGAGAATCCACGGCGTGGGCTTCGCCGTAAAAAACTCCCTTATCAATTCGATCGCAACTCCAATTGGAGTGTCAGAACGCATCATGACACTCAGACTGAACACCCGGTCTGGTTTTGCCAACATTATCTGTGTCTATGCCCCAACACTTACCTCCTCTGACGAAACCAAAGACATTTTCTACGAGGCATTGCAGAGGACTCTCCACAACATCCCTCTCACCGAAGGCCTGCTAATTCTGGGTGACTTTAACGCTCGAGTGGGAGCAGATCACTCCGCATGGCCAAAGTGCATTGGGCACTTCGGCATTGGCAACATCAACGAAAACGGGCAGCGCCTTCTGGAGCTATGCTCCGTAAACTCATTATGTGTTACAAACACGTACTTTGACCTTAAGAGATGCCAAAGAACATCATGGCGCCATCCCAGGTCTGGCCATTGGCATCAATTAGATCTTATTCTCTCAAGGAGGAAGAGTTTGGGCTGTATAAAAATAACTCGTTCCCTCCACAGTGCTGACTGTGACACCGACCATGCACTGGTAGTCAGCAAAATCAAAATTTCGGCCAAGAAAATATACAGATCAAAAGCCCCTTCAATCCCTAAGATCAATGTAACAGCAATCAGAGATGAATCAAATAGAAAGTCATTTGAAAAGTTATTTGCTGAAAGCATGGATAATGTCACCCAATGTGACTCGGTAGATGAAACATGGAACACTCTCAGTTCAAAAATTCATGACTGTGCCATCAAGTCTTTTGGGCAGCATAAAGTTTCAAACAACGACTGGGTAGCCCAGAACAGCGAAATTCTCCTACCTCTCATTGAGCAAAAGAAATCTGCTTTCAATGAGTATAACAAAAATTGCAATCAGAGTACAAAAACTTGTTTGAAAAATGCAAAAGCTAAACTTCAGCTGGAGGTAAGACGTTGCGCCAACAAATACTGGACAGACTTGTGTAACAGCATACAAGAGGCAAATGAAAAGGGAGATATGAAAACCGCCTTTAGTCAGATGAAAGTAGCTCTTGGGCCAATCATCACCAAGAGCGCCCCACTTAAGTCTGTAAATGGTGAACCCATCACAGATAAAAATGAACAACTGAATAGGTGGGTAGAGCATTACTCTCTGTTGTATTCAACTGAGAAAAATATTCCACCAGATTTTGAGGAACACCTCCAAAAACTGCCAATAATGGCCGAACTTGACGCTGAACCTTCCTTCGTCGAGCTTTCCAATGCAATCGACCACCTGTCTGCTGGAAAAGCCACAGGAAGTGACAACATTCCTGCAGAGGTATTAAAAGACCTAAAAGGCCCACTATTACCACACCTGTATAATCTGTTACTGCAGTGTTGGAAAGAAGGCGTGATACCACATGATATGAGAGACGCCAAAATTGTCACACTTTACAAGAACAAAGGAGACAAAGGCGACTGCAACAACTATCGAGGCATATCCCTCCTCAGCATTACTGGAAAGGCTTTTGCTCGCGTCATCCTCTGCCGCCTTCAACAACTGGCGGAAAAAGTCTTACCAGAAACACAATGTGGCTTTCGAAGCAAACGATCAACTATTGACATGATATTTGCACTTCGGCAAATCCAAGAAAAATGTAAAGAACAAAACAGGCCGCTTATAACATGCTTTGTGGACCTAACAAAGGCTTTCGACACCGTAAGCCGATCTGGCCTGTATGCAGTCCTTAAATCCATAGGCTGTCCACCAACATTGCTAAAACTTATTGCATCCTTCCACACTGACATGAGGGCATGTGTCAACTTTGAGGGCTGCACATCCAATTCATTTGCTGTAAACAGCGGTGTGAAGCAGGGATGTGTTCTTGCTCCTACCTTATTTGGTATATATTTTGCAGCCCTACTCAAGAATGCCTTTGGTCAATGTTCAGGTGGAGTACTTATTAACACCAGAGTGGACGGCTCCATTTTTAATGTTGCCAGACTAAAAGCAAAATCTCGTACAGAGCATATTATGTTACAAGAGCTCCTCTTCGCAGATGATGCTGCAATCGTGGCCCACGATGAAACCACGCTCCAGGCTCTCATCAATAGCCTTGCCAAAGCCTGTGACAAATTCATGCTAAAGATCAGTGTCTCAAAAACTGTAGTTTTGACACAAGGCTTGAGAAACCCCAACCCAATCATGCTGAATGGCTCTCCTCTGGAGCAAGTGGGAAAATTCTGCTACCTAGGCTCAACCATCAGTGGTAGCACAGACATAACAACTGAAATAAATGCCAGAATAGGAAAGGCGGCCACAGCTTTTGGCAAACTCTCAAAAAGGGTGTGGAACAATAGCAAGCTGACCATCAAAACAAAGGTACTCGTGTACCAAACTTGCGTCCTAAGCACCCTGCTGTATGGCTCAGAGACATGGACCACCTACTCCAAACATGAAAGATCCCTCAACTCCTTCCACCTGCGCTGCCTACGCAAAATTCTCAAGATCAAGTGGCAAGACAGGATCTCAAATATCGAAGTTCTGAGCCGAGCCAACATTCCATCAACTCAGGCTCTCCTAGGCAAAAAAAGACTGCGGTGGCTTGGACATCTCCACCGTATGGAAAATGATCGCATCCCCAGACAAATTCTCTACGGGGAACTTGCTACTGGCAACCGACCCAGAGGTAGGCCACATCTGCGATTCAAAGACACTTGCAAGGTCACGATGAAAGCATTCAACATCGACCCCAATGAATGGGAGAACCTTGCAAATGATCGAAGCAGATGGAGACAAAAATTGCGCAGTGGCACGCTCGCAATAGACTTCAAGGCAAAAGAAACATACCTGACAAAACGACAGAGGCGGAATGAAAACACTCGCCAAAGTGAACCCAAAAGACTGACCTGCAATCACTGCCATCGCACTCTCGGGTCAAACATTGGTAGAATAAGCCACGAGAGAAGCTGTCAGTCAAAGTGAAAGTGAATATTCTAGCTGCTAAGACCGTCTGTAAAGACGCTAAAGGCCATATATATATATACATATATAGTACAAGATTATGGTGAGAGTAAAATATCAATAACAAACAAAACAAAAATGAGCCATGAAACATTGGCAAATATTTATGACAAACTGTCAGTGAAATGAACGTCATATTCGAGCAGCAGTAGGCTGGCATCGACGATTATGTAAGCCAAATAATTATCTCATTCAAAGTAAAGTATACCGATATTCTATCTAAACAGTGATTTTACAGTATTAAATTGTCAGGACAGTAAAATATCACCAAAAAAGTCGGGTAAAGGCGCATAGCATCGCTAACCTGCACCTAGAAGAATCGACAGAAGCACTGAGATACCGAGAAGCGTTCTTGGCAACATTGCGTTGAAGCAGAGTGATCTCAACCTGGTTTAGGCCTACTTCGAGTTGTTACTTTGTCGGAAAGAACTGCCCGATCGTTAAGCCGTCATGGAAGAACTCGTGGGTGCTTTGCCATTGTATCTGCTAATTAGTCTAAAAAAAACAACTAAGTTAGTCTATTAAAAATGCCTCACACGGTAATATATATACGTATGATAGATAGTCAGTGATTTCTTTAAAAATCCATAGTCTGAAAATATATTTCAACTGTAACAGTAGAAAACTGGCAGATCAGGCACAACTACTAGCACGTATAAATTTTTCTTAAAGTTTTTTTTTTTTTAAAGGGAAGGTTTAGTTTCAGTTACACACATCTCATCGTGATCTATGACTTAAATATGTATATTTCCTTTCCTGCAGAAATTGGTAATGTATGAATCTCATGATCTACTTTCCTATAAGAACATGGCCCGCCTCGAAGACACCAGCATTTAGGTTTGTCGGACAGGACTGGTAAGATTGGGTAGTCCCATATCGTTGCCGTCGTGCACATATTATTTCATAAGTGCCATGGACCAAATTTTACAGGGGAAGGAAAAAAGTACTTTTCTCTTGTAAATCGTGATCTGTGGTCATGAGATATTATGCTCAGTTAAATCCTTGAAGGCAGAATTAATATTCTTATAGTCTTTGACAGCATCACGGTGTGTGTGTGTGTATGTGTGTGTTTCTGTGTGAGATGAAGCTACCAACAAATACATTAGGCGGTATTTTTTTCCCAACGGTATTTAGCAAGAGATTTATTTGGTATAAGTACACATAGCATGCAGAAACATGCAGAGACAGCCATTTTTTTAAATTCATGACCCGCACATAAATGTAAAGCCATAGTTTTTCAATTACGTCTTAGCATTAGTAGAATATAGTGTGCTAAATTTATTCATTAAAATAAAATAAAAGCGATGGTTAGGTAATCCCCAACTGTTTTGAGGCTGAGGCAGCAGACCTGTTCCTAATTTTTTTTTCTTTTTAATAGTCGAGTATTATACTGTTGTAGTTTATGCCAATATAAAGCACACAACTGTGGAGTCAGCTGAAGCATAAAATTACCTTACAAATGCGCACCAAGTCAAATTCATTGTTTCAGTACGGACACTGTACACATAGCCAAAAGTCACTCGTAGAGGGCAGGACATGTAATGAAAATGGCTGAAAATGTTTGACGGCTTGAACATGTTCCACTAAATCACAATACTCTGGTAAATAGGAACATTTCTATCCGATCCAAGAGAAGTGGTTTTGATTCGCAACATATTTTCTGCTTAAACTGAGACTGATTATCGACCTAGGAATTCATCCTCATGAATCAGGCTTATATTGTTTCATGTAAATTACTCGGTAGATTAGTAACTAGATCTAGACTAGGATCTAGAATCTAGATCTAGATCTAGATTAGATTCTAGATCTAATACTGGGAGGAGTACCTTATTCGAGCGCCACTTTGTCAGATTGTCAGATTGATAAGTAACGACGTGAGGGTCTAGTCAGTTTGTATCATCGAGGCCGTAGGCCGATGTTCTTCTGGGCAGTAGTCAGATTGACATATCAGGGAAAGCCCCCGGGGTAGCTATGTATCATCTCTTTTAGTTAGTTTCTGGTCTTTGGCGCTCGAGTACGGAACTCCTTCCCTAATACTATTGGTCTTTACTCAGAGTCAACCAGATCTAGATAGATTTAGATCTAGATCTAGTCCAGATTCGGCACTACCGGATAAGTGCGGTCCGGTAGTGCCCCCAACTGATCCTCCTTAGTTAACGGAAGGACTTCCGAATGCGTTACAGTCCGTGTGAAAACAATACATAGCTACCCCGGCGGCTTTCCCTGATATATCAATCTGACTACTGCCCAGACGAACATCGGCCTACAGCCTCGATGATACAAACTGACTAGACCCTCACGTCGTTACATATCAATCTGACAATCGACTATTGGAGTGGGCAAGATAGGGACCGCACTTATCTGGTAGTGCCCCAGATTCTCTCGATATCTGGTAATAGATCTATTAATTAGTATCACTGTATAATTAGGCTACCTGTTCACCCCAACCCACTTGTGATGTTATAAATTACAATTTTCTCTTTTAATAGTTTTAATAATAATGGGCAGTTCTAATCTATGATCATAAGTTGCTAGAAATCTAGAGTCTAGATCTAGATCTAGAGCCTAGATCTAGGATCTAGCTAGATCTAGATAGCTAGGTAGATCTAGAGTCTAGATAATGTCTAGAGTAAAAAATGAAAGATCTAGATCTAGGTCTACCTAACAAATTCTGCTGCGCTTATTTTGCAGATTTGAATTCTGCATTAAATTTCTTTTCTTTTCATTATAATTAATATATATTATATCTAGATCTAGATCTAATAGGGGCCGGACCATATTTAGGCCTGTATCTAATCAATCTGAATTTTTTTACATTTTTGGGATATTTCTTAAACATGTCCACAGAATCTGTCATGTGAAATTTAATTAATTTGACTCTGTCAAGAGTTGGATGCATTTATTATTTAATTTCCAGATCAAGCCTTTCCAAATTCCAATCTAGATCTAGGCCCAAGATCTTCGGTACTTTGGTCTAGATAGATCTATATACAGTCGACTCCACTTAAAATGAGGTCGCTTAAAATGATCTTCTTTTTGTATGATGTTTTTCTTTTATCCCTTCCCCAATGCCTCATTTCCGTGGGAAAAAAACGCATAGTATGACATCTTTCTATCCGTTTTTACTCTTTGCGTGATCTCATTTTGAAGTCTCAAAGAGGCAAAAAAAAAATGATTAGTATGATTTTCCTAAACCGTGTCGTGGTCAAAATACACGCCGTCATCTTTCGTAATCGTCGTTTCGCTACAGCTCGTACCTGCCATTGCTCTTTGTCTGCCTTGCCATGCTGACACCTGTTATGTCACCTACCCAGCGTGCGCCCGAGGCGCCATGCACATGACTGGATGTGGTCGCTTAGTCCATGAGTGTTGGATTTTACAAATTTTCCCCTGGCATCACCGATCGCTCGCACTCATGCGATCTCAAATATGTTGCCATATGTTATTCATCAGGTGGCTCGATAATGCATTATAATAGTAAATGATGCATCAGATTTCGTAAAATTCATAAGGCCACTGATTTTACTCAGGTCGGGCATTGAGAGGGGAGGTTACAATAGAGAGAAAAAGCAAAGGTTTACCCACATGGATGTACCGTAACATGCGTGGCCACAATATTTTTTTTCAACTATGCAATAGAGATTCTATCGTTTTCACGGGACACGGAGCAAAGACAGTCGGCGCCAGCAAGTGAGCAAGTCCACGAAGATGTCAAATACCATGCTCACTCGGTCACCGCAGATGGGCGATGTTTATTGTGTTAGTTTAGGCTCAGCGCTACATGATGCGAGTGTGACCAGCGGGAGGGTCTTGTATGATATTCACATTTAAATATATTTAATAATACACGAAAATGCAAGCCATGTTTGTTTGGTTGGCGTATCTTGCATGCTGACAGTCATATAACAACATAGTTAAGTCGACTGACAGGTAATATTGTTTGCTAATTTTTGCCCTTTGGTTATAATGGAAACAGAACATTTTCCTTAGAAATTTTCAGACACCATCGCTTTGGGTGAATTTTTTTTTTTTAAACCATATCCCCTCCCACACCCTAACACACGTTGACCTACACACAAAAAATACCTCCTCCGTAGACAAAAACAACCAAAGGTCACCTACATAACAATACTGCTTCCATCATTAATCTACATAGTTTATCTAAGGTAGATAACTTAATAATGCTTAAGATGATTTAACGGATAGTAAGATGTTAAATTTTATGTCCCCTGGACATCGTCTTAAGCAATGTCGACTGTAGACAGAATCTAGATCTTTGGAAGCGAAGGTAGATCTGGGGGAGGTATCATAGTAAGCCCAATCAGACACAGTCAGATTCTGCCAGCAAAATGTACACCAAAGAAATCATGGCAGAAGCTGACTAAAATTATGGCAAGCACTTCTTGTCTGCCAGTATCTGACTGTGTCTGACCGGGCTTAGTTTGAGACCTCCTAGATCAGAGCCATTCTGTCTGTGTGGATTGAAGATTATTTCATGTATGAGAATGCAAAGGGTTTTAGACCGGCCAGTTAAATGTAAGTTAGTAATTTGTAAAATGAAGTGCTTATTCGCAGATGGGGGTTTCTTGGTTTTGTGACGTCTACTATGGAAGAGTTCCCCCAGCCTATCAGGGTCTGTGGTAGCGCAATGACTAGCATCTGCGGTTATCAGATGGAGACTGTGGGTTCGATCCAACACCAGAGGTGTTTTTTTTTACTGCTCATTTATTAGCAATCATTTTTTTTTTCCAAGGATTTTGCAAAATCCATGTCATGGGGAAACTGATCATAGTAGTGTGCTCTAGATTACTTTTTTATTTATTCCTCTTCATTGAATGGGACAGTTGCTAGTTAGTTAGAAATAAAAATGTAAATCAAATTTTAAACACATAACTGACTTCTTTTGGTTAATGTGAACTGAAAATTTCATCTCTCTCCATAGTTATGATAGTAACTTAGATTTATCATGTATTTACTGAACATTTAATAATATTTTGGGGGTCTTCTGCTTCAGCTGTTTGTCATGTTTTGTTTTATGACTTTTTTGTTTGCATGAAAGTTTAGTTCATTTTTATTTGCTGTGACCAGCATTCTCTGTGATTTCACACAGCCTGACAAAATTAGCTAATTTAATACCGATCTATTAAAACAAAAAAAACTCCTTTCACAATTTAATACTCTGGAGCAGAGCGACAATGATCAGTAGGGGAAAGGCAGACAAAAAAAAGGTCAGCTCTTGGGGACATTCGAGCCCCCTTTACTGACTCGGCAGGCGAGTTTACTTATTAGTAATATGAGCATGCCACCGAGAAACCTGAGTAAAAGCGTTACTATGGAAGGTCTCTGTAATGCTACCGAGGACACGATAAATGATAAGTATCACTAAAAAAAAAGACAACCTGTTGCATCATTACCGTAAGAAACATCATGCGTTACCCCGAATCGAGCCATCTTACTGAGTGAAGAGCCTAATTATTCAACAAAACAAGCCAGAATTGTGATCTAATTTCTAAAGGAGCTCTTCCCTAAATAAAAAATCACAAAACCAAAAATCCATAGATCTACGAATAAGATTCTGAATCTGATCTTATTCGCAGACGTCTGCGAATAAGCGTGGCCTTTGTAAAATGGTTGGTATGACATGAACTTTGAGCAGTGGTACGTACATCTTCTTGATGGTAGCTCATGATATTTCTTGTGTTTTGAGGGGCTGTAGTTTTATGGGGATGTATGGATTTCCATGGTTCTGTCATTTCCTGGTTTTAAAATTCTTTCATTGATAGTTTCAGTACGCTTTTGCCAATACTGATAGTTATTCCCACTAAGTTATCTGAATATTTCTTAGGGAAAAGTTCAAAGTTCACTTTTTTTAAAGATTGTTCTGGGATTGCTGGAAGACCCTTGGTTTCATATCAGTTGAACATCTTGCTTTGCAAAACAGTTACCTTGCTGTGAACATGCATCTTTCTGACCACAGAGAGTTACATTGCCAATCATCCTGTCAGCAGTGTAAGCATGAAGTTCAGACAGGGAGGAGAGATTTTACAGATTATTACTACTTGGGCCTTAACGGTTTTAACTTTTTTTTTTTTTTCGGGTGCAAAAATGAGACAGAACAAAAGTTCAGATCAAAATGAAAATCATAAACTTCTGTGTTTTTAATTTATTTTAACCCACATATATCAGTCAGGTAATTTGCATTAAAATTAGCTTCAGGGGCCAAAAAGGTGAAATGAATCTCTGAATGTAAAAGAAACTATTCTAATTGGAAATGCTAATTTTGTTTTGTGGCAGTATAAAAAGAGGTCAGCTGCATCATTTCTTGGCCTTTGCATTGTTTCGCACTAGTTTCCAATATCAGCTATCTCTATAGAGTAGCGAGTATCTCGATAAATTACGACAACCTCTACTGCCAAGCACTGACCTAGTGGATTTCTATTTAAGCCTCTAGTCTCAGCCCCCATTTTTGCATGTGTGTGAATTTTGAATTCACGAGAATTAATTTGTTCTTAGGGACATAATTAATTGATTTTTCATGATTGTTTAGTTGATTTATTGTGTATACCATCTGACCCGCGCAAGATAAATCTTGCAGATTCTTTGTAGGAAGCCCAACAATGTTTATTATCTAGATCTAGGCTACATTAAAAGCAGCATTTTGGATTCGATGCAATGACTAAAAAGAACTTATGCAGAAATACACAGATGTGATTACATTGATTTTCGACTGCCAGTGTGTAAAGAGAGGTCAGAGACGGACTTTCCAATTATGATTTTTGATTCTACTTGTCGAAAATGCGTCTCTGTTATTGCGGCTCAAAAAATTTTAATATAAATGACAGTAAAGACTGATTTTTGTTAAAAATGAATGTGTCCATGTAACTCTTTGTCAAAAATTGATGCAGTACACCAAGTTTCATAATTTTTTATGGCGTAGTCGCAAAGTTTTAGCTGCTTTCACAGGTTCACCCTCTAGCCCAATTATAGTAAGATACAGATCTATGAGATTGTTAATGTTGCATTGGAACTGAATCAGTCTTTGATCTTTCTCTGTATTATTCATCCTGACAGACATATTATCATTGTTGTTGTGGTTTTGCTTATTTTCAGATTTGCCTGCTGTTGGTGTGATTTTTATTCAGTAGTCTTAGCTACATTATCATAATACTCATCATGTATGACACACCCGTGAGTCTGCAGAATTGCTGCGTGGACTTCATTTGTGATAATCTGACTGCCCTATGTGAGGTGCAGCCAGCAGCAGTCTCTGACAGCAAACAGAACAAGATGGTCTTCAAGGATCCAGAGTCATGTTTCCATGCCAACCTCTCAGATCAGTTGTTGTCAACTCTGAGTGAGAAGGGCAAGCTGAATGACGAGACACTATCTCTGTTTGATCCAAATGTGACTGCCCTGCGACATGTAAGCATTCAGAATGCCCCAGTGACAAGTCGAGGCCTGAGAATTCTTAAAGGACATAGAGTGTCCCAGCTTGAAATTACAGGTATTAAAGAAGTCACAGTCAACGATATTATCGGATGTCTCGGAGAGTGGACATTATCAAATCTCCGCATCCTGAATGTCAGCAGAAACACTTTTCTCAACAATTCAAAATTTTGTGTGGTCGTCTCTCTCTCAAAATTAAGAAATCTACACACACTAAATGTGAGTTTTACAGAGTTTAATCGTCATGGTTTGGAGATAATAGCTGAGGACCTTCCTTGTTTGGAAGTTCTGGATATTTCCTGCACGGAAATCAATGACATTTCACCACTGAAAAAGTGTAAAAATCGTTTAAAGTCATTAAGTATGTATAATTTGCAATTACATAAGAACTCAGATCCTATAGGAGTTGTGAGTGAACTGATACACCTCGTGCATCTGGATGTCTCTAACGATGCAACTCGAGAATCGATCATCACCTCGGTGGCCACGGAAAGATTTCAGGTTCCTGAGTATCTGTCCAAATATGAGGCAAATCCAAATCTGGTCTCTTTAGATGTGTCTGGGGCTGCGGATGTCCCTCCATGTGTCGTCGAGTAAGTACTGAAGTAGTGTGGTTTTTCTTTGCCTCAGATCCCATTTGTCCATAATGTTTCATTTTCATGAAACATATGTCCATAAGATCAAATGCACTCACAGAGACTATACCAGCATAGGTTATAACCACATTTGAATTCCCTGGTATTATTTTGTGTGTGTTAGTGTTACCTTGATGGCTGAGAAATATGGGCACTCTTAGTAGATTGGAAAACATAGTGATTTAAAATAAGGGCAATTCTTCTCAGTTGATTAATTTAAAGTTTATAGGTCATTGAAATGTGCACTGATAGTGTGAAGCATTTCACTTAAGATGCAGTTGACTCCATCCTTTCCTATTCCTTGAAAATCTGCCCTTTTGGCAGTTTCACAAGAAAAAAAAAACATTCAGAATTCATCATATCCCATATAAATATCAGAGATCATTACAGGGGAGATGGATTTTCTTCATTTGAATTAAATATATTGCATTCACAAAGCACATGGTTTTAGAATTATGGCTGTTTATGTAAAAAATTCCTAGTGCTGTTGTACGTGTGGCTAGGTCAGGTGTATTTTTTTCTGATTTCCCTTTTCGGGTTGAACTATAAGATTTTTTTTTATATATATATATATGTAAGTTTTTCGCTTTTATTCACTTTTTATTCTGAAAGTCGGTGCAGATTCTGCTTCTGGGCTGACAGGATCAGTCAAGAATGTAGAGATATTATTGTCTCTTGTCCCTTGTTAAGTTTTCTTCATCTTGTGACCCCTCCCCCATGTTTTTGTTTCTATTCAGATCATTTTTGGAACATCACAGAAGGTTATCTTTCTTTGGTTTGGCATTGACCTCCATATCTGAGTACGAGATGTTCCAGCGGGAGAGCAGTTGGTACAGAGCACATGCAGATTTTAAGGTTTGTTTTACACTGTCTGTATTGTAGAGTGGACATGGTTTTTGCAGTAGAATGAAGCAAGCCCAGTTTTGGGTAGTGAAAGAGCAGCAGAGGTGGATTGCCATTATCTGAAAGTTCAGGAACATTTTATTATGTTATACTATATAGTATCCCCTTCACAACGACGCGTTTTGCATTCCTGTGTACGACAGGTTTTTTTAGCCATTTTGGTTAGCCAGTACAACAGCGTGCGAGTAGTTGTTAAGATTATGTTTTAAAACTGACTGTGATCAGTTTATTTGGACAGTTATTGGGGCACCCAGAGTATCGCAACTTCCGTGACACACTTAGTACGGCACACCGGCAAAAATTGCACAATTTTGTGACGTACCAGGTACATCACTTTGGGGTTGAAAGGGTTAATAGGTTTTAAAACAAAGTAAAATGGAACTGAAGTGATACATGCTATGCAGCACATATTTGCATCTGTTCCCTTTTGAATTTTGACTTGTAGATTAGATAAAAGAGTAATATTCTGAACTTGGGGTTGTGGTGAACTTGTCATGTCTTATTTGTCTGCTCATTGTTTAATAAATGTACTTTCTTAGAGTGCTGGATGTAATATAATCACCCAAAACATTGCAGTGCCTGGTTTCTAAATAGTGAAATAACTCAGATACTCAGAGGATGAAAAATAATTTTAGAAATATCATGGTTATGTACCATGTTGCATGTAGTATTTTTCCCATGGGTTGAATTCAAGAGTGTCAACTGATTGAATTTTTTTTTTTTTTTTAAATGACAAATAAGTGAGAACTTTGTCAATACATTCCTGCACAGCATTCAGTAAAATTGATTTGAGCTAACTCCCTAGCCCAGCTTTAATTTCTTCATATCTTTCCTTGAACCAGGTCTCAGGGGAGTCAACAGAGTCTCAGATAATGGAATCGTTACGACGCTATCTGCCCCGTAGTGCGTACATGCAGAAAGCTTTGTTCAAACTGTTCAACTTGTCTCAGGGTACTGATGAACCAAGAGAAGATATCATTAAGGTAAACTCTGCATGCAGTCAAGTTCATTCTGGTCATTTTTTTTTTTTAAGTTGTATCATTTTCGTTGTATCACTTGGCTCTTTTCGTCTTGAAAGACGGTCAGCAGCTAAATTCACTCCTTTCTCCTGCAGCTTCTTTCATGGCTTATCCTACCGATGTTGCATAAGCAACTCCTATTACAGTACTGGCAGATAAGAGAGGTGCCGTGAGATTGTGGCGGTTTCTCCTTTCTTACTTGGCGCTTCTCAGTTTGGTCTGACATGATGTTGTTCTGGAAGTGTTGGACTCTAGCTCTCACTGAGGACTTCCAAACTGAACAGTCCTCTGCTAGTACTTCTCAGGTTCCAGGGTTAATGTTACTCTTTACCATTTCGTTCTTGCACTTGTCCTTGAATCTTAGCTTGGGGATCCTGCTGTCGTCCATTCGTTTTACGTGACCTAGCCATCTCAATCTTCGTTTGCACAGGATGGTGTACATCCTCGGCAGTTCTACTTGTGGTATCAGCACTGTAACAAAACCATATTATTAATTTGTCATTATACTAAGAACTTTTTTCATGCTATATGTCAGATATATACAATCAGTGTGCCAGCCATGAGCATGCTATTTTCAGAGGTGGGAAGGAGACACTGTGGGTGTGTTTTATCAAACTCTGTCATGTGTCTTTGGTAAGTCTTTCCTGTCATTGGAAAACAATGTATGTAGAGAGGCGAACATTCATAAAATTTGGCTTTTTTTTTCTTTCCTTCCCGAACAGCTTGTGTTGCCAGCCATGAAGAGTCATCCGAAAATCTTGTCAGTGCAGATGGCGGCTACAGCTTGTCTCTATAACCTAACACGTGGTGATGTTGGTCTGAAAATTCATCCGGTGATGCTCTCCAAATGTGTGGATTTGACATTAACTGCCATGGAGAATTTCCCCAATCATCAGCAGGTAAACATGGGGGCATGTCGTGACACTGGCCGGGGCCTATCATGAAAGTACGAAGGGCCTAACTGTACAGGAGTATATTCCTTATCTTTACTACATTTTTAGTGGTCGATATTTGATTTAGGTCCATGTAGTCACCATTAATCAACAGAAAAATCAGATTCCCTCAGGGAGTTCATGGAACATGGGCTAAACAAGAGTTGTCATCTGCGATTGTGTTTGTGCGGTTTCCTACATCGGGCCAGCAGTTTTCATACGTAGGGTCAGCGGTTTTCTATTTAGTTGTTATTTTGATGTCATTATTTTTCAGAAAGTTTTTTGTTAGCTTTGCACTTATTCCTTTAATGTAGGTGATCAGGAAACCCAGAATGGGTGATATGATGGGATTTTGCATTCAGTGGGAAGGAAAATACCAGCACATGCCAATGAAATATCTTCATTTCAAATGATGATGATTATTTCCCCCCCCCCATTTGCAAAGATTTTTGTCACTGTGACTGAGTACAACGCACACAGAAAGATTAAATGTAATCCAAAGAGATGAATCATAACACTTGGGAGAACAAAATAATTGGCCCTGGAACTATTAACAAAAGAGAAAATAAAATTCAAAATTTCATAGAAACCCAGGCACAGCAAGTTTAACAATTCAAACTAACAAATGAATGAAAATTGCAAAGCTAGCTGGTTACTACAGCAGATATTTGGATTCTTGGATCCAGTGAGGTAGCAGATGTGTGAACAAATAGGAAAACTTCTCTATGAACAGTTGAGTTGACATGTTCTCACCTTGTGTGTACAACTGTTCCATTCCAGCTTCAGAAGAATGCTCTGCTGACCATCTGCAGTGACAGAATTTTACAAGAAGTGGTAAGAAATTACAGTTTTGTCAGGGCTATTATCAATCTTTCTTTCCTTTTTTTTAATTTTTTTTTTTTATAGATTTGTTCACAAAACTTATTGTCCATTTGAGGGGTGGGGAAGGAAGGCTTCATGCAGGTCATATCATGAAAGTGCACCTGTATGAAGGACCTAAGTTTACAGCAGCAGTTTACAAAGAAAACTTGATTTGCTTGATATGTATTTCTTGTCTTAAATATGTTTTTAATTACAGAAATAAATGATTGAAATATTGTACTCTCTCTAATCCATAGAAAAACTAAACTTGTCATGTTTTGTCATAACAAGTTTTCTTTTGTAGGGATGACAATTGGTTGGTCTAGTGTTGACTGTACATTGTAAAACATTGGTGCAAAAAGCCTGAGACACAATGTTTGCAGCAAGATTTTGTCAGCTGAAAGAGCCAGGTGGAAAAACAACAATAGTCACATATCCATGAAACTGAACAAAATTGATAGTTTAAGTTTGACAGTCTCCAAGTGCATTGTTAATGGAGATAAAGAAAAGCAACCTGTTTCATCAGCAGGAGGCTTTATTGTAGTAGAAAAAAACTGGGCTTTGGGGCAACCACAAGGCGGCTGCCTGGGCAAAATTTGAAAAAGAACAAAGCACAGAAGCAAGAAAAACAAAAAGAAGACAAGTGAGGTGTAAATGTCAAGGGCAGGGAACTCTCCTTGAATAAAGACCTAAACTCTTTGGGGGCAAAACTAAACATTGCAATAACTTTTTTAGAATAACCCAAAAATCTTTCAAATTGGACTATGGGCGTTCTTCCAGCTGTTGTGTCATTTTCTCAAACAGTATTGTCCATAATTGGCATAATTCTAATGAAACTGTGGATGTGCAGCATCAAACTTGTCAGCTTGGATGAATGGATGAATATGTAGCCTACATGAAGCAAGTAGATGTTCAGTTTGTATGAAACATGAAGCATGACATTATAGTTTGTGACATTTGTGACATTTTCTTGTTTGTTGTGACAGAATTTTGACAGATTCCGGTGTTCCAGACTGGTGATGGAGTGTATGTGTCAGTTTGATGACGCCTCCATGAACAGAATGTCTGTGGCCATCTGTTCTATCCTGGCTGCAAAGGTAATCATACTATAGTGTATAATAGGGTGAATATGTAAGCACCTAAAACTTTGTGACTACGGGTCCAAAAATGAGGAAACTTGGTGTAATGCTTCAATTTTGACGATAAATTTATTGGACACCCAGGCTTTGGACAAAATTTGGCCGTTAATAATTTTTGAACTGCCAAATTAATAAGAGACGCATTTTCATTGAGTAGAATTGAAAAGTGTGACCGGAAATTGCATTTTACTTCTCTTTTTACACATTGCTGGCCGAAAGTCCATTTGATCACATCTGTGTATTCTGCAAGGAATTTTTGTATAATAAAATGATGTTATAGTCTTTGCATGGAATCCAAGGGCAGTTATTTACATGACCTAGATCTAGATGTACAGCTAGGCTTGGCACAAGGAAAATTTGCAAGATTTATCTTGCTCGTGCTGGTTGGTGTATATGAGACCAGTGATGAACAGCTACAGATTCAAATCTTGGATTGTGTATCAACCAGTAGGAATGTATCTCTTCTCAGGGAAAAACATAAAATCAAGAGAGCAATTGAACAGAAATCTGTTGTTTTGATATAAGGTTGTTGTTTTTTTTTGCGGACATGATAATAAAGTATAAAGTGCTCTGCACCTAGCTCAACTTAGCAAGTTGTCATCTGCAGTTCTGCATATGTACTTGCAGTTTCTTGCTAGAGCCAGCACATATTCTAATTTTGCACTTTTCTTTTGCTTCCATCAGATTTCCACAGAACAGACTACAATCCTTGGCGCTAAAGCGCGCTATATGAAGAAACTTTTGATGTTGGTGGAAGAAAGGTTGATGAACCATGAGCTGGACATTACTCTGAGATTTACACTGAGTGCATTGTGGAATCTCACAGGTATGAGGGCAAATAACAAATTGTTAGAATACTAATAAAATGTTCAGACCTGTGAAGCTGAGCTAATACTTGACTATACATTGTCTTTTGCTTTACTCAATCTCCATTTTTCACAAAAATAGAGACAAGGATTGCTAAGGGCTAACAAAGGGCAGTCTATCATTCCCACGAAAATCGTAAAGTATCTCATCTCGGAGAGTAGATTTTAAAGTTTTAAAAAGTTGATGTAACACTTTGTTAAGTTTAACTACAAAATGTTACGACCCATTTTCTCGAAATGGGCCATGTTGGAGAATGAATAAGACAGTGCTGTTGATAGCCTCCAAAGTAGTATTTGATACAATTCTATCAGTGTAGGGAGAATTTCAGCGTAACCGAACAAATTTGATGGGATTTCAGTTTGTATTTGAAACTTGCTATTCCCATGGCCTGTTTTGTTCATCAGACAAGACCTGGCTGAGCATAAAATGATCAGTGTAATAATTGTGTTAAGGTGATTGTATGTACGTATTCTCTCTCTCTCTGTGCACAGACGAGGCTCCATCAACCTGCAATGTGTTCCTGACAGAGGGTGGCTTGGAACTGTTCATGAAGTTACTCCAGTTGACAGATGGGGAGGAGACAGAGAATCATGTACAAGTGGAGACCAAGATTCTGGGCCTGCTGGTAACTCAGACAAAAAACACACATGCACGCACGCACACGCGCGCGCACACACACACGCGCCACGCACACGTGCACACACACACGCACACACAGAGAGAGAGAGAGTCTACTCTCTGGATGTGTGGTGATTAACTCTAATTTAAGTGGCAGTAAGAGTGCTCTCCCATGAAAATTGTATTGTATTTTATTACAAAATTATGAAGATTCAGCCTAATGCTGTCTTGCAACAGGAGTGAATGGTTCGGTTGTTGACCCCAGACAGTCCCATATTGCTGGCTGAAATGGATAGAGGTCTCTTATTGTTTATTAATTTGGTAGGGCTGTTTTTGAAAAGTTGGCCCAGCGCGGTATGGAATAGCATGACTAGCTCAAATTAGGCAAATTGCAGGCACTATTAAGAAACCACAGAAGTGCAAAGAACTTAATTTTACAGGGGAGGAATAACCTGGCTGAGATGAGTATATCTTATCTTTAAACAACAGAAACAACAAAATTTATTATTCATTATTAAATATATATTATTATTAATAAATATTCAAATATTATTTGTGTTGTGAGTTGTGAACTGCGCCTAACAGGCTGTGTTACGATTTGCTCTGAGATAGAGAGTGAGCGAGACAGGGAGAGAGAAAGAAGCAGTGTAGTGTGTTGAGCACTTCGCAGGCGCTCCATTCTGCTCAGTGGTTGACATGTTGCTTCCGTAAAGCGCATAGAGCATTTTAAATGGATATGCACTATATAAATGCCATTCATGCATCATTAAAAGTACATTTTTAGATATAAACATTTGAAATACATGTATTACACTCCCCCTTACTCAGTAATAAAATATAAAATTCCTGTAAGGGATTCATAGGATAGTAAAAGAAGAAAAGACATGTCATATTCAGTTGTGCAGATATCATGGGTGAAAGTTGGCCGGAATAATCCAGCACAGCCAGAATGTTCACTGGAGTTGTCATCCCTGGCTGTTAATTTGTTCAATGTTTATATTGTACGTTACGATTGAAGGATTTTTGTTTTCGCGGACAACTGTTTTCAAGAAAAGTTACAGTTTCACTTTTCACCCATTGCAAATACATAATGTGTGGTTTCATAATAAGGCCAGGGAAATGTCTAAGGCAGATTCTCTTTAGCCAATGGCAGTCTAATCTGTAGTGTTTGATTTGCAGAATAACATTGCTGAGGTGAAGGCTCTGAGACACAAACTGATGCGGGAAGATTTCATCATGCTGATCAAGTAAGTTCTTCTCTCTCTCTCTCTCTCTCTCTCTCTCTCTCTCTCTGGTGTTGGCAGTCATAGCAGTCCCATCAGATCACACCATGTCTGTACACAGGAGCAATCCTGTCGAACAGTCATGTATTTTACAGAACTGTTCTTGCGTATATACCTTCACCATATGTCATGGGTCTATCGAACTCAGAAGCAATTAAAAACCTTTGTAATTATCTTATTCCTGGGAACTTTTTTCATGAAATTCCAAGTATTCCTCAATGACATCACTGCCCCCCTCGCCATAGTGTTAAAATTTGCTCATTAATACACAGGCATTTTTACTATTCCTACCCATACATCCTGGGCTCTCACAGATACCATACTTTTAAAGTGTTTATTGTAGGATTTTATAGTAATATCCTTAGTCATACGTCCTGGGGTCTCAGTTACACCGCATTCCTAAACGCCTGTTTACACTGGTAGGGTTTAGGAATAGAAAAAAGGAAAGGAAATCTAGCAGAAAGCCTGTTGCGTTTACACTGTTCCAAAATGGGAATGGAATCCGACCCTTTCCTATTTCCTTTCCAATTTTCCCTTGAAAAACTGGAATAGAACCATTCCTATTTTCATTCCGATTTCAGAAAGGTTATACATCACGTGACAACTGCCTCGGTGTAAAATGGCATTCGGTCAAACTATCGAAGACACTCTCACCCAAACATTCTTGAGGGCGAGAGCTGTCTATGGGATACATGTACTAAATGGGCCATGTGTCATAACAAGCAAGCGAGAACTAAAGCCCTTGGAATTTTAGTGAGTGATAAAAGCCTTGAAAGATCAGATTAATTTCACATTCATACATTGAAATGCTGGACTGAACAATTCCTTCGTTCAACAAGTGAGAGGCCAGCGGCCGCCATGCGAGCGTCAATCTCAGTCACATGACCAAAACAAACACTGCGCATCTCTTCTCATTTAGAAAATGGACCAGTGTAAACAAACAGCGTTTCAAGGGGGGAAATCGGAAAGCAAAGCTTGGAAAGCCAGGAGATTTCTTCCCCCACCGTCCCCCGTTCCTTTTTTTCTATTCCTAAAACCCACCAGTGTAGATTGGCCTTAAAGAGGATTTAAATGTTATGTCCCTGCTCATACATTCTGGAGTCCAACAGACATCATACTTTTAGATAGGGTATCCTAATAAATTGTTCTTTGGGAGTGTGGTGTGGACTGGACACCACAGCGTACGCCATGTATAGTTTCAGTGACGTACGGCAGAGATTAAGGATCTAACATGAGAAATAATTTTGTTTTTGTTACGACAAAGAAATTCCTGCCAGGTTTGGGGATAAAGACCAGTCCAATCAAGTGCCAGACAGTGGGGACTGTATGTACAGTCTACTGATAGACATTAAGGACATTATGTGGAGCTGTGAAGCAAATTGTGGGGATTTGTATCTGTGTTGTCTTGTGGAAATCATGACCTACTGATAGCTTGAGTTTACCCTTGTAGTGACTAGGCATACAAGTCATTTGAGTTCACTTCCACACCTTGCTCCTGGTGTTGATTGTGCTCAGTCTGTGGGTAACTGTGACCATTCTCTATGTGTGTCACCCAGGCAAATGCTGCATGGAGAACACATAGATGTGAGTTACTTTGCTGCTGGTATCCTGGCTCATCTGTGCAGTGATGGGGACACAGCTTGGAGAAGTATTGGTGGTCTGGAGAGAGATGACATTCTGGATGACCTGGTAGGTGGGGGAATGGGTCACTCACTGACTTGCCAGTTAATGTCATGCTTAGGGCCATTCATATATATAATAAGTGCTGCGGGGGAGGGAGGGAGGGCTGGGTGTTCTGGCGAAGTTAACCCTTTCAGTGTTGCAGACCTCCATAGAAGTCACAGGCATTTGCCTAAATATGTGTGCCAAGACCGCTATAATGGTCGATCAGGGGTAGGATGGATTCAGGATAAAGTATATATAAATGGGAATATGAAAGGAGGCATTATAATTTCTTTTCAATGCGTGGTCAGGAGTGATTTTTGGGTAATATAATGTGCCACTGTGTCCCAGGGCTGTGATAGGGAAAAGGTTAAGTGGCCCTTTATCTATGGTAATAAATAATTTGGTTTTGTTTACTTTGTTGAGCCAGTTGTTGGAATATAAAAATCATTTACCTCATGGAACTGTCCAATAGCCCATGCAAAATGTTGTTTGAAGTTTCCAGACATCAGGGCTGTCACATGGATATTCACAATAATGGCTTCACATAAGCACGAGGGGTAAGGCCAAGCATGTGAAAAGGAATCGTTTTTTTTGGGGGGGGGGGAGAGGGGGGGTGCGTACAATATCCAAATTCAAGTGCAGATACATTATGGATGGCCCTTCTGTAGGGGTGTGTCATGGTTGGGTGTGTGTCTGCATGTTGGGAGAGAGGGAGGGGAAGCTGATAAGTTGATGAAGCAATGTCTGCATGTTGGGAGAGAGGGAGGGGAAGCTGATAAGTTGATGAAGCAATGTCTGCATGTTGGGAGAGAGGGAGGGGAAGCTGATAAGTTGATGAAGCAACCAATATGTGTTTAGGCCCATGTAATTTTACACGTTGCCCAGGTTTATGTAGGGAATGGAACTGCTGTGAAAGAGAAAGGAGTAATGGTTGAGTGCCTTACTGTAATTAAAACACTTTATATTTGCTTAAATCCTATACAGCTGGATATTTTATGCAGAGAAGTAAAGACAGATTAAAGCAAATTAGAACTGCAAAGATGCAGTGTAAAAATATAAGATCTACTAAATCGGTGCACACTGCATTGTCTGAGCATTCATAAGCAATACAATTGAAGCTTGATGTGGTTTTTTGGCCTTACAGAAAGTACATGGAAGTGTACATTTGGCAGCATCTGAAGTTGTCATGACTTGAGAAGAATTCAGTCAGCTTATACTTCAGGATGTCTGACTTTGCTGTTAGCTGGTGAGTGAAAAAATGTGGACCCAGTTGATGCTAATGTTATTTGTATATATTTCAGAGGAATGTAGTGTCCCACTGGGATCAGCCCAAAGCAGAGATGGTGGCTTACAGGTAGGTCTTCATAAAAGGGGCAGACCAAAAGTTTCCCACCTGAATATGAATGAACAGAGATCCAGGGTTGTAATTTCGCACTCACATTAGTCTTTCTCTATATAGTTGCCCTGCACAGCTACACACTTCTGCCAACGATGGATGATGACCTTGAGAATAGAAGAACCCTTCTCTGTCAGAAACCAGTCTTGTATCACCACTTTCACTGCATCATCACTTTTAAAATGTCTTCCTTTCAGGTGCTTTCTCAGTTTTGCGAACAAGTAAGTTAGATCATGAATAAGGTCGATGTAAAATTTCAAAGCCACAAGCTTTCCTTGAAGTAAGCGCTAGCGCATTGTCGTGAAGCGGTAACATATCTTTTCCGAAGACCAGCACCTCCTTTCACTTTGAGTATTCTATCCCCAAAATTAGTGAACAGAAATTTCTGAAAATTTGCATGTACACTAGTAAGAAGTTGGTGTGCATCCACAGTAAGTTTCAAGACTTTACCTCTATTCATTCATATTCAGGGGGAAAGCTTTTGATTTGCCCGTCGTAGATTCTAGCGCATGCAGCTTTTCTTGACTATGAATGGAATCAGCACCAATCTCCTTGAAAACTGTTGCATTTATTCAGAATTTTTGTATCAGCTAAACATTTCACTGGCACCCATATGGCACTGAGTTTTGACCTGTTAAACTTTAGCCTGGGTGTTGAGTTTGCTTCGTGGCACTTTGTTCCGGGCTGTCTAATCTCGTTATACTTCCATGTGCCCGGAACTGCTCCAGGCTTAGTTCGTATGCATTTCATTAGTGATCATAGGGAGACAGTTCCTGAATTATGATTGTTTTGTATTTCCTAGTTAGTTCGCCTACTTATTTACGTCATTTGCGTGTATTTTGAATGTGTGGGATTTATGGTGTGTTAAGTTTTGAGATTTGCTTGCTTTGTCCCTTTTTGCACTCGGCATATGAGTGGAAATCTGTGTGGCAGGAAAGGGGTTAAACTGTGCTGTGTACTAAAACATGTTTTCACCTTGCATTGGAGAACACTTGGTGAACAGTACCCATATTGTCACTGCTCTGTGATAATGACATAAGTCAGTCTTTTGCCAAAAGGCAAGTGACGGTTCATTGCATTCCTGAGCATGAGGACTATCAAATGAAAAAGAGATGTGGAAATAGGAAAATGTAATATTCCAATAAAATCACGAGGGCATAAGTCACAAAATGACGGGAAAAGAAGCAGTTTTGTCGTAATATCTCAAGAGTCAAAATTGACATGTGCTATTAGCATTGAGCAGTAACGATAGGTTGAACACATTGTGTTTGCACAGTTTGCTCTAGTGTAGCAATGTTTCTTTTAATAATTTGGTCTAATTATAATATTATGATTTACAAAGAGCAGATTGTTGAATTTAAAAATGGAAACCTTAGACTGTCAGTTTTTTAATTATATTTTGTAGAGTCACTAGTAGAGAGAACTGAAATCCAGTATTCCTCTTTTCCTCACTGAAACCAGATGGAAATTGGACAGCATTGTTTTGTGTGTATGTATGTCTGTGAAAGTCTAACATCTTGGCCATTTTCTGATTTGTCACTGAAAGTTTTTGCTGTGGTGATGTTTTCAGGTCCTTCAGTCCATTCTTTCCTCTGTTGCAAAGTCCGGACACTCCAATCCAGCTGTGGGCAGTGTGGGCCATCCATCATGTCTGCTCCAAAAATGGTAATGTCTGCTCTAATTTGTCTTCCCTGGGGGAGGGGGTGTCCTCATGACAGTAGTCCTGCTAGTCTGGGTGGCTGAGATTCTGGGGTGCTTGGTGGAGAGCAAGAGGAATGGGGGGGGGGGGGGGTTCGTTAATGAAGAGGGGACATTTTCATTGGTGAATGTCACCCAAAAAGACAGGGATTGCGGATTGCTTGGAGACGTGCAGTGGCATATTTTGTGATGCTGAATAAGAATTGAGAGAACACTGAGGAGTTGTGTTTACTGAACAAAGAACTATGAACATTCAGCCATCACTGTAGGTCCTGGTAGAAAAAGCTTATCTCGTAATTGTAACTTCTGAGGAAGGCTAGGGCCTTTTTTTTTTTAAAGTTTAATGCCACTGTAACAAAATAGTAATGTTTACTTATCATTATACCAAGCGCTATTTTCATGCAGTTTGACTGACAAGTGAGATGTGTGCATGCTATATTTAGATTGATGAAGAAGAGTTGGACCACTTGTTGTATCTTATCTAACTCTTGTTCTCTGGGGTTTCACTCTTCTCCTCACCCAGGCAAGCGATACTTGACGCTACTGAACAGCGAAGGTGGACATGAAAATATTCAGAAACTGACGACATCACCCCATCTCGATACCAAAGTCCGAGAAATCTGTCAAGAAATCCTGGAAAAGTTAGAGGAGCATAAAGGGAGACCACCCAGATTCCATCAAGAAATGGAATTTTAGTCTAGGGAACCGGGGAAATTCTTGCAACTCTATCCTGCTTTCTGTACATTGTGAAATTTTTTTTGATGTCAGTGTTGCTCGACGCATATGGACAGATTAATCTTTGCCAGGATTTTGAAGCTGTTTTCAGTTGTTAATTCTGTGCTGTGTATCAATTAAATGTTACTGCCGACTCATTATATCACCATTAATTTCATCTGTCGTTTTGGAAAAACACACCGTCTTCATCTCTCGCCAGAGGTTGTCACTGTGTGTATGGTTCTATTGTCTCTAAGAAAACTTGATCCCATTAAGCCTGCTTCAGCCATCAGTAGCCAGCCACTTCATTTTACAAGTGTTATTTTTGAGACTTGACAACAGGTCATTGGTGCAAACTTTTGTCTAGTATCTCGTTGGCTATTTTTAAAAGCTGTGATTCAAAGATGGAAATTCACTCAAGATGATACCACCAACATTATTATCTTCCTGTCATACTTTCTAAACAAACTTTGAACTATTGATTTTCTGGGCTATTTCACAAGTTAGAATGGGAAACATTTTCTCCAAAATCAGATCCACAACCAGGACTTTTCAGTCAGACTCATATTTATATGTTTGTTTTTCAAGGAGAAAAAGAAATTGCGACTTTTTGATTCTGATCTAGATATATTGAAGACACAGAATATCAAGACGAACCAATCCTTCTCCTACCATAATTTATGTCTGCACATGTCACTAAAATGGATACCACTTTGTTCCAGCAGGCTTATTTTCTTTGACTTACCTGAGGGGAGAGAGCATGTGATGGGAGGAGAGAGGGAGGGGGGGGGGGTGGGGAGAGAGAGAGTGGGAAAGAGAGGAGTGAGTTTTTATTACTTGTAAAGCGCATTGAGCATTTACTGGAAATGCGCTATATAAATGCAATTTATTATTATTATTATTAGTGTATTTCGTTCCATTTGGCGAATTGATTCGTCTCAGTATACTGTGTCTCGGGATTTATAAGAGTCAGTTTTCTCCACAAGCTTCTAAATTTCTGCATTGATGGGCAATTTCTTATGTCCTGCCAGTTAATAAAGTGGTAATGGGGCCGAGGATTTCACGTCTATCATTGACATTCTTATCTGGGCATTATCTGGGTGTGGCAAATGTGTGTGCTGATGGCTCGCCAAACCCTCTGTTTTAATCACTTTCAGTGGCAGTTTTGAGACAGTGTAAGAATTCAACCATTCTGCCATGTTAGGGAAGAGGACAGTAAACAGAAGTCAATGGCAAATTCACTTTGGTGCATTGTTTAAAAAGAAAGAAAAGTGCTGGATCTTTGATCTTTTTCTGTGGTTGATAATTTTGTGTGTCTAATGTAGTGTCTCTGGGTCATTGCACAATGGATTTGGGACAAAGAACACTAAATGTTTTTTCTATCTCCTGTACAAAAATTGTTCAGTGAATACTGTCTTTGTCCATTACATGGCAGAGTACTGTAAGATGTAAGTTAAGCAGCTGTTGGTTATTATTGTACATAAACAGATTACCACACCAAAAAAATACCCAAAACAATCAACCTATTATGTATATTTCAGTAAGGGCATTTCACATGTTTTTGTCTATAACTTTTACTAAACAACATAAATACTGGAATTGCTTTGGACAGCATTGGTTTCATGTGATGCACTGGACACATTTGCTATGAGAATATCTCTGGCCCTATCAGGAAACCGCAAAAGTTGTACATGTATTTGCACAACTGCAGATGGGAACCTTTTTTTTGCCAATATTCTATGAACATTTTGATGGAATTTCATGGTTTTTGCATTATTTAAGGAGCAGCACAGTATTTCAATTGTTTGTGTATATAACGCAAAGTGTATTTGAGATGATGAATAGATTTCAAGCAGAGCTTTTTTTTTTCCTTTCCTGTAAAATTAAGGCCTTCCCACTTGTGTGGTTTCGTGATAGACCTTTGATATACAGTGGGAAACGGTTAAACCGAAACTGGCTAAACCGAAAGAAAATGGGAAAAATCCCCGATTTTTTTCCTCTTTATCCTTGTTAACAAACTAGCGCTAAACCAAAATAGCCCTATCGTTCAATCGAAAAGAAAATTGCTGGATTCAGTGGCCAGTCCACTGTGATTTGCCATAAGCTGAGTCAAGTTACTGTACCATCATTTCTCCCCCCCCCCCCCCCCCCCCAAAGAAAACCTGTAATCTTGCTGGTCGGATATCACACGGCAGCAGACAAGTTAATAGGTGCATCGCGGGTGACCCTTCATGTAAAGTGTATGACATCAGGAAGACGATATGGTGTGCTAGCGACCGCGCACAGCATAATTCATGGCATTGTGTATGGTAACAGTAACAAGATCAGCAGGACAGCGGTTCTGAACTGTCCAACCACTCTCATGTTTCTTTACTCTGAGAGTCAGTCTACATTCTCCTGCATCTATCCATGCTTCATGCATCCCTAGGCCTGAGCGATTGCCCATCCTTATTCTCAGTCAAAAACCACAGAGCAACGAAGGACGTGTTGAGTCTCTTTTGCTTATGCTTACACAAGTCAAGTCTTCTTCGATAGTGATTTTCTCCTACCTCTCTTGAAACTGGCATTTTTCAAGCCTTCTATCAGTAAACCGAAAACAAACCCGTGGTCCCCGCCAAGTTTGGTTTAACTGTTGTCTACTGTATTAAGATATATGACACCAGTCTTGCGACAGCGATTTCCAGCTTGCAACTGACCCCTGTGACCAGTGGTCTTGAGCTGGGAATGGTCAGCCTGGTGCAAGCACTAGTGGTGGGTTCATCAGTTCAGTCAGTCACATGAATCATGATTTCCTAGGCAGTGATGTTTTCCTAATCTCAGTTAACATTTTGGACAGATTTCTGCATCCTACCATTAGGGCCATCCAGAAAATATTTGTATGTTTTTCATTGATGGGACTGACTTACAGTTACAAGTTAGCTTTTCTTTCATTTTTCTTGTTCCTGCACATTCAGTTGTGAGGTGATCTCAACATTGTCATGTGCAGTTTTAGACAATAAAGGTAAAGGTTATTACATGCAGGTTCTATTTTGGATATTGAGCAGTCTAGTGGCTGAACACTGGTCACAAATTGACAAAATGGAGTGTATGGGTTTGATTAAAGATGACCCTATACATGTACTGTCTGTCCCTCATCTGTCCCAGGCAAAGACATCGTGCTGGTCGCCTGCTGGAACTTCATCAAAACTCAACTCAACTCAAAGGTAGTTGATAGAGGCTTGTATTGTAGTAGTTTATACAGAACAAGCTGTAGCTCAGCAATAAACACAACTGATTTACTATTTTGTCTGTTTGGTCTTGGCTCAATGGCCCTGACAACATCCTGCTAGTTGAACCCTCTTAGTGCTCACTCAAAAACTGAAAAATGTGTGCTAAAATTTTTCTGACTCATTCTGGTCAGCAAAATCAGTAAAAATCGCCACAAAATGCAACCAAACAACATCTACTTTCATTGTCAGCTGTACTTCCTGGAAATGCCAGCGGATGTGCCAGATTTTTTATTTGGCTTCTCAGCCAAAATAAATTTAACTTCACATATAGAGAGCCACGATCGTGGCCTGTCGCACTCTACCAATGGGCCACGATCGTGGCCTGTTGCATTGAGAGGGTTAAGGGAAGTTGAAAGAGCGGACAGATGATGGAAGAGTTGACTTTTCTCCTTATAGTTGTCAAAGACGACACGACTGTTGTACTATAGTATGTCTCCTCCACCTATCCCCAACACCACCCAGTACTTGTACAAGTACGTGTACACAATGGTACAAGTGTGAAGTCAGATTTAATTCTAACCAATCTGACACATAAGTCACTGCTTACATCAAGAGCAGGACAAGACCTGATGTCACATCTCGTCCATGTCATTCTCTAACCATCTAACTTCACTTTTTATGGACCAATCTAACAAAGAATTGGACCACTATGGCCAAGGGAAATCACTCTAAATTAACATTCTGTAAGCGAATACCCCATGACCCAATTCCATCCAGTGCAGGAAATAAAGACAGTTATTTTACTCTCCTGTACAATTTTGTAAAAAGCACTTGAAGGGTTAGAGAATTACACTGAGGTTCTGTTGATTGTTTGTGTGGAGAAATTTTTCTATGTCTGCATGTTGATGTGACTGATTGTTTGTTTGTGCATGTAAGCAGCTGATTGGTGATGGGCAGTCACAGGTCAGAGGTCACTTGTTGTGACAAATATGAGAAAAGATGAAAAAACTTTGGTTTTATTTGTATGTTCTCGATGAAATTGTTGACAGACACAGAAATGATCTCTGTGTGAGGAAACAATCAAGTAGACCATACAAAATGTTACTTCAAGGTTTAGAGCATAAAGGCTGTATCAGGAACTTTCACCATTTTGTTGTCGTATGCTTATAGTAAGGGAAAGTGGAGGTCAAGCATATGAAAAGCGTACGTGGGAGAGGGGAGGGGGTGTCGGTCAAACCTAGCTCAAGTGGAGGAGTGTACACATACTTTTTGGCTGTTCCCTCAGCACTGCCACATGATAGCATTCATGTTTTTGTATACCACATAGAGATCTGATCTAGCCATCTTGATCATTTTGCAGAATACAAAATTGATGTTCAGCTGATAATGATCATGAACAAATATGTTGGCTGTAATAGTATAATACTCGCTGCCATTTTAATTAAACACACACACACACACACACACAAAAGGATTAGCTTAATTTGTCAGTTTATTAAAATTATGAAACACAGCAGGTTGCCATGTAAGGGGTGCTACCCAGATGTTGTAGTTGTTTTTTTGACATCCTAAAAATCTCCACAGTCGTGCATGTTCTTTGCTTGTTTTGTGGTCTTTATTGTACCAGTTGTTTACTGCTAGGGAAAGGCAGGTACTGTTTAGTCAGCTCTGTCAAGTAAGTTAAGGCTCTGATGTGTCAAGTCCAGATCATATGGCCTAATGATTCTGACCCTAAGTGTGTATATAATAATTATGTATATTTGATTGCTCGCACGCATTGCAGCGTTTACAATAAGATGAAAAGCAGATGATTTCAGACAGAGAGAGACAGATAGAGCACTTTTCATTGTATACAGTACTGTGCACATGTTGATTTGACCTGAATGACATATACCATTGCAGAGAAACTGTTGTATGTCACAATCACTGCTAGTGATTTCTATTCAGGAGAAACAAAAAACTGTTTCATTCCTTTTGAGTGTGTTGTATAGAAGTATTGTCAATTCCAAACTGATTCTGAAAAATAGAAAGTAGTCATTGTCTTGTAACCACCAGCTACAGCTAGTTAGATCCTTGAGGTCAAAAGCCATGAGATGAGATTTTCAATATTCTGTCTGAAAATTTGTCATATGACAGCTTCCTGGATGATGATGATACGTTCTTTTTGGTAGTAATGTGGTAGAAATGTTCATGTACCCATAAAGTGAGGGGGGGGAGGGGGGAGGACAGTGGTGAAAGGTTTTCTGAGGGTAGAGCATGGCCCTGGCCTGCCAGTGAAGGGAAATGTTCTGATGACTTTTGAACAGTGGAGAGGATATTGTTTCTGTGATCTAGTACATACATGTACCATGCACTAACTAGTTTATGGATGGGCAAGGCTACACAGGGAACAAAAGTAGCTCAGTGTTCATTCCAGGGAGGAACAGGTAACTTTCCAGGGATTCTCAGCAGGGATGACAGATGTTTGGGAAAGATCTAGAGTCATTCACTGATTGGAATGGGTGGTTTTGCTGACTTGCTTTATTCTCCTGCAGGTGCATGTATTACAGGTGTAGGAGGGAAATGAAAAGTAATTTTTGTGTACAAAAAAAAAATTAAAATAAAATCCAGCCAGGTTTGAGGTGCTGGATTGTCTAGTGAAGTGCAAGACAATGGTGACAGTATACACATTATACATTGTGTACAACACGTGATCTGTGTAGTGTTTGGCTGTGTTTTGTATTTCATTGTCTTTTTACAGGAAAGAGATTCAAAGTTTTGGTCACTTTCGTTATTCTTGATGTCAAGGAAATGTTTCTGCTTACAACTTCAATTCTATGAACTACAATACTACATGTATATCATCAATGCATCACTTTTTGAGAATATAGATCTCACCATGAGTAGTGATAAGGTTGTCAAAGCTACCAAAATGTTTGATAACCCAGGACATGAGATGGATGATGATTTTGTGTTCTCCTTTCTGTGGAGATCGCAATGCAGATTCAGTTTACCTGTATAGAGCATGGGCAAATCTGTGCTCCTTGAGATGTCCCTTACCAAAGTGGTCATGAAGTTGACAGGCCTGGGTTCGGGTGTCAGAACATGTTTGTATAGGTGAGATGGGGGTCCTTGGCCATAGTTATTGTTGTGCAGAGTTTGCCTGTAAGCCAAATGTTTGAATTGTCTCTCGATGTAACAGCTGTGTCATTACCGCTATGCTGTGATGTTCTCACCTGTAACCGTTTTTTTTTTTTTTGTTTTATGTCATGACATATGGCCAGGACACCTGGAATAAACATTGGTTCAGTGTAACAAAACATGTGAACTTTATCTTACTGCATGTTGTTTGTTCAAAGTAACAAAAAATGTGTATCTGCTCTTGTAAGTTGTTTCAATGTAACAGAGATCTCCACATGTCCACATGTAGTTTGTCTGACAAGTTTGGTCACTTTAACAAAAACGTAAAACTTGTCATTTAAATTTATTTGATGCTCTGAAATATAAAAATAATTTGATGTACCTTGAGCAGTTCCTTATATTGCAGTGACATTTCAGTTTGGACAAACACATCAACTGATTCTTTCCACCTCTATGAAAACCTTGGTATAAGATAAATTAATCTTACTTACCATCTTTTCACCATGCTACCATCACTGAGACAAACAGAATGGCCAGATTTTACATAAAGCTGTTGAGTTGAAGTTAGCCTATGTTTAAAAAACAACAAAAAAATTCACATAATGCCAGAGATCCTGATGGTAGCTACATGTATGTTATTAATCAACAAAGTTTGGCCAACGTATTCAGCTCGATCTACAAACACAGGAATTGCAGAAATATATTTAATTTAGAAAGTGGTTAATATTTCAAGGCAATGCACTGCACACCACTCCACCAGTATGTGTGAAAGTTTATTTACATTTATTCAGACAAGAACAACCAAGTGTTGCCATTCTTGGAAAACACACGCCATGAAGTTGTGCCAGGAAGGACATTCCATTGCTATTTTTAAAGTGTAAACACTACAGCTTTACACTCAGCGGCTCAACGACAAAATTCCTTTACTCACCATGACCTTGTAGTGAAACATCCTTATTTTAAATTGTTTCGTGAGTTACTCCACGTTGGGCTTTTTTTAATACCTGAAACCTGACTTGTGGTGTGCACGGGGAGAACAAAATAATAATTAAATTGACATTCAGAAATCTGCATTAATTGAAACATGGACTGAACATTTGCTAATAACACGAGAGAGAGAGAAAACAACGCCGATCACGGAAAGGTAGGGTGAGTAGAACATTTTTGTCCTTGCACCCAAAGTCGTGGTCTCTTATAATACAAAATCCTCTGCTTCATCAAGGCAGATGATAGATGAACCGTGTATGCAATTTAGTGTTTACTCTACATTAGCTTTGTAAAGAGCATCACTTTCGAGCATTCGCCTCTCGGGGTCTTCGCGAAACTCGAGCAAGCAAAACTCCCGAACTGTTTTATCTATCGTATCTAGTAATCTGTGGTTTAAATAACTCTTGTCCAGTTATCATAACAACAACAAAAAAGAAATGTAGAAACACTTAAGAGATATCACACTTACATAAGCGTTTATCTCCGTTTCATCACAGTGACCTAGTTAGACAGAAAACCACTCATATTATCATAAAACAGCGAGGTGACCAGTTGACACTGCCAGGCTTGAGGGTCACAAAGTGGAGATAAAAGCCGTATCAACCCCACGTCGTTCCAGTTTCTGCTTTGTGCAACCTCCACTTTTTAGTTTGAGAAAAACGACCCGGACAAAACTGAGCAATTTGAATGTCAATCTAGAGAGAGAGTCTAGATCTAGATCAAATTGATGATATGAAACATATTAAAACAATTGCTGAGATCAGAGTGGCTACATCTATACAGAAAATATCCTCAGTGAGAGAGACCTTACACCTATTTATTTTTTTTTTTAATTTGTCGTCCATGTTCTTCAGTTTCTCCGATCTGTCTATCTATGTCACTCGGACAGTTTGATTAACGACTGCCACATCTGTGCGGACTCGGTACATGGAACAAATTCAGCCAAGGCGATGATGTGATACAAATTACATGTAGCTAAAAAACACAAAACAACTATCGTTTTCAGCACGCATACCGTTGTTGCGGTGGCATATGGCTATTGGTCATGATGGACAACAATTTTGCTTTTGGGGGAAGGGGTGGGGGGGGGGGTATCTCATACAATACGGGTTAATGGGGTTTGGACTCCATACAACTGCAAGTAGGACTAGGCCAGTTCGTGATTTCACATAGGAGTTACAGGTTAAAATCCCCAGACAGGGCACATGATCCCATTAAAGAACATTGTACTTTCATACAAATAAGACTTAAAGTAAACAAGTTTAACGAGTTGGACTCCCATACAAGAAAATAAAAATAGGGATCTCAGATAAGTATGTTTAAATCGCTGGAATCTCTGAGACCAGCAGTTAAAGGATTGGTATCTCACATAAATAAGTAAAATATGTAGCAGATTTCGAACAGTCGTCCTCAAACATTGTCCAGTCACTGGGTCGGAACAAGAAAACACAGCCGACCCCCTTCATGCTGGGTTCCCCTGGATCCCAATCTGTGTAGGTCATTCGTTTCTGACTGTAGCTCCACACGAACCGGCTCTCCCTGTACTCATCGTTAGCTCCGACCATGACGTTTTTTGAGTATCTGGGGTCTGTGGTGTTGAGAAATCCTTTGATAAACTCGTGTTCAGGGGCGTCGTTGATCTCCGCCAGGTACCCACCGCTCAAGTAACATCTCGACTGGGCTTCGTAATCATGATATGGCGCTTCGTTTGCCAGCAGATAGTAGCTTCCTATATAATCTTTGGACCTTTCAAATGACAAACGAATATCTTCTATAAGAACGTATGCATCCTTGTATCTCTCCACCTTTGCAAAATTAAAATCATCGGAGCCGTTTAAAGAGGTGACCGCTCTGTCCAAGTTGAACAGGCCGTCAGTGACCGTAATATTCAGGATGTTGATTTGACTAGCCAAACCTTCGCAATACGTGTTGTTTGAAGGACAGACATTATTGTCAACATTAGCCAGATTGGTGTAGATTGTCTCATTCAGTGTGCTGATATCATTGTTAACATTAGCTAAAGCACTGTTGAATGTGTTGTTAATTTTACTGACATCCACATGAACATTAGCCAGGCTATCGTACACAGTAAGGTTAAGGGCGCTGCATTCGTTCTTGGTCTCATTTAGACTTTCGTGAATAGTTTTATTTAGAGCGTTGAGGTCGTTGCTAACGCCAGAGAGGCTGGTAGATGTAGTATTCAAGGATCTGAAGTCGGTGTATAATGTCTTAAGTTCAGTGTTTACTTTGGCCAGATCAGCTGTTAAATTGGCCAAAAGTTTGGACATGGCGTCCATCTGCGTCTGCTGCTGTCGGACCAACTCAAGAAGTTGATCTACTTCCGGGTTGCTGACGCCGGCGTTGCTGGCGGTCACCTCGGCTACACGCTCTGTGACTTCAGACTGTCCGACATTGTCCAGACCCCGGGCAGTGCAGCGATAGATTCCCGCCTCCCCGGCTGACGGGTGTGTCCACAGCAAACTGAGGTAGGATGTCCCCGTCGTACTGATGTGTCCTGAGGTTGTGGCGCCAGTAGGGTTAACTATGTTGACTTGACCTGGCGTGAACTCGTTGATGGAGGCCAAGTCTTGGAAGGTCACTGTGCTGTTGCTGTTGTTGTGGTGGTGGTTTTTGGAGATGGTGAGGGAGACCAAATCGGCAATGTTGCTGGCGTTTTGGTAGGAGAAGGTGCAGTTGACCCATAGTGACGTGGTCAGGTTTGGCAGGATGTTGGCAGGGGAGACGATCAGTTGTACAGTGGCATCTGGTGGTGAAATTATGGTTAGTTTATTTATTAAATTACTGGTTCTCTTGGATGGATGGGTTGGTGGGTAGATGGGTGGGTGGAAGGATGGGTGGGTGGGTGGAATGATGGGTGGGTGGGTGGGTGGATGGATGGGTGGGCGGGTGGGTGGAAGGATGGATGGATGGATGGGTGGGTGGATGGATGGATGGATGGGTGGAAGGATGGATGGGTGGGTGGAAGGATGGATGGGTGGGTGGATGGATGGGTGGGTGGGTGGGTAGATGGATGGGTGGAAGGATGGATGAATGGATGGGTAGGTGGGTGGAAGGATGGGTGGGTGGAAGGATGGATGGGTGGGTGGAAGGATGAATGGGTGGGTGGGTGGATGGATGGATGGGTGGGTGGGTGGGTGGAAGGATGGGTGGATGGGTAGGTGGATGGAAGGATGGGTGGATAGATGGGTGGGTGGAAGGATGGATGGGTGGGTGTAAGGATGAATGGGTGGGTGGAAGGAAGGGTGGATGGATGGATGGGTGGCTGGGTGGAAGGATGGATGGGTGGGTGGATGGATGGAAGGAAGGATGGGTGGGTAGGTGGATGGATGAAAGGATGGATGGGTCTGAGGATGGATGGATCAATGGATGGGTGGGTGGATGGATGGCTGAATGGATGGATGGATGGAAGATGGCCGAATGGATGGATGGATGAATGGATGGATGAATGGATGGGTGGATGGATGGATGGGTGGGTGGGTGGATGGATGGGTGGATGGATGGATGGATGGGTGAATGGATGGATGGGTGAATGGATGGAAGATTGAAAGTCAGGTAGGTTGGTTGAGTAAGATTGATCAGTTTAATAGCTGATAAGAAATGTTGTCGACAGAGTAAATAAACCATCAATCGATGACATAATTATTTACGAGATTTTGTCAGCCCAGAAAAATTCAAGAAGTAAATGTTTCGCTTTTTTTTTTATATTACTATCAATGTTCATGTTGACACAAAAAGTGGAAGGAGATAAGACATTATGAAAACCAAAATATTATTATATATCTCGCGATTTTTTTCAATATATACAAAACCTTATATGAGCTTGAATTTCCTCAAGCCCAGCAACTTACCAACAAGATAAACCTGTAGACCCAGAGCACAGTACCCCGTCAGCAGAACCGGAGATCTCATTGTAAACTGTTGGCACAGATGATCGGAGGATACACAGATCCCTCTAATTCTAGAACTTTCCTATGCCTACACACTCCCCTTGTCCCAAGAACACACCAGGTAGTGGTACAGTCGCTGACCGAGTCCACGAACTATATTGCTGTAATCTGCCTCCTCGGCCAGACTTCAATGTTATTGCTTGGCCAGGCTGATTGTTCTATGTGGCCCAAAGTTTTGCCATTGACGAAGTCATGATAACCCAGATCCAACTTGTTGTTTTGTTTTAATGTTTTTGTGATCGCTGATTTCGATAGGGCCACTCATACTTTATCGCAATTATCTTCTCGCCCAGGGAGTGTGTCATAAGGCTGAGTGCTGGACAACTGTAAACGGATATTTTTATATATTTTTTGTTTATTTAAAGAAAGATTTTGTTGACCTGTTAATTAAACCCTATGAAACGATCTCTAGAAATGTATTCACACAACTGCAGACGACAATTTACTTGATTATTTACATGTTTTTTTTTTGTTGTTGTTTTTTTTGTACCGGTACCTAATATTTTTATGAACTCATTTGAAGAACGAAAAATGCATTTGAAAACAAAAAAATTGAAATACATTTAACTCCTCTCTAGCTAAAAATAAAGTTTTTGACCTTTGCAGCTTCATTGTACCTGCAAGGGCCAGAGAGGAAAATCTTTCTTACTGCAGTTTTCATAATGTCACGGAAAGCAGTGGAAAGTTAAGGGAAATAAATACGTACGTTTTATCGCATGGCGAAAATTTTCAGGAGTAATTTCCCCTGATACCCCGCGCTTGTATCGGTTTCCAACACTGGACACACAGGACTGTGGCGAGACTTACTGTGGTGAACTGTGCACGTATATTGTAGCCTACATATCGAGAAAGTTTACACTTCTACTGCCCCCAACACATCCCCCACCCCTCACTCTGTGCGTGACAATTTAATTACATTGGGAACGCAGCTTGAGATCGATCGATTGATTGATTGATTGATTATTTCACAAAGCTGTAGATCTATACGTTAATCTTTTTAATCATCGCCCAGAGATCTAGATTGTGATACAAAAATGAAGTGTTTAGTGAATTAATTTTTAATCAACCATTACTAGAGGCTTTCTTTTGTGGTCTTTTGTTATTAAAGGAAAGATTAGAAATGTTGACATTTTAATTAAATTGTATGAGAATTGAGATGTTCCACTGGAAATGACACATTGTTTGGCACCTGTAGTGTGCCCTGCATTACTTCCTGCATCGTAGGCCTAATCGGTGTACAGCCCTGACTCTGTCATGAAATCATACAAGTGTATTCACACAACTACACATAACGCTTTGTGTTGCTAAACACTCTATGAATGCACTGAAGGATTTTTGTCTTCTCTATTACCGAGGCGGGGCTGCAATATTTCAATTATTTCCCTCGACATTTGAGAGTTAATTAAATGCTGTTGTTCCCAGTGGTCCATATTTAATACAGACCACTTGTTGTCCAATGTTCTGCATGTGCAATGTTTTAGTTCATCAGTCATTTTTCATGACGCGTACATGTATTCATTCCCCTATTTAATTATTTGTTTTGCATTCTTTGACATAGGTTTTTTTTATCCATTTTGTACGCTTCAGAATATCCGGTTGGGGCAGTACCTATGTATGCTTATGTCTGGGCGCTAGAGGAGTTAAGACCCGCTTTCGTTCTGAATTCTCCGCTTCTGTTTCTCCACCGTTCTGAGCCATCCAAAATGTCCTCCCGTCCATAATTCAACTCTCCCCCCCCCCCACCCCAAGACTTCACAATGTCGTGTTCCCCGCCTCGCCAAATCAAAATGGCCCCCGGGGGTGGGGGTGGGAGTGGTATCACTCTCATTGAGAACCACTGCTGTATCACTATACGTCATGTATGTGTCTGTAACGATGTCACCTATGTCCCCGACAAAGATCTAATGTTGTATCCAGTTGTCCTCCCTCCACACGTATCCGTTGTCTCCACGTCTCCAATACACAGTACAGCTTCCCTCGCTGGTGATTGGCCATTGACTGCCAGGGGATTTCACCATTTTCCCACTAGGGGGTGCACAGGTCACAGCAGGGGACATGACAATGCAGTCATGGTCTTGATGGCATCTCTTGGTGAGTTCGGGGCACAGCCATGATTTATCTAGCCTAGGCTCGATATTGGCTTCAACCCCCCCCCCCCAAAAACACACACACTTTTTTCTTTTTAGTACCATCTAACGACTATTAAAGTGGTGAATGTCCCCGGTAAAGCATTGATGTTTTAAAAAGATCTAAATGGCATTTTGCATGGACTAATTGATTGTTTTGTGAGATAAGCCCTTATTCGATGTTTCTCTAATTCCATACATCTTCCTTGAAATTGAAACATGTAAATACGAGCCTACTTTTATATTCATATCCTAACTAGAAAAGAGCACCTCCGCTCTCCACAACTCTCGTCCTCAAATCCATCCAGTTGAAAATAGATGAGTTGAAAACCTGGGCGAAAACATAACCATAATACACCGCCGTCCATGTAGATCTAGACTAGTCCAAAACTTGGCAGACTGAGAAAATCAACTTTAAACATATATGAAACTTCCACAACTTACTGCCTTCTTGGAACTGAAGAGGTAATTTTCTCATGTTTTGTGATTGCCTTTTTTTTTTTTCTTTCAAATTCTGTTTTTGCAGGGACAAGACTGATGAACCAAACTTATATGCAGGGGGGGGGGGGGGGCTAAAAGCCCAAATCACTCTATGGGTAGAATGCGCGTGACGACACAGAGTTTTTGTTTTGTACTTCCGCCAAACAAGATGGCCGGTGGATCAGCTGATGAGTGTAACTTCGAGATGTGTCTAAGCAGTTAAAATGCCTGCTGGATGCATTGCAGTTGACTGTTGTGACAGGGGTGGAAAGGATTTATCCAAACTGGTCCGATTCCCTACCATCCGTGTAAACAAGAGAAAGGAAGTGAAAGAACTGACCGAACGTCTCCCATGTGCGTATACACACGTGTCATTGTTTACAGTAGTTAACTTGACACCGATTGGTTCGCGACGCCTTAAGTGGGCCCGGACAGACAAGATGGTGGATATGCGCATTCTACCTATATGACTATGGTTGCTTTGTCTCTGTCATCTTTCTATTTATAAAAGACTGTCCCCGTGGGTCTCCGTGTCTTGATGGCGTCTCTTAGGGACTTGGAAGAATAAAAAAAATCGTGGTGTTTGGGGGCTGGTCAGCAGATTGTCTCCCTTTTTCTCTGCGTGGTCTGAGGGTTTTTTCCTCCCGGGAGTGTCACAGCGTAAGTTTTATTGTTGTAGGTTTAACTTAGTTCGTGTTTTTATTAGAGAAATATTTACACAGTTATGGCGTTGTCATGGTGATTGTAACAGGGTGATAGATTGGCAAGGTATAACTAGTAGTTATAATAATATTGTGCCTATAACTAGCGTGGGAAGATAGTTAACGGCGGGGAGACAGAGTCATTGTAGGCCAGAGGGGGAAAGTATGGGATGCAACTGAAGCGCTTTGACACCCGAAAAGGGTAGTGTTTACTTGACCGCCGTACTTGTCGATCAGATCACCTGGGAATTGCTTGGGGGGGTAGAGCTGTTTCAATAGTATTTGACGTGGAGCCGACGGGGGTGGCTATTAGGATAACTAATGCACACTCGGTGGGCGTCTTGGGACGCTACCTGACTGGGTATAAATCCCCGAACGCTCCTTCCAACTTCAGACCGCTGAGAGCACTCACCAGCTTCGTGCCGAAGAGGAGACCACAACTGCAACTGTAACTTTGTACTAGTCTTGTGAGTGGGGAAGGTCAGGGAACCCGCAAACATCCTTTGTCAGAGCGTGGTATCTTTGGTATCTTGTCGGCATTTGGGCTGTTGCTGAGTGGTAAGTTAATTGTACGATGTATGTGTATTTTACTTAATGTTCATGATTGTAGAACCTAAATCTAGTGGGTTTACTTTGGTATAACTACTGCCTCAGAGAGAGTCACGGAAACGCCGTTATATATATGTTACGAAACCTTATAGGATGGGGTCCGTTAGAGAGAGCGTTATTCTTCGTGGGGAACGTGTAAATATCATTAAAACTGTATTGATCGTTTATTCTATTGCCTATATGGGAGCCTATGGAGTATGGGAGCTGCAGCCTGACTTATAACAGTGTCAGCGGTTAAAAGTGTTAATGATGAATATCCGTCATGGAGTAAGTATGGAAGTCATGCCTTCCAGCAGTAGATTAGGACTTTGCGATTGTTTTTCTACAGAGGAGGAAGAACAACACCTTCTTGGCTTCTCAACTTCTTGTACTTTGATTAACGACATCGTGGCTTCTTGGCTTCCCGACCTATTGGTACCTGCCGATACCTGTTGATCTAACTGCGCAGTCAAGCCAGGGTAGAGAGGAAGAACCAGTGCCCAGATAGCGCCATACACCCCTAAAGGAGAGGTTTCCTTATGCTGAATGTTCCCATGTGTTTTATAAAATGTGCTAGAAATTGAATATTACGAAGCCATTTAATTAGCATGTACTGATTTGCATCAACTTCATTCCATCGAAATTCACATGAAATTGTATGACCTGTGTTCCTATTATTATTGAATGAATTAATAATTATTGTATATATGTAAGCAATACAGATATCGTTTGTTATAACTTATAGAAGAGAGATAGTCGATTATTTAGTGTGTTTGTGCCGTGCCCATCACGGCTGGTGTCAGAAGAAAGTTAGTGAGAGAAAGTGGAAACATCACAGTGATACCAACACTTTCCACTTTGGGGTTTTGAACAGCAAGATCTCAAGTAAGGATAGGCTATTGTCAAATACAAATCCATTCAATCTGTCGTAGTCGCTTGTATTCGGGGCCATCTAGAAAGTACGTAATCTTTCTCTCTCTCTCTCTCTGTCTCTCTCTCTCTCTCTCCTTCCCTTCTCTCTCTCTCTCTCTCTCTCTTTCTCTATCCCTTTCTCTCTCTCTCTGTTTCTCTCTCTCTCCCTCTCTTTCTCTCGCTCTCTCACGGTTTTCTCCTTCCTTCACTCTCGTGCTGAGATATTTGATAAATTAATCATCCAAATTTCACCCGACACATGCCAATTCTAGTCAAACACAAAATTCATCAATTCATAACAACAAAAGCAATTTTTCATTGTTTTATTGATTAAACCACATTGTGTGAACCACAGAGTAAGAAAATATAAAACTGTCAAAAGTATAAAATACAAATTTATGTACAAGTACATCAGGGCTATAATTATGTACAGCGTCATCCCACGAAAAACTGTATGTACAATAATCAAGAACAATCACAAATGATGCTTTTTGACTTCAGTGTGAGAGAAAAAAGAGTTAGTTCGACAGTTGGACTAGGAAGTTAAGGTGTCAGAATGCCAGGATGTTATAAAAAGATGAACAAAAAAATCACTTTTATACAGACAATCCGTTCGGTGAGATGTCACGTGACTGGCTTACAAGAGAGAACATTCTTTTCAGACATGATTATATTTTCAGCAAAAAAATGCGAACATTGCACTGAATATGTACACGTGTATGTTGTTACACTGATCAATGGAGATTTCTCAAGAGCGAAAAGTTACGCAAAGCAGTTCACCCTTTACTCTCTCCCCCCCCCCCACCCCCAACCTCACTTTTCCCCCCAACGACCTTTGTTTTCCTATAATTTCCAAATTTAGAGCCATCAATGACGTACACACCTGTTGTTTTGTCTCACGCCTGCGTCAGTGGGTGGAAAACGCCACGTCATCAACCACAGACAAACACAAAGGTTGATAAAGACTTACGGATGTTATGATAAACAAATATGTACCAATATAATACAGGTTGTAGTGATCAAGCAAAACAATTAAAGCCGTATGAAAATGATCATAATTATCACCAAGCACCTTTCTGATCCGTAAAATTTGATCCCTGTCATACATAGCTCAAATATGAAGGCACGTGTGACTCAGTAGAATACAAGTGGATTGTGTACATAGTTTTGTAGACAACAATGTGTGACATAACAACAACGTATTGAGGAGACACAATGTGTGCACGACTTCAGCGACCTCCAAGCTAAGCACAGTTTACATCCGGGTAGATCAAATATCAATGCGACACAGAGGTCATCCAGAAAGTCAGTACATGTATGTTCCAAGAGGGAGAATGGACAAAATATTATTAAAAAACAAACAAACCGTAAATCTGTGGGGTCGCAGCAAAGGCTTGAAGTAAAGTCAAACTGTAGCAAACTGAAAAACTGTGAATGTTGCAAAGCCTCGCATTAGAAATAATACAAAAACGAAACAATACAACAAAAGCTTGGTTTGTCATTCCTTTTTCTGTCTGTTCTATTGCTTTGTTTCTGTTCTATTTCTTACGCGAGGTTTTTTTGACTTTCCAACGGGGGGGGGGGGGGGGGATGTTTTTTCAGTTATGGTCATGAATTTAAACGTTCGTTTGTTGTTGTTTCTTCAGTACATGTATAAAACTTGCACTGGCAGTGTTATAGGTCAGAACTGGCCAGAATTGCTGCGTGTACGTACTTTATGGACAATGGAGGACCTACATTTTTGGGTCCCCGAAACTTGAACTGTTACGGGACCGCTTCCCAACTAGCAGCGATAGGGCAACGTCCAAAATTCACTCATTGAAAAAGGTTTCATCAGAGCCCCTCTGGGGTGAGCGGCCCTGACGCTTAAACTGCATTAGTTCCATGGTAGATCCACCACTGTTTAGTGTTTATGGGTCCCCCCCCCCCCCCCAAGCGAATGTGCAGAATTATATCCGGGTGTATCAAAATATCAACCTAGCAAAATGACAATGTTTTACAGTACTGAATCCTTTGTTTCCTGGTGCAAGTTCAGGATCAGACCATAAACTGATTTATTACTTCCGTGTCAGGCCCGGGGTTCGGCGTGATCTAACCTGACGCTGTTTGCAAAAAGAGATCAGATCAATTTCTGGAGTGTTCTGTCTACAGACCGACCCTGTCAACACTTCATGGTTATCTCCTTTTTGTATTAGTCATTATCTACAGGATTCCCGGGGGAATTTATGTTAGATAAAAACAAGGTTATGTGCAGGGGGGTTGGGGTGGGGCTAGAGGAAATGAGGGTTCTTTGTGTCAAATTGAGGTCGAACCAAATCTTTATGAAAGTTTTAAGGCCAACAGTAAACAGTCACCATGCCCGTGCAAGTTAAAATGGTACAACATGACAAGAAGCGACAAAGGCATCTCCAGTAGTTTTGATATGGACAAAATCTATTTAGAATGACATGTATTGGGTTGACCATCTCTGCCAGGCGCTGTAGATTTAGGTTGTGTGAAACAGAAACAAGCAAAAAAGAAAAGAAAGAAAAGAACAGGCTGAAACCGGCCAGAATTCCATGCCGGTTTGTTTGTTTGTTTGTTTGTTTTTTAATTTTACCTTTGCCTGAGTGAATGGCCAGTGACTGAATGTGGAGATCCCGGCCAACAAGAAAGTCCAATACGCAGGATTGACGCAAACTTTGCACATAGGAATGACATCGTTCCTACGTAGATTCCCTGGTCAAGACATCGCCCGGACGTCGGTTTAGCGAACCCGCCTTTCCGGTATTCCCACCAATCCTACGGGAATCTATGTCAAACCGACGTAGTGTTGCTGGCTCGGATAAGATTATTTTTTTCATTTAGAGATTATTTTTGCTTGTAGCACTCACTAATCAGTTTCCTGTCTCTCTTGTTGGTGATTGCTGTTTGTGGAGCATTCCAAACTACAATTTTCAACTCGGATCTTTTTGCCACCTGTAGGATTGTCGAGCCTGCAGTAGGCCAAGATTTCCCCTTATAACAAACGTTGTCGTATCATACTTATTTTTTCCTATCTGTTATTGGGCGATAAATTTGATGTTTCCCCTCGCCCTAACTAGGTCAGGTTATCTGTCGGCCCAAGACTGATCACAAACATAAATCTGGATGTTTGTCTTGTAGTGACGGGGACCAGAAATCTTCACTCAGTCCTGATGTCCCCGCGTCTCACTGCCTGCCAGTATTTAAACCGTCACATGAAATGTTTGCTTTTAAACTGAGGAAATTGGGTCAAGCGTGCTAACCCCAGGCCGGAACAGATTTCACTTCTCAGCTGTTCTTCATTTCCAAGACGCTAGAGAATTCCAATTCTGCGAACGCATCCATTCATTCCTAAATCCTATCACCCCATGGCCCAGCCACCCAAGCGTTCCATCCCCATTCTCCCGTCTTCAGGCTTTACTTTCAAGAACAACTGAATGCGTTTGTTACGTCCTTACGTGAGCAACTGTTCTTACAGGAATGGGGAAACAATATAATGATTACTCCCTTGTAAAATCTGTTGTGATACGGCAGTCAGCAAAATAAATATTATTTTTAAATATGACCATAAAATATTGAAGCAAGAAGAGGAAAGACATGTTTTGAAGCTGCAGTGATGTGACCATAATTTAAGAAACTGTTGAAATAACCAATTTTCTGATAACTGTTTTCATAAGGACATCACATGAGCCACTGTGGTCTAGAGGCAAAGCGCTCGCCTCTCATGCAGAAGGTACCGGGTTCGCATCCCGGTCGGTGCAGGCATGTTGGAATTTTGGGATTTTTCTCATATTTTCCAGTCTCTGATCCTATGATAGGTAAGATCAAGCACCTAGTCTTCTCGGATAAGGACGAACGAAAAACTCGGAAGGCCCGTGTGCACGTTGCGCACGTTAAAGATACCTTAGCAGTCGGAAATCGAGAAGAGTGGGCGGAACAGGCCGCTGCCCGGGAAATATATCCCTATCACCCCGCCCCCCCCCCCACCCCGAAAAACAACAACAACAACAACAACGCCGACCGGCGCCTCACTGTGGCGACGACGTGTCTGCTCAAGTTGTAACTGGGTGGCAGTGACACTAAGGCAAAATTCCCAAATGGGATTAAAGAAGTATACAAAATACGAAAAGTACAAAATGCAAAAATACATTCGTGGCTTATCAGTTGTCAAATATCAGACATCAGAGACAATTAAACAAAAAAGCCATGACGTCACCACCCAAACAAATATTGTACACATTTTTCTGACTTCCTAGCAGAGAGTATAGATTTAGAGAGAGGGGAAAGCTAAATCTATACTCTCTGTTCCTAGGGTAAAATTTTAGGGGTGGGGGAGGCACCAGAAAATAGCTCACACGTCACAGTCAAGAAGAATTTGTTTGGTAAGATAAAGCCAAAATGTTCTGTCCGAAACCCTTCTGTCCAAGACAGCTGATTGTCTCCCCCGATGGGCAGTCTGGAATCGCTCTCAATTTGACACAAAGAACATTAAGTTCCCCCTTCTCAGCCCTCTCTCCACACGAAAAACCTTGTGTTTAATTAATGTAAACCACCTGACAGTAAAAGATATTGCATGAATCTATTCCTGATGCTGTTTCCCTACCAAGACAAAAAATTCAGCTTTGACAGATCACGTCGAGAGAATCATTGTTAATGTTCCACTTCAGACTCAGACTAGAATGACCTCCCCACATTCGTCTTTTCCTCCTGGATTCATTCTCTTCAATATTGTCATGGAATTTTGTCTCCAGTGTCACTCGACAGATTTGTGTCAGCTTAAAGTTTTACAGACTGTTTGATTTTTATAAGCTTTTTATCTTTTTTATTACATTTGATCACGGAGCAAACGTCATTGTCTCGCAGATTGGGATTTCTCTAGGGTTCAATCCAAACTGTGTTTTGTCCTGATAACACTCAACAGAGACTAACTTATTAATTTACATGGTGGCGGTTGGAAATAGAAAAATCTGGTGCTTATACTGATTGTAGAGAGAGAGGCAGACAGACTTTCACACTGATAGAGGCAGAGAAGGGGAAAGAGAAAGAGAAAGAGAGAGAGAGAGAGAGCAGTCGTTAGTCACGTTGGCGACCAACCTCTCCTCTGTAACCACATTGAGAAACTTGACTAAAGAATTGGATCCCTTCGGACAAATGACTTTTTTTGCTTGTGATAATGATAATACTAAAGACGATGATGACAATGATATTGACATTGACATTGCTTCCTCACAGTGACATCTCTCTCGTATATTCAGCATCTTTAGTGAATATAGGATAATAATAAATACATAATATATGTATATAAATGCATGAAAACGAAATTCACGATTCAGTTATGCATATGAATCTTCAGACATGGACCCTCCCAAATTATATTCTAGAACATTCAGCATATGTCGTAAGTGTCAACAACATGAATACATGTACATAAGCTACTAGTTTTAGTAGTTTTTATATCCAGCTCTCCCCCCCCCCCACCCCCCCCCCTCCTTTCCCCTAAACAGATTATCAACAATTGATGAAAGATAATAATCAGTGGTCGGGCTATCTCCCGTACATCAGAAATAGATATCCAGTGATGTGTATACTTTGTACAAAAGCTACGTTTTAACGTGAATCATAAACGCTGAGACAGTCCGGTGACGTAACGAATCGAGACTGTTTTGTGTCTGTCCTGACTCAGTGCACCAGCTCTCTCTTTCCCGCGGCTGTCTCAAGACAGTTTAGACGCGCATCCAGACTAGAGAGACAGATTTGGTTGAGTGTCGCCCATGCGCCAGGCCCTGTCTACCTCTACAGTCCACAACTGACACTTCAAACCGACATACAAAACAGTCCTGACTCAGCCTTGGATGGATCAAACATTCGCGCACCATCGTATTTCAAGAGGTTTGTCATCAAGCTCAACTATCCACAATTGACGTCATTTAGTATTATTTTTCTCATTATTATTATTATTTACACATTATTGCTTGCTTCGTGGACAAATGGCTTGAAATGATGTACATAGATAACTTACTTAGAAAATACAAACAGAACAGACAGACTGACCGGAGACTGACTGGACATTCACAGACATCAAGACCTGGCTGTCAAGGCCAAGCTCTGGGTAAGAACTTCAATGACATAATGTAAAGTTTTCTTAAATGTCAAGTTTTCAACTTCCAGGAAGCCTTTCAAAGTTAAAGCCACTCCACGATGCATGGTGAACTGTTGGTCAGTTTAGCAGTAAAAAAACAAAGAAACACCTGAGCACTACATCTCCCTTCACCACACACTTGAAATGTCTCTGGATCACAAACAACAAGTTGGACCGTCCAAAAATGCCCTAGGCAGCCAACAAAATTCAAGTTATTTCACAAGAATCCACACTTTCCCAGCGGACTTACGACCATCAGAACTTGTCCATGTGCTCAGTACAAGATGTCTGGTCTCGTGAGTGACACTCGGGGAATGCCATACATGACGTAAGGTTTACCTCCCAATGACGTTTTGTTGCCTTTTCTGGCAATCTGAGAGACGAAATCAATGGAGCGTTGGTTGAGGGCATCTCTGGACATGTCGTCTCGCTGGATCTTCACCTGGGCACCACGTCGGAGGAGAATGACTGTCGCCAGCTGACGGTTCACCTGCAAATTGGGAAATGGAAGAAAATCTTTACTTTATGGGCAAATGATTGGTTAGAAAATTGAAACATATCGAAGCCCTTCATGTGCCATGGAACAGGTCAGGTTGCACGGAACACAATCAAGTTCAGCTGGGACAGGTTTTGTTTTTACTGTAAAATTTTCACACGGAAGTTCTTTGGTAGGGACAACTTGAAGCTGAAGGTGAATAGAGAGAATGTAGCTGGGTAATGAATACAACTCAGTATTTTCTCTTTTAGGTTTCATTTGGAAACTGTCCCGAAGTTTGCACTTTTTACAGTCGTTTAACTGCGTTCTCTGTTTAAAATGTACAGTCATCTCAATACAATAAAACGCACACACACACAAACATGCTATCTCCTTTTCCCTATTAAAAAAAAAAAAAAGGTTGACTATTTACGAAAAAATTCAACCTTGCGATGATCAGTTACACATCCATTTTACTGCATAGAAAATCAGAGTCAAATTAAAATAGCGTGCTAAAGCTTTGCCAGCCAGTTAGATGTACTGAGGTGGCTTCCTCCTGTTTGGTACACGCGACTGATTTTGTTGATTTTGACTTGCTGTGTTACAGTTTCCGCATGAAACGATCATAGCGATGGTTGAGGCCAGTGAAAGTGAGTACCACAGTAGTGAGAGATTATTTCCTGGCCCAAGTTGATGTGCTCACAACAGCGCTACTAGTGGTGATGAGTCATTAAGTCATAATTCGATCTGCAGCTACGGAAAGAGGGAGGGGTAGGGCGAGGTGTTACCTCCATTGTGAGTGACTTCAGTATTTTCATCAAAACTTTGTTTTTATTTCTTCACCAGGCCATTGGAAATCTGGATAAAAATATAGACAATTGGATATGCATCACATTGCAATAACGTTTACTTGGACGGGATTGCCTGATACTCAGATGTTCAGTTGGTAAGTTGGATAGAATTCTATTGGCTCACCCGTTTCGTACTGAAATTTCATATCTTTTCATCATACTCCATGTTCTTCTCAAGTTTGATGTGTTCCTTACGTCCCGATCACTCTGAACTTCTACAAATCTTTACAGGGGTAGGGTGAGGCAGATGGACAATTCCATGGGGGATATGTTTAAGGTCAGGGATGAAGTTAGGGTTAGGAAAAAGGTTTAATACTATGGATGAGGATAAACAAAGTGGTCAAGACGTACAGAATTCTTTCCAACATATTTTATAATCATCGCCCGTTTCATAAACAACATTTGTGATCTATTCTCCTAGGCCAAGCTTGCATGTACTTGTATACAGCACATGGTCCGCGGACCACAATCTCGCCCCGCCAAGACTTTTGTCCGGCCAGCCTAATTCAACAAGCCCTCGCCCTCGGTGCACTTCTAAACAAACCTAATGCAGGAAACTTCTTAAAGGATGTGATAAAAGACTATAGAGGAAATCCGCCAACTTCACCCGCTCGCACGAGCACAGGACATTTGGGAAAGAGTTCCGTACGACCTGCTCGCCCAGATATCCTGACCTGTCCTAACCCTGTTTGTTTCTCTATCCCTAAACCTAATCGCATCCCTAACCCTGTTCCTTACGCTGTTTAGGGCTAAGGATAAGCGCAGGGTTAGGGGAGATTTAGGGTATCTTTACTGGGTGGTCATGACGCCCGGAACTCGTTCCAACAGGTGAGAAGCTGGAACTGAGTGACCAACAGTGGGACTAAAATTTGGCTCTCGTTAAACAAAAAAAAAGGGGGGGGGAGGGTGGACAACTCTCTCCACTGACCTGCTTTCTCCACGTCATCCAAGCGTTGTATTCTGGACTTCCGGGTGACGCCCCCTTCTCCGGTCGGGGATTGGACGTTCTCACCGGTCTGTTTTCTATGTCCTGTTGTGCCGGCTCAGTCCTGTGATGCTGGTGTCTCTGCGCATGTCTGTGACCTGATGACGTAACCACGTTCCCGTTTTTGTCCTGTGTGCGAGATTTGGGCTGTTCGACATGCTGGTGTCCCGTCTTCTGATGGTGCTGCTGATGCTGGTGGTGACGATGGTGGTGGTGCGGAGACCTGTGTTGTCTGTGATGATGCTCTTTGTCCTGGGCATTCTCAGATCTTCCTGCCTGTTTGGCTGACGTCTTATGTTGTGGTGAACGTTCAGCGTGATTGTCAAGTTCCAGCGACTTCTCTTTCTGATATTTTCTGTCTTTGGACAATTCCACGTTCAGGTTGTTGAGAAAATCTGCGGCAATTTCGTCATTGGAAAGATCGTAATCGGGTAATAAATCATCTACCCAGGTATCGTCCAAGACAATATCTGATGGTAGGTTAAGGGTAGAGTAATCGACAACGGGAGTTTCGTCTCTAGCATCGTCACCAGCATCTGTCAGATTTCGCTCGGCTATCGCATTTTGGATAAAGTTGATGAAAGTTTCGTCCAGTAGGTCGATGGGCGGGGCAGAGGGCAGCAAGGGGAAGTCATCATTGTCACTGTTGTCCTGCTGATCGTCTGAGGAGTGCCCAGCAAGTTCTGGGAGATTTGGATAAATGGGTCTGACGTCAAGAGTGATATTTTTATCATAACATTTCTCGCCCTTGCCACTAGATCTGTTTCTGGTCTCCGAATCGTTCTGGTTGTTTTGTGTGTTGTCAGCATTGTCTCCCCTGGACATCTTGGCTCGCTGTTTGTTGTGAAGATCGTTTGCTGGGGGACCGTCCAATTTGCTACCAAACCCGACAAAATTGTTTCTGTAGAATGTGCTGAGAGTAGGGTATAGTTTGGAGGCCGCCATGACTGGAAGTAGATCAGATTACGCCCGGCCTTTTGTGATAGAGGGGCTGGATTGCGTTCCCTTTACAGGGAATTTGGATATTGTCCCGTTACTTCTTCTTGGTTATTTACCTTGATTGTCACTTCGTAATGGAAGATCTGTGAAAAACACATACAGAATGTTACTTTTTGTCGATTTTCAGGAACGGAACGATATGAGCTGTTTCTTTTTACGGATGATAGAGGAAATATTCATATGTGTTCGGGTTACGGTAGACGGATGGACGGACGGGTGGATAAATGAATATATGGACGGACGGATGGACGGGAGAATGGATAGATGGACGGACGGGAGAATGGGTGGACGGGCGGTTTAATGGATGGATGGATGGATGGATGGATGAATGAATGGGCAGATAGTGGCGTGGTGCATGATGGATGAATGGATCCAGATCTACCAACATAGATGCCGCCATTCGAATATTTGTTTTCTTACCCTAGCCTAACTTGGCGATGAAAGACAGCTTTTCATTGGTCCCGGACCGGAGTATAGCCATTTGGCTATTCGTCGGGACCGGAGTATAGCCATTTGGCTATTCGTTGGGGGGGGGCCGGAGTATAGCCATTTGGCTATTCGTCGGGGGGACTGGAGTATAGTCATTTGGCTATTTGTTTGGGGGGGGGGGGGACCGGAGTATAGCCATTTGGCTATTCGTCGGGGGGACCGGAGTATAGTCATTTGGCTATTCGTCCGGGAGACCGGAGTATAGTTATTTGGCTATTCGTCGGGGGGACCGGAGTATAGTCATTTGGCTATTCGTCAGGGGGACCAGAGTATAGTCATTTGGCTATTCGTCGGGGGGACCAGAGTATAGCCATTTAGCTATTCGTCGGGGGGACCGGAATATAGCCATTTGGCTATTCATACGGGGGACCGGAGTATAGCCATTTGGCTATTCGTCGGGGGGACTGGAGTATAGTCATTTGGCTATTTGTCGGGGAGACCGGAGTATAGTCATTTGGCTATTCGTCAGGGGGACCGGAGTATAGTCATTTGGCTATTCGCCGGGGAGACCGGAGTATAGTCATTTGGCTATTCGTCGGGGAGACCGCCATTTGGCTGTTCATTGGGGGGACCGGAGTATAGTCATTTGGCTATTCGTCGGGGGGACCGGAGTATAGTCATTTGGCTAATCGTCGGGGGGACCGGAGTATAGTCATTTGGCTATTCGTAAGGGGGACCGGAGTATAGCCATTTGGCTATTCGTCGAGGGGGGGGGGACCGGAATATAGTCATTTGGCTATTCGTCGGGGGGACCGGAGTATAGTCATTTGGCTATTCGTCGGGGAGACCAGAGTATAGCCATTTGGCTATTCGTCGGGGGGACTGGAGTATAGTCATTTGGCTATTCGTCGGGGGGACTGGAGTATAGTCATTTGGCTATTTGTTGGGGGGGGGGACCGGAGTATAGCCATTTGGCTATTCGTCGGGGGGACCGGAGTATAGTCATTTGGCTATTCGTCCGGGAGACCGGAGTATAGTTATTTGGCTATTCGTGGGGGGGACCGGAGTATAGTCATTTGGCTATTCGTCAAGGGGACCAGAGTATAGTCATTTGGCTATTCATCGGGGGGGACCAGAGTATAGCCATTTGGCTATTCGTCGGGGGGACCGGAATATAGCCATTTGGCTATTCATACGGGGGACCGGAGTATAGCCATTTGGCTATTCGTCGGGGGACTGGAGTATAGTCATTTGGCTATTCGTCGGGGAGACCGGAGTATAGTCATTTGGCTATTCGTCAGGGGGACCGGAGTATAGTCATTTGGCTATTCGCCGGGGAGACCGGAGTATAGTCATTTGGCTATTCGTCGGGGGGACCGCCATTTGGCTATTCATTGGGGGGACCGGAGTATAGTCATTTGGCTATTCGTCGGGGGGACCGGAGTATAGTCATTTGGCTAATCGTCAGGGGGACCGGAGTATAGTCATTTGGCTATTCGTAAGGGGGACCGGAGTATAGTCATTTGGCTATTCGTCGAGGGGGGGGGACCGGAATATATTATAGTCATTTGGCTATTCGTCGGGGGGACCGGAGTATAGTCATTTGGCTATTCGTCGGGGAGACCAGAGTATAGCCATTTGGCTATTCGTCGGGGGGACTGGAGTATAGTCATTTGGCTATTTGTCGGGGGGACCGGAGTATAGTCATTTGGCTATTCGTCGGGGGGACCGGAGTATAGTCACTCCGAATGAAAAAACGTACAATCCACCAAGATCAGGCAAAGGTAGTAAACAGTTTATTATATACAAAAAGATTTTAAAAAATATTTATGTATTCAGTACGTTTGTATTCAACAGTAGTTTTAATTAAAAATCCCTTAATTTCGATGACGTAGTCCAACCTGAACTGGGAAAACAACATAAGCATAAAGGACATAAACAAAAAAACAGTTTATCTGTAGAGTTCAGCTAAAATACTCGAATGACATTAAGATTTCTATGAAAAATCTCTGAGCCCAGTGTGAAGTTCTGCACTTCACTGAAACATTGTCACGCCCCTCCTTGAGAAACATTGATTTAGTCATTCGAACATCCCCCGCGATCCAAAATCTAACTATGAATGGATAAGTTATGGCTATAAAGATAAATAAGTGTTAAAGATTACAGGAGTACATAGATCAAAGATTATCAGATTGTAATATCATAATCATGACAAAATGCAGACAACTTACCAACGCAGTTATTTACCATCAAATCAAATGTCATATATATCTCTTTATCCCTTCACAATTCACATCTGCCTTGAAATTGCCACAAGAACTCAAAATGATTCAAATTTCCTCAGATGTCAAATGGTTTAATCGTTACACATTGTACAGCTTTAATCTATGCACGTATATTCAAGACCAAGTCTCCATTATCCAGCTGGTGAACAACAACATTTATATCCTAGGAAATCTTGCTACATGATGAATCACTTTAGGAAATTTTTTCCCAAATCAATCAAGGTGAGGCCGCCGCCTTCAGCAATAGACAGGTGTTTCACAAACCTGGCCACACGGCGCACAGTCAACAAACAGAATCCTCCACCTGGATCCTGAATTAGGGCGCAGTGACATCCGAAAAGGCACATTTTATATCATTTCTTCACCGGAACTCTCCAAGTCAGGTCGTTCAAACTTTTCTATTTTCGCAGACAAAACACATCCCGTCGTCGTCCGTCTGCCGTGGTGGCGTAACAACATTTTTTTCCCTCATTTTACAAGAGAGTGTTTCAAAGTGTTGATCACTTTTGTTATTCTTGGACGTGGCAAAAAAATTTCTGTTTATACATGTTGCCCCGTCACTTTTTGTTTGTTCTGTCTCGATGTTCTGGAAAAACTGAAGATCTCTTAGAACATACTAGAGGTATAGCAAATGCGCACTTTGACACTTGTTTAAAATGTGTTGTGGCATGTTTCAAGCTGTTTGACATTTCGGATTATTCTAACTCCTTATCATAATGTAATACAAAAGCCCCAAACGTCGAAGATGGAATATCTCAGTTGTGCAGAAAGTGGAGTTGGAACAAATAAGAAGTAAGATTACAAGGTACTTACCACTTCAGCACTATTCAAGATATCGATACATCACTACGTGAGAATTTAGCTCTCACTATGAACAATGATCAAGGTAGAGTCGTAAGTCAAAACCGCAAAAAAAAAATCATCGATACGCCAGTACGTGAGATGGACGCTGGATGCCGATTCCAAATGTTCTATTTCCGCACACAAAACGCATGTGTTGACCTGCCAGGCTGTGTGACCGTGTGACCGTGTGTGTGTTTAACCGCGCTCCCCTGTCTTAAATTTAGAATTGCTATTTTTTCCTTCTTCGCTTTTCCCGACATTCGTCCTTTTTACGCTCCTGTTTGTCCAGAATCAACAGGCCCAAACTTGAAGTGCATGTGTCTAATTTAGCAAGTCAAGGGACAGTTTTTCTGGCATGTCCAACTTTTAATGTCCAGAAATTTGATGGAAATATTTTCTGGTCCTGCTAGAAATTGCGGCATTTCTTGTGTTGTAGTGGAGGGTCAAACTTGCTTATACAAGATGGTCCTGGTGTGTGCCAAGGGGTAGGGCCTGGGGGGTTCTCTGTCTGTCTGTCTGTCTGTCTGTCTGTCTCTGTTGGTCTCTCTCTGCATATCCCTCCCTCTCTCCCTCCGTCTCTGTTTCTCTCTGTCTGTCTGTCTGTTTCTCTCTCTCTGTGTCTGCCTCTCTCTCTCTCTATGACTCTCAGTCTCCTTCTTTCTTCCCCCCCCCCCCACTCACACACACTTACCTCTCACACTCAGCAGTATTTGTTTTACACACTTCAAACATACCCGACATGTCATCACCATCTTGCGGAAGGTGCGCCAGCCAGAGATGAATTGTCAATAAAAATGTATAAGTCTCAGGCCTTGAGGTACAATGAGTAGGTTGGGATACATGTCAGGAATTGGTGCGCTAGCGTGTATGTGTGCCTGCGTGTGTTTGTAAGTTCTTGTGTGCGTGAGTATGAATGAGAGACAGAGAGCCAGCACATGAGGGAGTGAGAGAGAAAGAGAGAGAGACGAAGAAAGATACATCCATCAACAATAATACCTGTATGTTACTACTGTATATATATAATATTACGTCTTTGAAACGGTGATAAGACTTGAAAAGAATATCATAAAATTCTGATTTTGTTACAAGTTAAATTCTCTCCCCCAACCACTTATTTTGTAAAACTGTTTTTTTTCATTTCACTACCATCAGCTCCCCGGTCATTGTCCCCCGTCCCCCAACCCCCCCCCCCCTCTAACCAAATCTAACTAATTCAAGTATTTCTGGAGTTCCGCATTAAAAGATCGTATGTGCTGATTTCGTCACTTCAACATGACATTCTTGTCCAAGGGGAGATAACAGCTTGTTGTTTTGTCCTTTTTTCAACTTGAACTTTGGGCTGTCAGTTGTCTTTGGTCAGCGGCAGTGGCATGACGGCACGGGCACGACTGGCAAACATACACACATACACACACACACGGTCAAACCAACTGTTAGACTAACACACGGGGCCTGCACCAGACCAGGTGTTTTCTCTACCGGCACGCAAACACGGGGACAAACAGATGGACGGTCATGCACGAGATCAGCACATGTACGGGAGTGGGGGGGGGGTGTTCGCACTGGAGGGGGAGGATACAGGTGATGAGCAAACTCTCTCTCTCTCTCACTTTCTCTCTCTCTCTTTCTCTCACTCTCTCTCACTTTCTCTCATATCGCAATTTGCCAACACATCTTTCAACCCACCATGACAATGCACCTCCCTGACCTAACTAAACCTCATGCACTTGATCAATTATATATCCGGTTCGACTGATTTTTTTTGTTTTTTGGTGTTGTGTTGTACGTCAACCCCCAATCATCTTCCTCAGTGCACCAACTTTCCGTTTTCTCTTTCCTCACGAGTTCCGGGATGTCAGTGATTTATCAAACAGTTTATCAGCGACCAAGCCCACCCGGTCTCCTAGCAACCGGGGTGTCAACAGGTGAGAGATTACATTTTGCCTATTTTTATACCTGACAATTTTAATTGTGACTGTCAGTCAGTACGTCACTTAGTCACGGTGATCATGCAGCAACGCAGTGGTGATTGGTAGTGTTATAGCTGTTTCTTTCACTAGATCTATACAGGATGGGATCTCCCAGCCCCCTTCTGTAGCTTTCTCTCTCTTTGTCTCTCTCTCTCCCCTTTTCTTTCTCTGTCTCTGTCTTTCTCGCTCTCTCTCTCTCTGCCTTTCTCTCTTTGTTCTGTCTGTCTGTTGTCTCTCTTCATATCTGTCTGGTCTGTCTATCAGCACGTCAAACCCATCAATCAATCCATCCATCCATCCATCCATCTCCTTCCCATCGATCCAGCCATCCGTCTGTATGTCTGTCCGTCTGTATGTATGTCTGTCAGTCAATCTATCCACTCCCAATACACCTCCGCAGTCACACTCAGATTCCCCCAATTATTTACTTCAACAAAATTAATAAATTGAAGACGACCGGAGATTGAGGAAATAAAAAGAAAAAAAATGTCTTGATCTCCCACGCACAATTTTTCGAATCCTGGAGCGTTCCTGTTGCACCACCATAGCTGGTGACGATATGGGTATGACAATGGCTCATTTTGCTGAAATTACTTCCCCTTAATCCGATAGGGGGCGCGCAATAACTGGAGGTAAACAAACAGCAGCCGATCCCGGAAGTGACCGCTTGATTTGCCCTATACTGATGCTCCATGAAGTGACGGCTGCGCATAATAAACTGTAGTTTTCTCTCCAAAATGCCAGATTATTGCATTGTTCCCTTTTGCAAAAAATACCGGTGGTTATCGGCACTGCCGTGATCCGTTCTTATTCCTCTGTAGCTCAGCACCAAAATAAAATAACTTAAAATGCCACATACCAATAATAACATTGAAAATAACACCTCTTTCAAATGTTATTTTTCAATTCCATGAAATTACTGTTAAAACTTTAATATTATGAGCCCAAAGTAGTCACTATCGGACATTTCTACGGCCAAAATCGCTCATCTGCGGGAGCTGAGTAACACCCATATATCGTTTCAATATGGATCTGATCACACAGACTCAAAATTACAATTTACTGATATTTGGATTACATTGAATAACTATAACCTTTATTTTGGTATATTTTTGCCTGGGCTACGGAAAATCATTTGATGTCTGTGTATGTCGATTTTATGTTTGTATGGAATTTTAAAATTTGCGAAATTACGCATTTTTTGCTCCTAAATTAAGCTTCAATATAGCTGTTGATTTTGAAAACAACCATTTCTTTTATCCTTCTATGGATAAGCCTTCGAATAACCAACACAATGATGTGTTTCTTACTTCTGCAAGTCAATCTGTTGATGTTTTATGATGACAGTGAAAACTGATAAATTTTGACATTTTTGTCTTCCTTGTCAAAAAGTGAAATTTGATGTGGAGGCATTTTTGATTCAAATAAAAGACCACTTATTAATAATTTAAACCCTTGAAAAAATTTGGGCTTGTTGTCTGTATTAAATAGAATGTGTTTACAGTTTGGTATGTTTGCAGTGATAACGCACCGGTGGTGTTTAATGAAAATTCAGATGATCATAACTTTGCCAAATATTGAGATATAGAGACAAATTTGGTATCAAAATTCTTAGGAAAGTGAGTTCTTTCAATTGGAAAACTTAATTTAAGTGTCTATACAGCGACTTTCCAAAATCAGTTTTGAGTACCTACTTTTAATCTCAATCCCTGCCTGGTTTCAGATTTCCCACCTAATTTGTTTGTGTTATAATTTATATTATTGCTTCTGTCAGTAAATATGTTTCGTTAATATCAATATCACTTTAAGTAATTGGTTAACATTTAAGTTAAATCATTCATACAAATCACAACATAAAACAAGTTTTCATAGTAAACACTAAGAAAACACACCCACTGTCCACTGGAGTATAATCTATTTCACTGCCAATCAGGATTAGAGTATAGAAAGGCGATAGGTTATCGGGGAATTGCAAGCATAAAAAAGAATATTTTTTTTAATCGTATTTCAATTTCAGGTACCCAGGGCTACAACTCCGACTTTACATAAGCTCATTTAACGAGATAATGGCTGATGCCTAAAATCACATGATAAACACATTTTTAAAAATGAAGTTATGCACAGTGAATACAGCAATTTGCATCATAAGGCAAGAAAACACCATAGCTACACCTAATGTTGATCAAATCATGCTCAAGAATCCACACAGATTTAAATAAATCCTGCTTGCAACGTTCGCCATGTTGATAACATCGAGTCGGATAAAGCGAAAGTGCCTGAAAGTATACCTCTACTTCTGGAGCGCCACCTATATTATTACGGCCCTTTGTGTTTGAGCAAAATGAGCCATTATTGTATGGGGAATGTGACCAGTGAATCATGTCAGGCAACTGGTTACAGCGCCCGGCCGGGGACCATCTATAATGTATCGTGTACGCTCTCAGAGGAGAGGCAGGGGGAGGGGGGGGATGCCCCCAGAGCATGACAAGTGTAGGTGGGGGTTGGGGGGGGGTGCCCCCAGAACATGAGAAGTGTAGGTGGGGGTGGGGGGGGGGGGTGCCCCCATGCCCAGAACATGACAAGTGTAGGTGGGGGGGGGTGCCCCCAGAACATGACAAGTGTAGGTGGGGGGGTGCCCCCAGAGCATGACAAGTGTAGGTGGGGGTTGGGGGGGGTGCCTCCAGAACATGACAAGTGTAGGTGGGGGTGGGGGGGGTGCCCCCATAAAATGACAAGTGTAGGTGGGGGGTGCCCCCAGAACATGACAAGTGTAGGTGGGGGGGGGTGCCCCCAGAGCACGACAAGTGTAGGGGGGGTGCCCCCAGAGCATGACAAGTGTATATGGGGGGGGTGCCCCCAGAGCATGACAAGTGTATGTGGGGGGGGGGTGCCCCCAGAGCATGTCAAGTGTAGGTGGGTAATGAAAGTGTTTCTGGGGAGTATAAATCTTAGTACCGTACGCTTTTTAACACTTTCAGGCCCAAGCAACACTTAACTCTTTCAGGCCCAAGCAACTATTGTGTATTCATCAAGTTGACTTTTTTATTTACTGGTACTCTTTTTTTTTTTTGCGGTTCTAAAATTTTCTTTAATTCGTATTAATTTCATCTTGGATGTTTTATGAGGGGAATTAAATCAGCAAATCTTCATCTTTCATAGCAATCAAACCTCAGTGTGGTGCAAAATGCGTAAATCTGTCTGGGTCTTAAAGAGTTAATTACATACGGTGTTGATTGAAAAAGTTACGACTTATTACTGTCTGTTTCAGCAAAGCAAAGTTGTCGTATTTTATATGAAAATCAGACATACATGATTGTGTAGGCTATGGGTCTAGTGAAACACGAGGTCGTGAAATGATCCTCATGCCAAATGTCATTTAGAAGTTAACATTGAGGCTTTGACATTGACATTCAGCTGGCTAATGGCGGTACGTGAGTAACAGGAGAAGGAACGGAAGTGAAGCCAACTGTTCGAAACGGTACATGGGTGGAACTGGAAGGGTAAACACTCGGCAAACTGAAACGTGCGTATGTCCACTCCCTCCCCTACAGCCTCCACCATCATCACTTCAGACGTGGTAGATACATACGCTAAACATACACACATAAAAGGAATGATTATATCAAATAAAAACTTAATGAGTTTGCTGTAATCATTATACATGTACAAACTTTCTTCTCAGTCACGACCAGATGGCAAAAGTTGAACTGAGACATCAGGTTTGGAGTTACGCAGATATATTCAAAAACTAATTTAACAGACTCCACGTAATTTATTGTTCCTTTATTTAAACTTGAGTTGACACAAGGTAAACAATTCTGTATAAGACATCTCCTGTAGGATGACTGGCGTGCAGCCCGGGAATCTGCAGTCTGACGAAATATGTCCATGTTTACTCAAAAACGTCGTGGTCTTGGTGGAGTGTTTCATGTCGTCTTGCTGCATGGCGGTTTATGGGTTCTGCTGTCTAAAGAAGACACTTCAAAAACTATTCGCGTTTATGAAGTTTACTGCGGATTTTTAATGATCAAATTGTTCTCTGTTCATGAAAACATCACAAGTGCCGGTAACTTACCTAGGGTACAAACAGATAGATAGAGAGTATGGCTGCAGGAATCACAAAGCTTATCTATATATTATTATAAAAGTGAACTTTGGAGGCTATGTTAGCCTACTCCTCCGTTAATAGTTTGCCCACACCCTTCAAATTTTACAGAAGTCCATAGTATCTACATACCCAGGTTTTCGTCACATAAAACATACGAAAACTCCTGTTCCCGAATTTATCAAAATAGATTTTTTCGGTCATTCTATTTGAATTCACCATTTTGAACAAAAAATCAGTCTTTACTATTATTCATGTTAATTTTTTTTTTTTGAGTCGCAAAAACAGAAAAGCATTTTCATCGAGTAGAATCAAAAAGTATGATTGGAAATTTCGTCCTTGACCTCTCTTTATACATTGGTGGTCGAAAACCAACGTAATCACTTTATCTGTGTATTTCTACGTGAAATTGTGGTGTAACACTAACAGTAAGTTCTATTAGTCATTGCATTGAATCCAAATGTCGTTTTAATGTAGCCTAGAGCTAGATATATAATATACGGTTGGGCTTGGTACATGGAAAATTTGCAAGATTTATCTTGCGTGGGTCGGCTAGTTTCATTATAATCTGATAATTCGTGCCTGTTCAGAAATCGAAATTTACGCGAACTACGAGAGATTGCACTCAAACACAACGATTTTCTGTGTTTGTATAGATCTATTTAATCTGACGTAGTTTAAAGTAAAGTCCGCGGCTGTTTGACCATGCTGATACTCACAGTGGTGGGCATAGCAATAACGCGGCAATAGTCCGTTTTACACGGTGATTGAACTCCGACTATTCACCAGTAAGAGACAGTTAAATCACCAGCAGCCCTATGTCTCTCTCAGGCTAACTTGCACATCAACTGACACTTTAAAAAAAAAAAATGTTCATATTCTGCTCTCTCAATGTGTCAAGAAAGGGCTAGAAAGAAATTTCCTATCATGCTTTTCGATTTTAATCAATGAAAATTTGTCTTTTTTTTTTTTTTTGCGGTTCAAACAATCGTAAACAAATAATTCATGAACGGTTGAGTTTTCTCCAAAATGGGTGTGTCCACGTAAGTTACCATCAAAAAATTGAGACAGTGCACCAAGTTTCATCACTTTTTATAATGCAGTCACAAAGTTTTAGGTGCTTACTTGTTTAATCTCTGGCTCCATTATAGCACATCTGTCTGTCGGATGTTTACTTTGCGTCAGTGAACGACACCATTGCCGATTAACCGGATGCGGGGTGTATTCAAATTATTGGTAAGTGTTGAGTTGAGTTGACTACCATTGTGGTAAAAAGAATGTCAGGTAAAACCTGCTGAAACATCCTAAAGCAGAAATGGGTGGAGATTTTGGGTGTGGCCGTAGTCGACGGAATGTGCATGTCATGGTTAGTATCGAAGGCGTGGCATGACGGAAGGGGTGACATACTGCACCGGTACTGAACGAGTGACATGACAAGGAAGTGACATAAACACCATATCAAAGAACTGACACCCAAGAAAATGAAAGAAAATATTTCAAAAGAGCGACAAAAAATATGGGCGTGATTTTTCAAAATGTTTATAATTGTTGTCCCAAAACTGTTAATTTGTATCACTGCACGCCATCAATCGTCTCCCACAACAGAACAATCAAATCTTTTTCATTTCTGTGAATTTTTGTTTTCAACTCCTCGGATTTGTATTTTACGTCCATACTCCATGATCCCAAATGTATTAAAATTTCATTTCTACAACAGTTTGAGTGGTGTAAGGTTACAGTCATGTAGTTCCACTTCCAGCGTTCCGGTTGGTTAAAATATATTTCCTTTATTCTTGGCCAGTGAAATGTTGGAAAAATAATATGGAGCCTTAAAATGACAGTTTGAATTAATTTCGTACAATACTTTTTATAATGATGATATTTACAGAATCAAATCTGGTAAACATCACAATACATGTTATGTAAAGTTACTTGTGCATTGACAAACTCCGGTTTGCAGGTCCACATTGTAGGCTATTCTGACGTTTGACTGACAAAGCCGGCACTCTGCCAGTCTGGATCAAAGTCAAAGTTTTAGCATGATTTTATAGTTGATTAACTTTGCTGTATCTGGAGTGTCTGGGCTATTATTGTGTACGACTAATACAGTCACGTGCTTCCTCTTGGTCAACATAAAATGGAAACTGACCACAGTAAAGTGGCCAGCAACGCCAAATGTTTGCCTTTCCCGATAAAAGTGTGTTTTTGTGCATATACTGTCTTCTTTCATATCACATCACTATTTGCTGCGACGATTACTAAGATTAAAACTACGCCTGGATCAGAAAAAACCTTAATCCGTACGTCTCCTTGAGCCAAGTGTGAAATCTAGCGTATCCGAGACGTTTTGCTTCACAGCATTTCCGGCCGGGATTTCCACGGATCAAATCTAATAGCTGATTCACCGCACAGCCGTGACCAAATGTTTGAGTTCTCTTGGCCACATTGTTGATTTCATTGGTCAATACTAGACCAACAACTTTAGAGTAAACTGTGGATTATTTTGTCAATGAATAATTGTGACAAATTGAGATTAACTTCAATATTTATGATTCTGAAGAGGCCTAGTATGAAAAACATACAGAGAAAGAAAGAGATGGAGAGTGCGTGGAGACAGGCAGACGGACAGAGGGAGAGAAAGAGAGAGGGACAGAGAAAGAAGAGAGAGAGAGAGAGGAAGAAGAGAGAGAGAGAGAGAGAGAGAGAGAGAGAGAGAAAGAATAGAGAGAGAGAGAAAGAAAGAGAGAGAGAGAGAGAAGGGTGCCATAATAGCCCAAATGTAGCGACCTGTACTGAATGAATAGCGCCTGACCTCGCCCCTTCTAATGTTTATCGGGTAGATTGGGAGGTACAGCCAGTCTACAACTGTCGTCCATGGACAAGTACTACAATGTACTACCACAATGTGTGTACATGTAGCTGGAAACTGCCTGTCTCTTGCCAGTTTCTCACCTGTCCCGCACTTGTGTCAAACCTGTCGTGTCAATGCCTACATGAACACAGTTCGGTGATAACTAGATTTGTTGACTTATACTGATTTTACATCAACTCTGTACTAAATCCGGATATCCTTCTTTCTTCTGCTTCTTCTCAAATCACACAACATTAAATGGTTGACTGCGCCTCCTGTTCCAAAGCTTAAGATTTTATATCGGTTTAAAAAAAAAAAATTTTGTCGTTTTTCATCTTGTCAGTTTCATCAAGGAATCAGAGACATGATAATTGTGTATGAGACACTACATTTCTAAAGGAAAATCAGTTCATCCATTCAGTCAGTCAATTCTACATCTGGTGTGACATCAGGAGAGAGGGAAGGTTTTTAGAAGAGTTCAGAACAGCGATTCTCAAAGGGAGACATTTCGTCAAATTTCTAGATCATCCAAGAGCAACAGAATAATACACATGGCAGCAAACAGGGAAAGATACAAAAGATCATTTTTGCCTTCCGCAGTAATTATTCACCTCAACAAGATTTGATAGCTAGATACAGTGTGCCATAGTTGACTAAGGTTTCATGTCAGGTCACTTCTAGTGTGCCATAGTTGACTAAGGTTTCATGTCAGGTCACTTCTAGTGTGCCATAGTTGACTAAGGTTTCATGTCAGGTCACTTCTAGTGTGCCATAGTTGGCTAAGGTTTCATGTCAGGTCACTTCTAGTGTGCCATAGTTGACTAAGGTTTCATGTCAGGTCACTTCTAGTGTGCCATAGTTGATTAAGGTTTCATGTCAGGTCACTTCTAGTGTGCCATGGTTGACTAAGGTTTCGTGTCAGGTCACTTCTAGTGTGCCATGGTTGACTAAGGTTTCATGTCAGGTCACTTCTTGTTTGCCTGTTATTGAATATTCTGAGCTATGGCATGATGTTTATGTGATGATGCGTCAGATGTATGTACCACGTATGTGTTCGTTAAAGCTCTGTGGAAGAGAATTTCCCTCTCGCAATAATAAAATGATTCGTTTCTTATCATGTCCACCTGAGGAGGAAACTCAAATCTGAGGGAGGAGAAATGTTAGCCATGGAAGGAATTGAGGAGGAATTTCAATGAGAGGAGGAAAGAATAGATCACATGTACATACTTGATGTATTCTGTAGGCTCCACAGTCTAGTACAAGTTTTATCATCCATTGAAATAAGGATGCTTTTTTTTTCCATTTTTGATAGCAAAATTAATCAAGAAATTTAGTTTCACAAATTGCGTCAATAATTACCACTACAAAAGTATAATGGTGAAATAATGATTAGATGACGAATCAAAATGGGGAATGAGGCAGCATGAAGTCGCCATGGTAGAAATGTGGTCTGGGAATTTGAGATTCGCTGTGTAAGTAAAAAAACAACAACGAGCGCTTACGTACATGAATATCAATGCATTGCCAGGAGATAATGTAGCGCTATTGTACTGGCTGAGAGCTTTTGTCACCCAAGTCAGTGTAAAATGATTATCAGTTTGAAAAGATTTCTTTACCTGATCCCCTCAGCGTGTGTAGCGAGACAGCGAATCCTTGTATTGTGGTGAACAATTGTGTTGTTGTCGCGTTCTCCACAATCTGATAGCACATTCACATGTACCACCACTTATATCGACACGTCAGTCAGGTTGCTGTAGGAGCAACTGCTAGTCTAAACTTTACCTGTGGGGCCCTTCATAAAACTGGACTGAGGCGCCCCCCTACCTAGAGGTATCGGGTACACGGCTTGGCACCCGCTCAACACCTGGAGATCGACGTAATTAATGTAGGGTCGGGGTTTAATCCAGGTATGTCACCAAAACATTACATAGGCTAGCGGGAAGGCTCCAGGGCTCAAGTCTAGGGTAGGTCACGTCATTATCGGAGGTTACAGTGTGAGGAAAGGGGGTGGGGGGGGGTGAGACAGGTACAAAGAGAAGGAGAGGATAGTTCGGTAAAGACAAGAATTACATTTCTCTCTCTCTCTCTCTCTCTCTCTCTCTCTCTCTCTCTCTCTCTCTCTCTCTCTTAGTCTCTCTCTTTCTCTTTCTCTTCTCTCTCTTTCACTCCCTTCTCTCTCTTCCCCCCCCCCTTCTCTCTCTCTCTCTCCTTCTCTCTTCCCCCTCTCTCTGTCTTTCTCTCTCTCTTCTTTCCGCTCTCTCTCTCTCTCTCATTCTCTTCCTCTTTCTTCACTCTGTCTTTCTCTCCTTCTCTTTCTACTTTGCTCTGCCCTCTCGCCCTTCGTGTCTTTTCTCCTCTCTAGACCGGTTTCCCATCCTCCACTCTCTCTCTCTCTCTCTCTTCCTCTTCATTCTGTCTTTCTCTCCCTCTTTCTCTTCCTACTTTGCTCTGCCCTCTCGCCCTCCGCTTCTTTTCTCCTCTAGACCAGTATCCCATCCTCCACTCTCTCTCTCTCTCTCTCTCTCTCTCTCTTCCTCTTCATTCTGTCTTTCTCTCCCTCTCTTTTTCCTACTTTGCTCTGCCCTCTCGCCCTTCGCGTCTTTTCTCCTCTCTAGACCAATCTCCCATCCTCTACTCTCTCTCTCTCTCTCTCTCTCTCTCTCTCACCCGTTATCCCAATGCCTGTGAATGATTTAACCCAAACTACATCAAATGTTTAAACAGAAATCCTCCTAGTCCTACAGCTATAGAGAAGAATAAAAGGTCAGGAGTACAAAGGTCCAGACGTGTGTACATTGACGGGTGTGGACTGGCTGGTGACCTAACAACTTCTGTGTGTCACGTGTCTGATCCAGCTGGGAAATACAAACTTTGACGTACAACTTTGGGTGGAAAAACAAAACGCTGAATCATACCTTCCCCCCTCCCTCTCTCTCTATCTCACTCACACACATACATACACAAGGACATACGAACATACAGACAAATCACATGTACAACCGTTATCAAACTCTGCTGTTATGATTTGCCTATGAACCAGAGTAGACAAATCTTGCTCTGAGACTTCTCCCCCAGTGGCCAATTCTTATGTTAATTTCTTGTTTAGCAATGCAAATTTTGTGTGTACAGACAGGAAAATGTACAGATTTGATCAGAGGATTCAAGTTGGTACACGCGGACTTGGTGTGGGTTTTCATGATACAGGTGGTGGGGGGGGGGGGGGGAGAGAAAGAAGAGGAGAGAGAGAAAAGGAAAAGGGAGAGGAAAAAGTGATAGGGAGAAAGAGAGAGTAGAGAAAAAAAAGGGAAGCACAGAGAGAAAGAGAAAGGGGTGAGGCAGCGTGGAAAAGAGAGAGAAAGAGCGGACAGAAAGAGAGAGAGAAAGAGTGGACAGAAAGAGAGAGAGAAAGAGGGGACAGAAAGAGAGAGAGAAAGAGGGGACAGAAAGAGAGAGTGAAAGAGTGGACAAAAAGAGAGAGAGAAAGAGTGAACAGAAAGAGAGAGAGAAAGAGGGGACAGAAAGAGAGAGTGAAAGAGTGGACAAAAAGAGAGAGAGAAAGAGTGAACAGAAAGAGAGAGAGAAAGAGGGGACAGAAAGGGAGAGAGAAAGAGTGGACAGAAAGAGAGAGAGAAAGAGTGGACAGAAAGAGAGAGAGAAAGAGTGGACAGAAAGAGAGAGAGAAAGAGCGGACAGAGAGAGAAAAAGAGTGGACAGAAAGAGAGAGAGAGAGAAAGAGTGGACAGAAAGAGAGAGAGAAAGAGCGGACAGAGAGAGAAAAAGAGTGGACAGAAAGAGAGAGAGAGAGAAAGAGCGGACAGAGAGAGAAAAAGAGTGGACAGAAAGAGAGAGAGAAAGAGTGGACAGAAAGAGAGAGAGAAAGAGCGGACAGAGAGAGAAAAAGAGTGGACGGAAAGAGAGAGAGAGAGAGAAAAAGAGTGGACAGAAAGAGAGAGAGAGAGAAAGAGTGAACAGAAAGAGAGAGAGAAAGAGGGGACAGAAAGAGAGAGAGAAAGAGTGGACAGAAAGAGAGAGAGAAAGAGTGAACAGAAAGAGAGAGAGAGAGAAAGAGTGGACAGAAAGAGAGAGAGAAAGAGTGAACAGAAAGAGAGAGAGAGAGAAAGAGCGGACAGAAAGAGAGAGAGAGAGAGAAAGAGCGGACAGAAAGAGAGAGAGAAAGAGTGGACAGAAAGAGAGAGAGAGACAAAGAGTGGACAGAAAGAGAGAGAGAAAGAGTGGACAGAAAGAGAGAGAGAAAGAGTGGACAGAAAGAGAGAGAGAGAGAGAGAAAGAGTGGACAGAAAGAGAGAGAGAGAGTGGACAGAAAAAGAGAGAGAGAGAAAGAGCGGAAGGAAAGAGAGAAAGAAATAGTGGACAGAGGGAGAGAGAAAGGGATAGACAGAGGGAAAGTGGAAGGGAGTGAAAGAGAGAGAGAGAGAACGCGTGAGGGGACAGTGAGAGAAAGGGGGCCAGAGAGGGAGAGAGAGAGGGGGGACAGAGAGGAGGGAATAAGAAGAAGGGAGTAAAAGGGGGAAAGAGTGAGAGGCAGAAAGAGAGAGAGAAAGAGTGAACAGAAAGAGAAAGGGAGAGGCAGAAAGAGAGAAAGAGAAAAGGAGAGGCAGAAAGAGAGAAAGAGAAAGGGAGTGAGAGAGGGAATGAGGAATAAGATCATAGAGAGAGACGGGGAAAGAGAAAGGGAGCGGGAGAGAGGAGGAGAGTAAGAGAGAAAAAGAATGTGAAAGAATAGAACGCCAGAATCACCAACAAAGACCTGCGAAGTTTCGCCAATTTGAGTAAATTTTCTCAAGTTGTTTTTTTTTTTCATGCCGATTTTTTCGATTCTTCCTTAATTTCCAGCGAGGCACAGATAGTCTGATAATTTCATTCACAGAATAACAACAGAATGCGCACATCAGATTTGACATAATAGCTCCCTCCAGCAGTTTATTTCTCTGAATTCAACTTTTTGTGGTATTTTTCCGAAATATAAAAACACGACTAAAACCTAGTCTAGATCTAGATCTACATCACAGGAACATTTAAAGACAGACTTACCTTAGTTGTCTTGTCCTGAATCTAAGACTGAACTGTTTACACAATGAATGATGTATAGATCTAGTCTAAGTTCAAATTTGGAATGTCCACGGATACACGTGATGAATCACACTCGATCTACACTCGGATACTGGCCTACTCGGGGACAGGCTGACGTCCACTGACCCACACCGACTGACTGCCGACAGCTGTGCGCGGCTAGAAAAAGGCTGCACCGGTTCTAACGAGAGCAAAGGCTGAATTTGTCCAGTCCCCTTCTCTCGCTATCTCTCTCTCTCTCGTTCCGACCAATGCGAACCCACGACTTAATTCATCAATGTGACCTCCTGGTCTATCGGCCTTCAAAACATAAAGACACGCCAGTGCAGGAAGGGATACGGGGCTGAAACTGATTCTCGGAAGAGTTCCCGTGACAGAAGAGGTTAAAGCACTCGATTCTACCCGGGAACTTTTCTGTAGATTTACCGTCTTGCATTTTCTTCGAGTTAGTTGGGCCAGTTGGCCAAAGTAAATAGACAAGAGAATTTTTGTCACGAACCTGTGGCCAGTTGATGAAAAATCTATCGGGATTATGTCGTCAAGGAAACTTGCTGGGGACAATATTGGCTAAAACCTAATCGTAACCCTGACCCTTGCCCTGAACTTTACACTGTCTTAAACGTGTAAAACAAAACCTAACATGGGGACATGACGGATACAGCGAAGTCACTCCCGTTTCTTTTACTGTTGACAATTCAAAACTTTCACACTAAAGTCTATGTGTTTCTCTCACAATAACTTCACAGGTGTAGAACAATGATCTTTTGTTTCATGTGTATGTGACTTCTCTTTATTGTTAAGAGCCGAGTATTAAATAGGGTAGTGAGATTCTTATCTATCTCTCTCTCTCTCCCTCTCTCTCTCTCGCTCCCTCCCTCTCTCTCGCTCTTTCTCTCTCTTTCCCTCTTTCTGTGTGTGTCTCACTTTGACCGTCTCTCTGTCTCTCTCTCTATTTATCTGTGTGTACGTGTGTTTATGTCTCTCTCTCTCTCTCTCTCTCTCTCTCTCTCTCTCTCTCTCTTTACTCTGTCTTTCAGAGTGACGATCTGAGCTAGGTGACCAAATTGGATTTTCTTTGAATTTTTGAAAAACAAGGATTAAGATTAGGATTATGTTTGCCATGCCGGCTACATTAGGCCTAACTTCTCTATTGGCGAAATGATCGCAGTGAGTTTATTCTTTTTTTTAATGTGACTGTTTTACCCATGGCCCCACCCCCACTCCCCACCCCTCCGAAATTCATCTCCAATCTTCCTCCTTTCTACACAGAAATGTCTGAGCGGTAGTTTATGGGTTGAGATCTGAGATGTCTGTGTTTTCTGTTGGACGTCATGGTCGCGGCAGTTGAGAATGTCTCCAGGAAATGTTTCTGTCATGTCGTGTAGTGAGATGAACAACAGAGACAAGTTACGCTTTTCCTTTGTCACTAGTTGTAGAATGGTTCAAGGTTTCCAAAAGTCTCAATGACATAATTGAGAAAAAAAACAAACAAACAAGAAAAACAAGGAATGGCTACAAGCCATCCATGGCGGGGGTGGGGGGGGGGGGGAAAGAAGGGGGTTTGCTCCAGCTTACGAGAAACGTACTTGGGGCGGGGGGGGGGAAAGAAGGGAGTTTGCTCCAGCTTACGAGAAACGTACTTGGGGCGGGGGGGGGGGGGGAAGAAGGGGGTTTGCTCCAGCTTACGAGAAACGTACTTGGGGCGGGGGGGGGGGGGGAAAGAAGGGGGTTTGCTCCAGCTTACGAGAAACGTACTTGGGGCGGGGGGGGGGGGAAGAAGGGGGTTTGCTCCAGCTTACGAGAAACGTACTTGGGGCGGGGGGGGGGGGGGGGAAAGAAGGGGGTTTGCTCCAGCTTACGAGAAACGTACTTGGGGCGGGGGGGGGGGAAAGAAGGGGGTTTGCTCCAGCTTACGAGAAACGTACTTGGGGCGGGGGGGGGGGGGGAAGAAGGGGGTTTGCTCCAGCTTACGAGAAACGTACTTGGGGCGGGGGGGGGGAAAGAAGGGGGTTTGCTCCAGCTTACGAGAAACGTACTTGGGGCGGGGGGGGGGGGAAGAAGGGGGTTTGCTCCAGCTTACGAGAAACGTACTTGGGGCGGGGGGGGGAAAGAAGGGGGTTTGCTCCAGCTTACGAGAAACGTACTTGGGGCGGGGGGGGGGGGGAAAGAAGGGGGTTTGCTCCAGCTTACGAGAAACGTACTTGGGGCGGGGGGGGGAAGAAGGGGGTTTGCTCCAGCTTACGAGAAACGTACTTGGGGGGCGGTGGGGAAAGAAGGGGGTTTGCTCCAGCTTACGAGAAACGTACTTGGGGGGCGGTGGGGAAAGAAGGGGGTTTGCTCCAGCTTACGAGAAACGTACTTGGGGGGCGGTGGGGAAAGAAGGGGGTTTGCTCCAGCTTACGAGAAACGTACTTGGGGGGCGGTGGGGAAAGAAGGGGGTTTGCTCCAGCTTACGAGAAACGTACTTGGGGGGCGGTGGGGAAAGAAGGGGGTTTGCTCCAGCTTACGAGAAACGTACTTGGGGGGCGGTGGGGAAAGAAGGGGGTTTGCTCCAGCTTACGAGAAACGTACTTGGGGGGCGGTGGGGAAAGAAGGGGGTTTGCTCCAGCTTACGAGAAACGTACTTGAGGGGGGGGGGGGGTGGGGAAAGAAGGGGGTTTGCTCCAGCTTACGAGAAACGTACTTGGGGGGCGGTGGGGAAAGAAGGGGGTTTGCTCCAGCTTACGAGAAACGTACTTGAGGGGGGGGGGT
>OZ007571.1:73489288-73542859 GCA_963931925.1 Onchidella celtica
GAAAGACGGGAAGAGACAGATAGAGACATGAAATGAGAGAGAGAGAGAGAGTTGAAAAAAGGGGCGGGGGAGGGAGAAATTATGAGTGTGAATAAGAAAACCCGGCTTAAGTCGGCAAAGCTGATTTTGAGAAAAACGGCTTTGAAGTGAAAATATATGGGGTCCGACACAAACTTCCAACTTGGCTGTTGTTTAGGGGACCACGGCATGTTACAGGATAAACTGTAGATGGGCAGTGAACACTACTCACTATGATCTCTATAACGGCTTAGTTATTAGTCTACGGTCTCCTAACAACAATCACTCCAATATTGCTTGGTCAATTAGCTATTGCCACTTATAGGGTTAAATGCCGTTTTCTCAAAATCTTGTTTTAGGGGGGTCACTGACTTCAATTTATCAGAAATGTCTTGTCTTTTATTATTATCATGTACAGAACTCAAAATGTCATGTTGCCGACTTAAGCCTGGTTTTCTCGTGCACACTCACAATTGAGAGAGCGAGAGACAGGCAGACAAACAGACAGACAAGAGAAGAAGAATAAAATAAACAACAACAACAACAGAAAGGTAAAACACCTGACCAATTACATCACACAGGGACAAGGGTCATTCCCCTGTCAGTGACCACACAGATTTGTCCCAGCGGACATCAGAATTGCCAGTGATTCCTCCCGCCCGGCAGGGGAGATTCCACGCTTCAGTCTCATGGGCTCCTCATGCACTCAGATCGTGGCCTTCGTAACTACACGCTCAGATACACCCGCTCTTTCCGTACAGGGGCGGAGCAACGGTCAGGGTCTAGGAGGTTTTTGTTTGTTTGTTTTATTTGTTCAGTTGGTGCAGCTTTTCCACGGGTATTTGCCATTTTGTTGTATCCGACATTTTGGCGATTTTGAGGTTTCGTCATGAAAGTGGTTCTCTCACTCCGCCTTACGGTAATCCTACCAACCTTACGGTAATCCTATGAGCTTTCCGGTAGTCCTACCAACTCTATGGTAATCCTACCAATTCTACGGTAATCCTTCCAACCGTACGGTATGGTAATCCTATCAATTTTACGGTTATCCTACCAACCATGTGGTAATCCTACCATGGTCATTTGACCAACCTTACGGTTATCCTACCAATCCTACTGCATGCCTACCAACTCCATGCCCTGTCCCCCCCCCCCACCCCGCAGTTTTTGCTTACTTTTATTTACCGAAGTTTCAGACTATATAATAATAATTAGATAGTTACTGAAATTTGGCAGCGTCATGGTGTCAACAGTTCCCCAGTGAGGTGACGCCCTTGGCTTTGCTGAGTCCGTTAGGGTCAAGGAACTGTATGTGTGTGTGTGTGGTTTTCACTGAGTGTCCCGTGGTTTTTTCAACTGGACAATAGTCCCGTCTCGTGGGGTGACAAACTTTGGGTTTGCTTTACAGCAGATGTCACAAGTGACACAACACAAGTTTGATATCTCAATGGTAGGTAATTCAAGTCACTAGATTGCTTCTACCCCCCCCCCCCACACCCCCCCGCCGCCTAACAAAACAAAACTAAAATGTCACTTCCAGTGCAGTTGCCATTCAGCGTTGTTTTTTCATTACATATTATCTCCCTTATATCAAAATTGGATGTCTACTGTCTACCTTCCCGGCCCCCTCCCACAGTTCAATGGATCCACCAACTCTTCAAATAAAGCGCTCACACCATCGATCAATTAATTAACCAGTTATTTAAATCAATCAATCATTCAATCAATCAACCAATCAGTTAGTCAATCAATCAATCAATCAATCAATCAATCATCCAGTTCTTCAAATCCATCCATCCATCAATCAATCAATCCATTAATTAACCAATCAGTAAGCCATTATGTGGCCTAAATAGCTGATTAATTAATGAGTGCCTCTATTCCTACTCCTGGGTTAAACAAACAAACGAAACCACACACACACACACATACATACACAATAAAAAAAGACGCTCCAACATTTGACTTGTCTATGCACTAGAACCTCCAGCCTACACTTCGGAAAACCCAAATTTCAGCTATTAGTCAGGACAAAAGTTGTGAGTTTTTTTGTTCCCACAGAAAATGGGGATCCGTCCAGAGTTGGCACTGCGCCGTCACTGCGTCTCGCGACGTTCCGTCCATAGTGAGGTAAGAAGCTTAATGTATGACCCAGCGGTTCTATGGGGACCCCCCGCCGGGTGGTGAGAAACATGACCTCAGCCGTTACCATAAAGCCCTGTTCACATGTAGACGTGTTTTGTACGTGCCTGTTTTGTCAGCGCGCCTTTTACACGCGAGCGTTTTGGAAAACCGCGCCGATTACTGTTTACATGGATCGCGTTTTGCAGGCAGTTTTTATAGGCGGTGTTTTTGTCACTATGTTGTACCTATGTTGTACATGAGAAGCCATAAGTCATGAAAGAACAGTCTTTCCATTCTGTCCTCTGTGTCCTTTAGTTCTCTTTATTGTCCATATGTTGAAATTCTCAACAATTTCTGTTCTTTATTCCTCTGGTGTTGTTAAGGTCATCATCATACCTGATGGACGAACTATTATTATTATTATGTACCTCAGTGTCCTCAGTGCACAACTTGAGCTCCGTACTAGTTCTATAAGTTTCTCATAAACTTGTACAGAGTGCTTCATTTTGTGGATACACTTTTACTAGACCTAGGTGAAAGACTGTCCTGATGCACAATGTACCCGGTATTTGTGGTATTTAAACTTTATATACCGGGTACATCGTGCATCAGCACAAGCTTGCATAAAAAAACTTTCGGTCGGAGAGAGTGAACAGAAGACAAAGGCACCAGCAAGGTGTATCGCTGTTTGTTCCCTTCCCTCGTCTGTTCCAGAAAAAAAAAAGGCTTGAAATATTTCAGTTATCATGCAATAAAAAGGCGCGCTTACGCGTAGACTTTGAATACTTTGATGCGCTGATTTCGAAAATGCTATTGTTTTTCCGATTCAATAAAGATTTGAAAATTTCAAAAAATTAATTTTAAATACAAGTTCAACAAGACCAAAGTTCACCGACGGGAAGTGATGGCTCGGGTGACACTTCCCTTCTACCATTACAAAAACCGTGCCGGGAAGCAGAGAAAAATCGCCTCGGGTAGCGTATTTTCAAAACACCGCAAACAGCTAGCGCGTTTTCGGCGCGTGTTTCAGCTTGCATGTGAACAGCAACAAACATTAAATACATGGGCGTATTTTTGCAGAAGACGCGCGTACATCTACCGCGCTGAAAACAGCTTACATGTGAACAGGGCTTAACACTTGAACAATGCTCCTACTTTGTTGTGGACTGCGGGAAAATAGAAGAAAAAGGGGCTGGTAAACAAATCTAGATCTAGGCGGACACCACCAGACGATAATTTTGATCGGCAAATTGGTTGCATAGTGACGTCACGTATACTGTTTGCGGTTTGGTCAGTAACTGGTGTCAAGCATGGACAAATCCTGAAATCATTACTGTACCCTAAAAATGTAGTAACTGATTTTGACTACTTCTCAGGAGAAGCAAAGAACTGTTACATTTTAGATCTAGTGACCATGACTTTCTGAACATTGGTCATTCGATTATTTTTTCGGCGTACGAGTCTAGAACCAAGATCATTGGATGCGGCGTTGAATGTAGTTGAACATAAAATAATTATATAAAAATGGATGTTTCGAATGTTTGACTTGCTGCACTCTTAGAGAACAGTGAGGAAATCTAGTAGGACTGATGATTATGTATCTAATGAAAGATTCAAATAGTCCCTATGGGCCTTTAAACTGCCACTTGGAGTTTTCATACGTCATTGCTTTGTCATGGACATTTAACTTTCTAATGGTCGTATGCCAGTCTAGTGAAAAGAGGGGGTGGGGGTGGGTGGGGATTGAAGTCTCCCTGACACTTGAAGATCCTGGCAAATTAAGACAGCGAACAGTCTCTTTTTTTGCTCAGTCGGAAGATAGATAGGCAGACAGACAGACAGACAGACAGACAGAGACGGACAGGCAGGCAGCTAGAAGTAGAGAAGAATGGAAGAGAGAAAAGTTAAGAATGAATAAGAAGACAGATGAGAAAAGGGGGAAAGTCTCAAAGATGAGAAAGAATGAGACAGTGAAGGAGAGACAGGCCAGTATCGAACTCAACGACGGCTGGAACACATGAAACTCTGTCTCTGCAGATGCCAGTACTGTACCTACCACAACTGTCAGTACCAAACGTATCATATCGTTACGCAAACTGTGGATTAGTGACCTTGATGACCCCTGACCTGCCCCTCCGGTGTATGTGTATGTAGGTGTCCACTAAGAGTCGCCAGCAATTATGACAGTAAATCTACATGGTCAATATGTTGTACCAGACACAAACAGAGAGGAGATTAATATCTGTAGTGGTGGGTGGCCGATATAGGATATATGTAGTTTTCCTTTATGGTAACTCTGCTGGGCATGTGTCAGGTCAGAAAAATCTGCTACTGGTAACATGTAATCCAGTACAACTTGTTTCATGAACTGGTACGCTAGCATGGTATCAGTGGGCGTGCACCTGTCGGTGCAAACGGCCAGGGCGGAGGAGGTTTCATGTAACCCAACGGCCACATGCTAGGGCACAATGTGACCCTCAGTACTTGAGTCCTTCATATTGGCCCCCGGTAGCGGTGTGGTCATAGGCTTGTTTGCCTAAATCACAGACGAAGAATTGAGCAAACTTCCCGGACGCAGCTTCGAAGCTGGCGGCAGCAGGCCAGTGGTTGATTGATAGGGCAGATGGCAATATACCGTCACTCTGGCCTGGATATCGTGACACAGAGCATCCACCAGTATTGGTGTTCTTTGGTTTGGGTCTTTCACCCTAGTCAGTTGGGGCTGCGAGGCTGTGGAGTAGCCTACAGGCAGCCGGTCAGGCAATATGACTGTCCCTCTGGCATCCTCCTGCACCTGGATACATTTCCAGTCGTCTTGACCTTGTCTTGCCACTTGGATAAGTTGTGTCCAGGCGAGAGAGTGAGTCTGATGTTTGCGCAGCTCTTTCTCACTAAAAACAAATTCTTTGCGCCAGTCTTAACACTCACCTCGTCTTCTTTCATCTTTGTCTCGTCTTCTTTCCTCTCAAAATTCCAACGGCGATGGGCGAGTGCGGTGGCAGCAGGTTTGGATAGACTGGAAGCTGTTAGCACAGACCTACACGTTGGTGGCTGTGGGCTATGGTCGCTTCATCGTCGATTGAAGTGGAGGCGTGGGGAGGCAGCACCCACAGTAGCTGAGCAGCCTTATTTAAGGATAGCACTGCTCACCTCAACTGAGGAAGGGGCTAGAAAAGGTGCCCTAAAGAAAGCCCACTTCTCATCACCCTGACTGGTATACCTCGACCAGTGGGGATCCCTTTTTGCGGTCGAAACAAAAAGAAATTCAGCTTACTCAGGCTAGGAGCCTGGAATATACGCACACTACAGGACAACTCAAACAACCCGGAAAGACGCACTGCACTTATTGCCATTGAGCTCAGCAGGTACAACCTGGACATAGTGGCACTCAGTGAGACCAGACTCCCTGATAGTGGCCAACTCAAAGAGCTCAGTGGTGGATACACCTTCTTCTGGAAAGGCAAGGGTGCAGTCGAACCGAGACAGCATGGTGTTGGGTTTGCAATTAAAAATGACCTTGTCAGAAACTTGCAGTCCATGCCAATTGAAATAAATGACAGGCTAATGACACTCAGGATCCCAGTTGGGAAAAGCCAGTCAGCCACCCTCATTAGCGCATATGCGCCCACCATGACAAACCCAGATGAAGCCAAAGACAAGTTCTATTCTGATCTAGAATCTGTCATATGCTCTGTCCCGGCAGCTGATAAGCTGATTCTCTTGGGGGACTTCAATGCTAGGGTTGGCTCCGAAATCTCAGCGTGGCCAAATGTTTTGGGCCCTCATGGAGTTGGTTCATGCAATAACAATGGGTTGCGCTTACTTACTTTGTGCGCTGAATTTGGCCTGTTCATTACCAACACAAATTTTAGTCTCCCCGTGAGAAACAGAACGTCATGGATGCATCCCCGCTCAAAGCATTGGCATCTCATAGACTATGTCATTGTGAGGAAGACTGACAGAAAGGATGTCCTTGTAACAAAGGCGATGTGTGGTGCCGAGTGTGGAACTGACCACAGACTCATTGTTTGCAAGCTCAGACTAACATTGAGGCGCAATAGACGCCCTCAAGGGAAAGCGCCACCTAAACGCCTAAATGTTTCAAAACTCTGCTCAGCTGAGAAACAGAGCGAGCTCTCATCAGAACTCTCCTCAAAATTGGATTGCGTGACTTTTGACCCTGAGAACATTGAACAGAGCTGGACTGACCTAAATACGACTGTACACTCTTGCGCCAGCAGCACAGTTGGTTTTCCTGTCCGCAAGCACCAGGACTGGTTCAATGATAATGATAATGAAATCAAAGTGCTCATCAAAGAAAAAAATAGTCTCATCCAAGCTCACTGCAGTGACCCCTCTTCCACAGCAAAAGCTGATGCACTGCGTGCATGTAAGGGTGTACTCCAGAAGAAGCTGAGGAAAATGAAAAATGACTGGCTTGAAGAGCGAGTAAGAGAAACTCAGAAATATGCCGACACAAACAACACTAGAAAGTTCTTTGAGAGCCTCCGAGCTGTGTTTGGACCATCCCGCTCTGGCACTACGCCACTTCTTGCGTCAGATGGTTCAACACGCATTGTTGAATTGAATGCCATAATTCAGCGTTGGGCAGAACATTTCGGAGGTGTGCTAAATCGGCCATCAAATATAAATACTGAGTCCATTGACCGCCTCCCTCAGACTCCTATTAATGCAGCTCTTGCCAAGCCATTCACAGCAAATGAGACCCGAACTGCCACAAATCAGATGTCCTTTAACAAATCACCAGGCGTGGATTCAATTCCTGCTGAGGTGTATGCCTTCGGTGGAGAAAAGCTTATTGAAAGGTTGACCGAGTTGTTCAATCATATGTTGAAAGCAGGGAAGCTGCCACAGGACTTCAAAGATGCTTCAATCATCCATCTGTACAAAAACAAAGGGGACAGCCAAGTCTGTGACAACCATCGGGGAATCTCTCTACTTTCAATTGCTGGCAAAATATTGGCAAGAATGCTTCTGAATCGCCTTCTTGATCACCTCTCGTCAAATGACTTGCTTCCCGAGAGCCAATGTGGCTTTCGTAAAGAGAGGGGAACGGCGGATATGATTTTTGCTGCCAGACAGATTCAGGAAAAATGCATGGAACAAAATAAAGCGCTGTATATCACATTTGTTGACCTCACAAAAGCATTTGACACAGTGTGTCGTGAAGGCCTCTGGAAAATCTTGGCGAAGTTTGGGTGTCCACCCGAATTCATCACAATAGTGCGCCAGTTTCATGATGGCATGCAAGCTGCAGACAAAAGCAACGGCAGTGTTTCAGAGCCCTTTGCTGTCACAAATGGGGTAAAACAGGGTTGTGTCTTAGCCCCAACTCTGTTCAGCATCATGTTCTCTGCAATGCTACAAGAAGCCTTTAGCTCTCCTCCTCAAGGGGTAAGCATCAAGTACCGAACTGATGGCAGTCTATTCAACCTCAGGAGACTTCAGGCAAAAACCAAAACCAAAAGTACTCAAGTCTGTGACCTACTATTTGCTGATGATTGTGCACTTCTGGCACACGATGAGGATAGCATGCAAAACTGTGTTGATAAGTTCTCTAGTGCCTGTGACAACTTTGGCCTCACAATAAGCACAAAGAAGATGGAAGTGCTCCATCAGCCTACTCCAGACGACAAGTATCCTGTGACCCCAAATATCAAAGACCATGACAGTCTTCTGAAGGTGTCGGAGAACTTCACCTATCTTGGCAGTACACTGTCTTCCGCGGCTCGTGTTGATACTGAAATTCTCTCAAGAATCAGCAAAGCCAGCTCTGCATTTGGCACGCTTCGAAAGAGAGTATGGGATGTCGCCGGCATTCGCACAGACACTAAGCTGAAAGTGTACAATGCTGTGGTCCTTCCCACCCTACTCTATGGGGCTGAAACCTGGACAGTGTACCAATCGCATGCCAGAAAGCTAAATCACTTTCATCTGGCCTGCCTTAGAAAGATCCTAAGGATCAAAAATTAGTGGCAGGATAAAATTCCAGACACTGAGGTCCTCAATCGTGCCAAGGAATTGAGCATCTTCTGCCACCTGAAAAAAATTCAGCTACGTTGGGCAGGACATGTTGTCAGAATGCCCGACTCCAGACTCCCTAAGCAAATCTTCTTCTCTGAGCTCTCCAATGGAACGAGGAATGTTGGGGCCCCAAAGAGACGTTACAAAGACACTCTCAAGCAATCACTGAAGGCCTTTGCCATTGATGTGAGTGAGTGGGAAAAGCTCTCGCTTGATCGTGCAAATTGGAGGGCGGCCCTTACCAGAGGCAGCAAAGCATGGGAAGCTGACAGAGTCCAGCAGGCTATCAAAAAAAGAGAACGGCGCAAGAAAAGGCCCAGTGGTACTGAACCAACGGGGCACTCTTGTCATTTATGCGGAAGGGTCTGCAGGGCAAAAATAGGACTTATCAGTCACATGAGAAGCCATAAGTCATGAAAGAACAGTCTTTCCATTCTGTCCTCTGTGTCCTTTAGTTCTCTTTATTGTCCATGTGTTGAAATTCTCAACAATTTCTGTTCTTTATTCCTCTGGTGTTGTTAAGGTATCATCATACCTGATGGACGAACTATTATAACTCGGCTGGGGGTGAGGGGGAGGACAGGAGAGCCATGATAAAGGAATGGTGATGATGAATAAAGACATTTAACCATTTTGATAGTTTCTCTTTTTTTAAATTTGTTATTTTCAATAATATCTGGTTTTGTTATCTATCTATCTATCTATCTATCTATCTATCTGTCTATCTGTCTGTCTGTCTGTCTGTCTGCCTGCCTGTCTGTCTGCCTGCCTGCCTGCCTGCCTGTCTGTCTGTCTGCCTGTCTGTCTGTCTGTCTGTCTGTCTGTCCTTCCGCCCGTCCATCCGTCCATCCAGCCATACATCCAGCCATACATCTGTCCATCTGTCTGTCCGTCTGTCTGACTGCTGTTTGTCTGTCTGTCTGTCTGACTCTTAGTCTGTCCGTCTGTCTGTCATTCCATACGTCAGTCCGCCGTCCGTCAGTCCGTCAGTCTGTCTGTCTATCTGTCAATAACTCTCACATTCTACGCAATCATCACCAATAGAAGAGAGAAACTTAGGTGACCAATGGACCATAACTCTGAGCTGAATTCAAGATCTGGCCACCGTCCCCTGTCAAACATGTAGTTTTGACCATCATTCTGGTCAGATTTGCAAGTTACAGATTCTCTAGTCGTTCACAAGAGAATAGGTTCCCATGTGTGGGAGAGAGGGGGTGTGTTTGTGTGTGTGGGGGAGGGTGAGAGGTGTAACATTCTATATATATATATGGCCTTTAGCGTCTTTACAGACGGTCTTAGCAGCTAGAATATTCACTTTCACTTTGACTGACAGCTTCTCTCGTGGCTTATTCTACCAATGTTTGACCCGAGAGTGCGATGGCAGTGATTGCAGGTCAGTCTTTTGGGTTCACTTTGGCGAGTGTTTTCATTCCGCCTCTGTCGTTTTGTCAGGTATGTTTCTTTTGCCTTGAAGTCTATTGCGAGCGTGCCACTGCGCAATTTTTGTCTCCATCTGCTTCGATCACTTGCAAGGTTCTCCCATTCATTGGGGTCGATGTTGAATGCTTTCATCGTGACCTTGCAAGTGTCTTTGAATCGCAGATGTGGCCTACCTCTGGGTCGGTTGCCAGTAGCAAGTTCCCCGTAGAGAATTTGTCTGGGGATGCGATCATTTTCCATACGGTGGAGATGTCCAAGCCACCGCAGTCTTTTTTTGCCTAGGAGAGCCTGAGTTGATGGAATGTTGGCTCGGCTCAGAACTTCGATATTTGAGATCCTGTCTTGCCACTTGATCTTGAGAATTTTGCGTAGGCAGCGCAGGTGGAAGGAGTTGAGGGATCTTTCATGTTTGGAGTAGGTGGTCCATGTCTCTGAGCCATACAGCAGGGTGCTTAGGACGCAAGTTTGGTACACGAGTACCTTTGTTTTGATGATCAGCTTGCTATTGTTCCACACCCTTTTTGAGAGTTTGCCAAAAGCTGTGGCCGCCTTTCCTATTCTGGCATTTATTTCAGTTGTTATGTCTGTGCTACCACTGATGGTTGAGCCTAGGTAGCAGAATTTTCCCACTTGCTCCAGAGGAGAGCCATTCAGCATGATTGGGTTGGAGTTTCTCAAGCCTTGTGTCAAAACTACAGTTTTTGAGACACTGATCTTTAGCATGAATTTGTCACAGGCTTTGGCAAGGCTATTGATGAGAGCCTGGAGCGTGGTTTCATCGTGGGCCACGATTGCAGCATCATCTGCGAAGAGGAGCTCTTGTAACATAATATGCTCTGTACGAGATTTTGCTTTTAGTCTGGCAACATTAAAAATGGAGCCGTCCACTCTGGTGTTAATAAGTACTCCACCTGAACATTGACCAAAGGCATTCTTGAGTAGGGCTGCAAAATATATACCAAATAAGGTAGGAGCAAGAACACATCCCTGCTTCACACCGCTGTTTACAGCAAATGAATTGGATGTGCAGCCCTCAAAGTTGACACATGCCCTCATGTCAGTGTGGAAGGATGCAATAAGTTTTAGCAATGTTGGTGGACAGCCTATGGATTTAAGGACTGCATACAGGCCAGATCGGCTTACGGTGTCGAAAGCCTTTGTTAGGTCCACAAAGCATGTTATAAGCGGCCTGTTTTGTTCTTTACATTTTTCTTGGATTTGCCGAAGTGCAAATATCATGTCAATAGTTGATCGTTTGCTTCGAAAGCCACATTGTGTTTCTGGTAAGACTTTTTCCGCCAGTTGTTGAAGGCGGCAGAGGATGACGCGAGCAAAAGCCTTTCCAGTAATGCTGAGGAGGGATATGCCTCGATAGTTGTTGCAGTCGCCTTTGTCTCCTTTGTTCTTGTAAAGTGTGACAATTTTGGCGTCTCTCATATCATGTGGTATCACGCCTTCTTTCCAACACTGCAGTAACAGATTATACAGGTGTGGTAATAGTGGGCCTTTTAGGTCTTTTAATACCTCTGCAGGAATGTTGTCACTTCCTGTGGCTTTTCCAGCAGACAGGTGGTCGATTGCATTGGAAAGCTCGACTAATGAAGGTTCAGCGTCAAGTTCGGCCATTATTGGCAGTTTTTGGAGGTGTTCCTCAAAATCTGGTGGAATATTTTTCTCAGTTGAATACAACAGAGAGTAATGCTCTACCCACCTATTCAGTTGTTCATTTTTATCTGTGATGGGTTCACCATTTACAGACTTAAGTGGGGCGCTTTTGGTGATGATTGGCCCAAGGGCTACTTTCATCTGACTAAAGGCGGTTTTCATATCTCCCTTTTCATTTGCCTCTTGTATGCTGTTACACAAGTCTGTCCAGTATTTGTTGGCGCAACGTCTTACCTCCAGCTGAAGTTTAGCTTTTGCATTTTTCAAACAAGTTTTTGTACTCTGATTGCAATTTTTGTTATACTCATTGAAAGCAGATTTCTTTTGCTCAATGAGAGGTAGGAGAATTTCGCTGTTCTGGGCTACCCAGTCGTTGTTTGAAACTTTATGCTGTCCAAAAGACTTGATGGCACAGTCATGAATTTTTGAACTGAGAGTGTTCCATGTTTCATCTACCGAGTCGCATTGGGTGACATTATCCATGCTTTCAGCAAATAACTTTTCAAATGACTTTCTATTTGATTCATCTCTGATTGCTGTTACATTGATCTTAGGGATTGAAGGGGCTTTTGATCTGTATATTTTCTTGGCCGAAATTTTGATTTTGCTGACTACCAGTGCATGGTCGGTGTCACAGTCAGCACTGTGGAGGGAACGAGTTATTTTTATACAGCCCAAACTCTTCCTCCTTGAGAGAATAAGATCTAATTGATGCCAATGGCCAGACCTGGGATGGCGCCATGATGTTCTTTGGCATCTCTTAAGGTCAAAGTACGTGTTTGTAACACATAATGAGTTTACGGAGCATAGCTCCAGAAGGCGCTGCCCGTTTTCGTTGATGTTGCCAATGCCGAAGTGCCCAATGCACTTTGGCCATGCGGAGTGATCTGCTCCCACTCGAGCGTTAAAGTCACCCAGAATTAGCAGGCCTTCGGTGAGAGGGATGTTGTGGAGAGTCCTCTGCAATGCCTCGTAGAAAATGTCTTTGGTTTCGTCAGAGGAGGTAAGTGTTGGGGCATAGACACAGATAATGTTGGTAAAACCAGACCGGGTGTTCAGTCTGAGTGTCATGATGCGTTCGCTGCTAAGGCCCTGCCAGAAGAAGGTGTAGTTTTCTTCTTTGACTGACCCGGAGTCGGGAAGTCGAGTTTCTTGAAGGGCAGCGATGTCGATGTTTAGTAGCTGAAGTTCTCGATCAATAATTTGGGATTTCCTGATGGAGTCAATATTAGTGAGATCTTGCTGTTGCAAGCCTGGGCGCATTGTTCTGACGTTCCAGGTACCAAGTTTTAGTATTTTTCTGTTTTTGCCAGGTGCACACTTTACGTCAGCTTTTTGACTTTTGGTCTAGCTCCAACCACCTTATGAAGCAGGCTGACGTGGCGGAACAACACCCAACTGCCTGGGGGCTGCCCAGGTTACGGCGGGCGGTAGTTGATCAATGCAGCTGAAAAGCCGCTCCCACCGACAGAGGGGACCCCTGGCGCTCATCCGTACGCCAAATGGATTGAGCTTATCACCGGTAACTGCCACCTCCCGTGTTGTGCCCATCCGTAACGGATGGCTGGAGTGTCCTCTCCAAATCGGAAATGGGTGGGCTTATAGAGGAGAGACAGACGCTTGCCAAGCCCGAGCAAACGCCTCCTCGTTTTGCTGCCTTGCCTGGGCTATTTTTAAGAGATGGTGCTTTGCCCAGAGGCACCACCCCTCTCTCTGCCATTCTAGTTAAACCCAAGGGAGAGACCAGGTCAATACATTTGGAACTAGTCCGGCTGCAGGAGATGCTGGAAGCCAGTTTGATGCAGTTCTCCCTGACAACCACCTTCGGGTCTCCACTCCTGATTTTCTGTCTGGGTTTACTCCCATAGCCTTTGCTATCATAGCAACACACAAGGCAGTGTGGTATTTGTATTCAGGGTTACCTTCCCCTAGTCTTCCTCTCTCCCGAGATGACCCACAAGACAGTGGGGGTGACAGTAGCAGGCTGTATTGTGTACTGTCATACAATAGCAGAAAACTCTGGCCTGACATGAGTCAATAACTCTCACATTCTACGCAATCATCACCAATAGAAGAGAGAAACTTAGGTGACCAATGGACCATAACTCTGAGCTGAATTCAAGATCTGGCCACCGTCCCCTGTCAAACATGTAGTTTTGACCATCATTCTGGTCAGATTTGCAAGTTACAGATTCTCTAGTCGTTCACAAGAGAATAGGTTCCCATGTGTGGGAGAGAGGGGGTGTGTTTGTGTGTGTGGGGGAGGGTGAGAGGTGTAACATTCTACACTCTAGTGTATTGGATAACAGGTAATAGATCGACCTTGACTTTTCCTGGGGCTGGCAGATTGGTGACGTAAGATAGGTCCTGGGGATACTTTCTCTCCTAGGCTGGAGAAAGGTGAGGGGTGGGGAGGGGTATATATGTCTGTCTGTGTGTATGTATGATTGCATACAGTCTGTGATCATATCGACACTGCTCTACACTAATGGCGTAACTCATTTTTGACACTTTTGAGATATTGAGAAAAAAACTCTTTCTTTTCCTGTCGTTTGGTGACTTATGCCATTATGATTCTGTTGGATTGTTACATTTTCCTATTGGCGCATTTCTTTTTCTGTAAGGTTCAAGTTCAGGAATGCAGTGAACTGTCAGTTGCCTCTTGGCATAATGGATGAATTTTATTTGATTTTTGCCAGCTCTTTTCGATTTCCAACTGCCAAGGTATCTTTAACGTGCGCAACGTGCACGGGCCCTCCGAATTGTTTCGTCCTTATCCGAGAAGACTAGGTACTCGATCCCTTCAATAGGATCAGGGACACGAAAATATGAGAAAAATCCCAAACTTCCAATATGCCTGCACCGGCTGGGTTTTGAACCCGGGACCCTTGGCATGAGAGGCGAGCACCTTGCCTCTAGACCACCTTGTCCCCCAGTAGAGCAGTGAAAATTTCCGGCTATACTTTATTCTGATTTTTAACCCTCACTGCACTGTTTCAAATACATGTACCGCGTCTCTCTGAGAACATCTGCATGGAGAACATTTAAGGTCATAGGCGGTCTCAGATCATTCAGGGGGGGGGGGGTGGGAGGGGGCTGTAATCTCATGAGAAAGCCCAATAAAGAATTTGAGTTTCAGTTTGAGTTAAGAGTTTGGAGAAATCACGTGGACACTATAACGGTCACATTGTGCCAGGAAAAAGCAAGATGCTAGACAGAATGTAGCACTAGCAGACCGATAGGACAGAGGAAGACACGACCAGAAGCGTCCACTTTCCCTGACGTTCAAGACAAATCTTACTGAATCCTCCGCCCGTCCTACGGTAAAACCACGTAAATGTATTCACACAACTGCTGATGGTATTTATGGTGGGTGTGGATGGCGGGGCCCAGCCAGTATCATTATGTCAATCCGACATGATTGGTGGGATTACCGGGGGGGGGGGGGTGGGGTGTCCCTAGATCGAAACGACGTCGGCGCGATGTCGTAATCAGCGGATCTACGTAGGAACGATATCAATCCTATGTGCAAACTTGACGTCAATCCTACACATCGGAACTTCCGTCGAGTTGCTGGCTGGAGGGGAAAGGGGGGGGTGGTATAGGCCCATTGCGAATGACGTCACAGAGTGTTTTTGTTTTGTACTTTCGACACCTAAAATGGCGGCTGCATCAGCTGACGAGCGTAACTTCCAGATATGTCTAAGCGGTCAAAATGCCTGCTGGTTGCATTGCAGTTGACTGTTATGTCAGGGATGGAAAGGATGGATCCAAGCTGGTCAGATTCCCTTCCATTCGTGTAAACAAAGGAAAGGAAGTGAAAGAATTGACCGAACGTCTCCCATGTGCGTGAACACACGTGTCATTGTTTACTGTAGTGAACTTTTTTTCAACTCGCCGCCGATTGGTTCGCGACGCCTGAAGTGCTCGCAGTGCAAATCAGCTAACGAATCAAAATCAGTGCTACCATCGCCATGGTTAAGCGTCGGTCCCGACAACTGAAGTGGCCGATAACCTCAATGGGCCTATTCTATGAACTGCTGGACGGAATTGTGATTTTACGGTAAATTAAGGAGGATTAAAATATTTCAAATGAACAGATTTACGATAAACAAGTTGTTGTTTTTCTCATGTGTAAAGTTAGATCAGAGACCTTATATAGCGAGACACGTAACTGTGGCTGGATCCGCGTATCTGGGTCAGGCATCCGTGTTGGCATTAACGGCGGTAACAGAAGACAAGTCTTTATTCTCGGCAAGAAGCTTACATTGTTATACCATATAATGGTGTAAGCTCCTCGATTCTCCGTCACCCAGAACTCTGTCTTTGTCCATGAAAAATGTTCACATACAACCGGGTCTATGTCAGAATATTCTGAATATGTTCAAAATTAAAGTAAAGGCCATGGCAGAGAAGGAAAGATTATGTGCCATTATATTTGATGACATGGCCATCAAGTATGGTATTCGTTACGACCCAACTCATGACAAAGTTGAGGGTTTTGAAGACTACGGTATTTGGGGTCGGTCTCAGAAGCAAGCTAACCAGGCGCTCGTTGTGATGGTCAGAGGAATTTACACCAAATGGAAACAGCCTTTCACCTATGTCCTATCACATAATTCAGTAAGATCGAACATACTGGAGCTGATACTGCTGGATGCCGTGGAGCAACTGTTACAGCTGGGACTGATTCCTAAGGTGATGATTTGTGACCAAGGGACCAACAATAAAGCTGTTGTGAAAAAGTTGGGAGTTACAAATGACAAGCCTTTCTTTTGTGTGCAGGAGCACAAGATTTTTGTCATGTACGACCCTCCACACTTGATGAAAAATATTCGAAACAATCTGAAGAAAAGTGGCTTTTCCATGCAAGGACGGAGTGTATGGTGGGAGCACATCGTTAAATTTTTTAAAATGGACTCTTCGATGCCTATCAGGATGGCCCCAAAACTGACGAAGAGACATATAGAAGTACCTGCTTTTGCGCACCTTCGTGTCAGCCTTGCTGTGCAGGTCTTAAGCCATACAGTAGCTGCTGGCATATCAACTATGGTTACCCTCAAGGCCTTACCTTTCGAAGCACTGGCAACAGCAGAGTTCGTGGAACAGTGGGATAGACTGTTCAATTGCTTCAACAGCAGGAGCCTTCACAGCAAAGCCAATATGAATCATGCCGTTACACCCAAGTCTGGCCATTCAAAGTATTTAGAAGATTGTCTAAAATGGCTTGATGGCATCACGTGTAAAGGGTCTACACTTCCCTCCCTGGAGGGATGGAAGTTATCTATCAGCTGTCTCTTGCAGTTGTGGGAAGATCTTAAAACCAACTTCTCTTTCAGTTTCCTCCTTACACATCGCCTCAACCAGGATTGTCTGGAGAATTTATTCTCTGTCATTCGAGGAAAGGGTGGGCATCGATTTAATCCGGATGTCACAGAATTCAGATTATCACTTCGACAGACAATGGTAGATTCACTGCTTGTGACAGGGGAGAGGAAGAACTGTAAAGATGACATTGATGCCTTTTTGTTCAGTCTGGAGAACGTCGAACCAACAGGTGGCACCAAAGCGATTAGGTCAAGACTGCAGCAAGATGTACCCAGAGTGCTCCAGGCTGTCATGAAAAAAGTGCCAGACGTTCCATTACTTTCAGACAAGGAAGAAAACATTCTTGCCTACATTGCAGGCTACATCATTTCAAAAATTGACACTGTCATCTGCGATAACTGTAGGGGTCAGCTATCTGTAGACAAAGACATCACCAATCCAAGCCATCAGTTCATATGGTCCAAGAATTTTGACCAATGCCAGGGGGGTGGCTTGCGATTCCCTTCATCCAATTTCCAGGAATTTTTAAGATGTGCAGAAAAGGTATTCCGAACCGTTGCACCAGTCAGCCTTCACACTTCAGGATAGCGGTGCTCAATCGTTCGAAAGATTACAGAAGCAACATACGGAAACGAAACAGAAGAGGCTCTCCAATGTGACTCTTGTGATAAAACATTCCTGATTATTAATCTTTTTGTCAACATTCGACTGCATCATCTGATCAAATGTAAGAACCTGGAACAAATTCAGCCTAAGGTCAGGACAACGTGTGCAAAGAGGAAGGCAACAATCTTTGATAACAAGACAAGTAACAACTGAAAGAGGACATTCATTTATCGTTAGGATAACACACTTTTACTGAGTAAGTCAATCAATTAATATCAGTTCTTTTATAGCTGCTACCCTCTCCTTCCCCAGTCCTATCCATAGTCTTTCCTCCTTTTATCACACTCATAAAACTATTTATCATCTTTATCTAAACGTCAGTAAATTGAAAGAAATAGTGCCCATCATCGCCTCTTATTCCACTATTGTCAGCCTCCCAGCTGACTGGGCGACCGCCGTTATTTGTATCTGGGTCACGCTGGGCCTGTCACACTGCACTGCAGTGCAAACGTATGGAGCGGCCCCGGCAGTTACCTGTCTCGCTATTATAAGGTCTCTGGTTAGATTCTACGTACTTTTTGTGATTTCATACTGGGGTCAGTGAACTATTGGTTTCTTTTCTGTAACCTTCCCTCTGAAGGCTCATGACGTGACTGACAGCCATTAGCAATGTGTTATGTTCCCTTGTCACTTACGGGCTCAAGTACTTACTGAAATCTTGCCCCCCCCACACACACACACACACACACCCCACCCGCTTTGTGTGACAGTGAAGGTCATTGGCACATTTAGTTACGTTACGGTCCTTTTCAGCGTGTACATACCGCCAGCGCTGTAGAGATGTCGCAGAAAACATTTCAAGCATTTGTGACCAAGATGAATAGAATTTTTCTTTGTTTGGCCGTGACGTCATGCTGCGGTCAACGAGCTCCTCGCTTCTGTGTGTGTGTATATACGTGTATTACGTCAGCTGTTGGAATCCTAATAGGGGATATTTTTGGTGGTCAGAGTTGAACTGGTCAGCTATTTTTGGGTGGTTCGTGGGTTGTTGTCATTCATTGTCTGTTGGCCTATCTATCTATCTATCTATCTATCTATCTATCTATCTATCTATCTATCTATCTATCTATCTATCTATCTATCTATCTATCTATCTATCTGTCTGTCTGTCTGTCTATCTAACTGTCTGTCTATCTATCTATCTATCTATCTATCTATCTATCTATCTATCTATCTATCTATCTATCTATCTATCTATCTATCTATCTGTCTGTCTATCTAACTGTCTGTCTATCTATCTATCTATCTATCTATCTATCTATCTATCTATCTATCTATCTATCTATCTATCTATCTATCTATCTGCCAGCCTTTTAACCGGCCTGTCTGTCTGTTTGTCTGCCCACCAACAAGTGTACACAGAGAAAACACACAAAGACAGAGAGACACTGACAGAATGAAAGCAACAGAAGAATAAAAAATAACTTTTTTGTTGTTTAACTGAACAGCCGACAGCACTCAGTTCTAGTACATACAAATCTTACCTCTAACCTTCCTCTTTCCTCCACCCACCCCCCACCCCGCCTCCTCCTCACTCCCGGGGGGGGGGGCTAATATCTTATTGTGCTTGTGGGTGAGAGGAGGGAGGGGGGCTCCCACAGAAAGGTCTTTCCACTTCCCATGAGGGTTGCCAGATTGAAATTTCAAAATTAAACCAAACAATGCTAGAAAAAGCCAGAAAAAAAAAGGCAAACAAATTTCAGTAGAGTTTTCATGCTAACATCACACAAAAAGCTCCAGAACCAGGTCACTAGCAACTAGAATGAGTGGAACACTTGGCTTAAATCTCGTCAGTTGTGATTTTTTTTGGTTTATTTGCAAGTCATTGCTGGAGATGCGGTGAAAGCCTTCCCAACATTTTTTTGTTTGTTTAGAGCAGTCGTTCTGCCTCTTGATAATTAGCGGCAGAAATCTTGGCATATGTAGATGCAACTCACCAAAATATATTTCCTGGCAAGTAGATGTTTTAGAAAATGTATGGTTCGTAGTTTTCATGCAGGTAATTTTGGTACGTAAAGAAAAAAACAGCAAGAGTAAAGCAAAAAAAAAAAAAACCAAATGAATTTTCTGACGCCAGCCATGTCTTAAAAAAAGCCGAATTTCTGGAATTTGACTCTTAAAAGCCAATCTGGTAACCCTGCATTTCCCATCCCACCTGTTTGTGTCGTAATACACACAGTTATAGGTTTGACAACACACCAGCTATGTTGGCCTGAACAATAGTCTAACACACACACACACACACAAGTATGCGCCCCCCCCCCCCCCGCACACACAGGCACCGACGTGAGCATCAAATCAAAAAGCAAATAACGTGAACAAATAATTTACTCGGTTATCCCCCCGGGGAGAGAGAGGGAGAGATAGACAACTATGACCTCTCCATCAAGGTGTTTGTTTGGCTGGTAGTTTTTGTTTGGATTTGTGTTTTTTTTTTGGTTTCATTTCTGCCTGTCCAGCTCCGCTTTCTATTTTTATATGTTTGATTGATGTGACCAAACAGATTTCACGTCTGCTGCCGACGACACACGATGCGGGATTTCCTCTGCCGCTCCGCGCATGCGCCAACTGGATAAGCCAGATGGAAAACAAAACGGCGTAAATTTGTCAAGATACGGAGTTGCGGCCCTTGGCCAAGGTTGCGGAACAATCTCGCCTTGCTGCGTACCGATGTGGTCGTGGAGATAGCGCGCTCTGAATGACATACCGAGCCACGTGAATCCGAAATCCGAGAGTTCAAACCGTCAAAAGATAGACGGACATCATCCCGTATCGCAATAGGCACCCCCCGAAACTTCGCTATCCATATCAGACACTGCGAACGCCAGGAGGAACAATCTAGAATAGTTTCGTTGATGCGTGCTGGCTTTCCCTGTCACCCTCTATGTAAGTTTACATTCCGAGTTTTTACGTGCGCCGACTGTATTTCTTCGTCGCTTATCAGCCAATCAGAAGTCAAGTTTGCCTTCTCTGCCGGAGAGATTTGCCCTAGAAACTCGACGCTTTTATGACTTTTATGACTTGCTGTTGTTATTTTGTTTTGGCCACTGTGGGGTATTTCTATCCGCAAAACGTGAGGGAAAATGTAAACAAAGTATTGTGTGACTGTCAGAGTTTGTGGCAAAGTTTACCAGTTGTGAAGACCACTGACGTCTGTGACACAAGTCAGGTCGCCTTTCTGCTCTCTACAGCAACTTTCAAGTAAATCAAGATAATCATTATAAATCAGGACATAATTGGTGCGCACGCACATACACACACACACACAAACCTCAAACTCATACACACGTACAGGCATCATTCCTTTTCCTTTGCGTTTTGTTGCGCTGTTTTAATATTATTTTTAACGAGAGGCCACGCCTACATAGAACGTTTTCTTTTGGCTGCATTGTGTCCAATACTTTCTCTCTCTCTCTCTCTCTCTCCCACTCTCTCTCTCTCTCTCTCTCTCTCCCCCTCTCTCTCTCTCCCCCCCCCCCTCTCTCTCTCTCTCCCTCCCTCTCTCTCCCTCTCTCTCTCTCCCTCTCTCTCTCTCCCCCTCCCCCTCTCTCTCTCTCCCTCTCCCTCCCCCTCTCTCTCTCCCTCTCCCTCCCTCTCTCTCAGTCCCCCTCCCTCTCTCTCTCTCTCACTCTCTCTCTCTCTTTCTCTCTCTCTCTCACTCTCTCTCTCTTTCTTTCTCTCTCTCTCTCTGTCCCTCCCTCTCCCTTCATCTCTCTCTCTCTCTCTCTCTCAAACGCACACAAAGAGAAACAAAATGTTAGATAAGAACGTGTAACACAGACGCAGGAATGCAATATCGTTTATGCCAGAAGTTAGGCCGGTTCCTGCGTTCAGGTATAAAAGACCCAGCAATGACGGTTGTTTTTTTTTCATGTAAATTTTTGTGTTTTTTGGATTTTTTTTGCAAGAAATTTCATGTTTTCAGTGAGGATCTTCTCGCCCCACGTCATGGTGTCATGGTACCCGCTATCTGTACGCTCATTGCTATTACAAAAGTCACCGATGGCAGGAATGAAGGGCAACCATGATGTGGATGGGGTAAAATTGCAACATTGCTGTCCTCCAGGCACTGAGACTGGGGATTTAAACATCCAAATTTTATTTCCTGAAGTTTCTTGTTGTTGCTGTTTGTTTGTTCTTTCTTCCAGATTGTTTTCTTTTAACATTTTCGATGTTTTTGCTGTTTTGCTAGCAGATTCCAAATCCTCTGACAACCCGGCGTTTTCCTTTATTTTATTTTTATTATTATTATTTTTGTTTGTTTGTTCAGTTCCCACCATCATTGATTTTGTCTTTCTGAGAAAGGGATGGTAGAGATAAACATTTATTTCCAGTCAGCTCAGTGAATTCCCTTCAAAATCCAATTTTCTGCCGGACGTTACTAGAACTTCGAATCTGATCTTAGATTAACGGTGTATGTACTGAAACCTTCGCAAACGATAGTTCCCAGTTAAAAATAAATAAAAAAGATTCACATTTCTGTTGAAATTTTACTACTTTGGTCAATTAAATTGCGACTGAAATAACTTTGTGTTAATTATAATGTTTGTGTATCATGCATCTGTCTGTATCATAGTATCATGGGACTAGTGAGTGGAACCCATAAACACCTAAATCTTCCTGACCACGTGACCAAAAGCTATGAAATTTTGTCCACGGCCGCAATTTTAACGATAAATCATGATTGTGAACACGCCCATTTTGGACAGAATTCAGTTTTTGATATTCTATGGTAAGGTTTTTTTTGTTTTGTTGTCAGAGCCAGACAAAAGAAAGAGATTTTTGGTCAAACAAAATGGAAAAGTACAATCAGAATTCCGTACTTGGTCTCTCTGTCCACATTTGCTGGTGGGACAATCTACGTCATCACATTCTGTGTAATGGGGCCAGAGATTGTGGTGTAACAATAAGCTCTAACTAGTAGTCGTCGCATCGAATCCAAGTTTCGTACTGGATGTGACCTAGTTCTAGATATTTGGTCTTGATAGGAGGAATTTGCAAGAGTTGTCTTGCTTAGGTTTTCTAGTTGTAGGAACATGTAAATCTAAACTGTCTGGTAGGTGTGGCGGGCCGGGTTGTAGTCACTAACTACTGAGTTTGACGTCTATATGTCCGATATACATCTATTCTGATTCTTCCTCTCTCTCTCTTTTTTTCACGCTCTCTCTCTCTTTCACTCTCTTCCTCCTCCCCCCCCCCTTTCTCTCTCTCTTTCTTTCTCTCTCTCTCTCTTTCTCTTTTTCTTTCTCTCTCTTCTCTTTTTCTCTCACTCTCTCTCTTTCTCTCTCTCTCTCTTTCTTTCTCTCTCTCTCTCCACATCTTAACAGTAAAAAACTACACCAAGTTGATTCCTATCCCATTACCGGAAAGTTCTGCTGTATAACCTTCTCATGACGGGGGAGGGTGGGGCCCGGTGGGCCGCTGGGGGCGTGGCTCCAGCCTTGGTCCAGTGAGACTTCCCCTGGGGCTGTTCTGTGTGTCTGAAGGAAAACAGCCGGTGCTTTGACGGTAAGGTGAGCTGCCATTTGGCTGGAGCGGAAACAAAGAGGAGTGGGTGCCGCTAAGTGGCGGTAATGTCTGGCACTTGCAGCCTACTGTAAACCTGCTCGAATGTCACCTCATCAAAATGGAGATCACACGAGTTAGGTTTCTGTGCAATTCTGGCACTTGTAGTTACTGTAAACCTGCTAGAATGTTGGATCATCAAATGGAGATCTCACGAATTAGGTTTCCGTGCTGTGATAATAATAGAATCACTGAGTGTATGTGGGTCATGGCTTAAGTTTTCTGCAAATTCCTGGCTTTAATGTTACCGTAAGACGGCCAAAATTTGGTATTACTTAATGTGTTACATGATGTACGTTGTCTTGCAATCCCTGAACTTGCAGTTACTATAAAACTGTCACGATACTGGATCACCAAATAAGGGCAAAGAACCAAATTTTCGTGTATTCTGAGCTTTGTATTTGAAAATGTCTGCGTATCCCAAATATTTGTATACCAAAAACGAGAGCTGTTAAACTTACACCGTGGCCTTTGAGACCCACACAACTAAGAAACTTGAGGTTTTTGTCTGACTTCTTTAAAAATACTGTAGTTTGCGGTGGACGAATGAAACTGTGGGTGTGTATCTTCCAGTTATGTTCAGCTAGGACAATTTTCAAATATTTGGGCCGTACCTTTTTCCATGCCATGTTTTTATACTCTAACATTCCCAGGTTTTCCTGTCCGTGTTTTGTGTCAAGTTTCTTCTTTCGGTTGCCATCTTTGGGTAGTTTGGCGATGCTTTCCGGGGCCGCTTTAAATGATGACAGTGTTTAAATACTACAAGGAAATCATAATATCGTGCAAGCCTTGGCGTAGACTGTTTTTTTTTTTTTTTGCATGTATAGTATAATTATATCTGTAAAATAGATTTATTTAACTTCATAGGTTACCCTAACAAATATGATGATTTCCAAACAGTAGTCACGTGGTTTCTCCGGATGATTTAGTGGCAGTTTTTTTACAATTTTTATGGTCGCTATCCTTAGGGGGATATCATACTAAGCCAGGAACGGCACTGTCAGGTGTTGGCAAGCAAGAAGTGCACACCATAATTTCTTAGATTTCCCCCCTAAATTCAGGAAGACCCTATTATATTCAACCCAGTCAGACACAGTCAGCGTCTCTGCCATTATTTCTTGAGAGTATAGTTTGCCGGCAGCAACTGGCTGTGACGTTCCTGACTTAGTATGATCCGCCTCTAATGGACAAGGTCCGCTTGCCCGCCGTGCACTCTGAACATCTCCTGTAGTCTCGCTTTTCCGAGAGTTCCAAGAGATTTTGTTCTTTTTTAAGGTCGTGATATTCTGGTTTCGCTCTAATACCTTATCTAAACTGTTTGGGAAAAAGAGCGAGCATACTTTGGGATGCGGTGGTTTTTTGGAGCCGCACCAGCGATGTCCAGAATTCACAGACACCTGCGGACATTTGCCGTGGCTCCTCCTGATCATTTAGTGGCAAATTTCTGACAATCTGATGGTCACTCTCCTGGTCGTACAAAGTATGCCTGTCCATCTTGCACTTGTTGGCGGCCATTACAACTTCAAAGCCGCAGCACTTAACTTTCCTAATCTCTGCCAACCGGAAGTGATCATTGTCAGAGCAACAATGTTTGGGAGTTGGTTCCCTTTGTCCCCGCGTGCAGCGTCTGACACGGAGCAGGCCCGGAGCGGCTCGGCGTGTCTGTGTATTTTAGAATTAAGTTATTTTCGTTTTTCCTTCACTCTCATATCGACTGCGTTTGTCGCCCTTTGCACGTACGTGGCGTGAATTCCAACACGTTGAGCTGAGCCGTCAGTTGGGCAGGATCGGGCCAGACCGATTATTCCGTCTGCATTTTAATGCGTCGATTAATTGCATCATTTTGGACGATCTGATCAAACTGTTCATTTACTGAAGTTCTAAACTCTGCAGCACTGAACCTGTCCATGGCTTCTTATTAGGTTTGTTCAACACCATTTTCACAAGGACATTTAAGTGCTTTTAATTAATGAAATCTGGCAAGATCTACTCTTGAACAATACAGAAGTGGTAAAACTAATATTACTGTTACACAGGTTTACAGTCCTTACATTCTGTGTGTGTGTGTGTGTGTTCGTGTTTGTCTCTCTTTCTCTCTTCCTCCCTCTCTCCCTCGCTCTCTCTCTCTCTCTCTCTCTCTCTCTCTCTCTCTCTCTCTCTCTCTCTCTCTCTTTGTCTTTCTCTCTATTTCTCTATCCCCACCTTTCTTTCTCTCTCATACACACTTCTGTAGATAGTGAACAAATCCCCGTGACATTACATTTCCAAGTCGTAAAGTAAGCTTGGTGTCCATGTTACAATCCCACGACGAACTGTCCCTGAAGTCACAGAGATATAGTAATTTGTTTCCCGTGTCAGACATTGGGTTTTCATTGTTGCTGGGACAAGAAACAAAATTTAAAATACGTATTTCACAAACATTAGAAAGAGACTAGAAGGAACCTAATATACAATGAATTTCAAATGAACGGAAATGAAATAAACGACTTGAGCTAGCCGGCACCCCGAACTTCAGCAGCTTAGAAACAAACAAACAAAGAGACAAATAAAAGAAAAACTTGAGAAATTTAAGGAAAATAAGGCCAAACTAAATAAACGAAAAAGAATGGGCTACTTAACTGTAGCATCATTTCTGTGTTGCTTTTGGATTTATTGTTTGTGGAGTGACTCGACTTGCAAACTACGAGTTATTTGTTATTTCGTAGGAGACTACTAATTAGATCCAGCATCGATACCACGAGAAGAGAATTGACCTGGACCACGTCAGTGTAGAGAACAACAGACTGGGGGGGGGGGGGGGGTGCTGGGCGTGTTTTGTTTGATTCCGGTAACGCGAGAAATATGAGCGGCAAATTATTTATTTTATTGTACAAAATGGAGTTAGGGAGATAATCCACTGCAAGACTCGCCAGGCTGGTGCGCTGAACTCCCCTTGGTTGCGGGGTCAGCGCGTCTTTTTGTGACTCATGATTGTAAACAAGAACTGAAAGGCTCGGTTGCTTGGTTCTAGAACATCGTGTTTAAGTCACACAAAGCTAGACTTGAGACAGTGAGCAAAAAGTGCTGTTCGTGCATGGTATGACTCGTACAAACGTCGACTCTTTCAAGCTGCCTCGCTTTACAATAACAATCCTGAGTTAACATGCACCGCACAGAAGACGGTATACTCCCAGGCCTTAATGCAGAACTATATTGTTTGTTTTGGAGCATAGACGGACTTGAGTGTGGTATAGAACTAACTATTTCAGTAGATGTGCTTCACTCACACCACCCACAATAATTGAAGAGGTTAGTTCGCGACCAGGATAAAGTCAAATTTGAGTCATTTCGAGAAAAAGCCAGAAGACTGGAATTAATCTTTTTATGCATTGGTGTGACCCACTTTCAAATCAAACTTCCTCAGCGCTGGTAAACGATAGAAGGATGTCCTATTTTATGTAGTTTCCACTGATATGCGCGGTTGTTGTTGTTTTTTTTTTGGTGTAAACACAATGTGACTTGGCTTAGCTCTTCAACTAATCTCTTCAAGCGTGATATTGACCGTTTGGCATCTTCGCTTGCCAATGCACGGCAGTTGGACATGGGCATTGGCAAAAATTGATTATTGTTGCTGTTGTTGTTGTTGTTATTTTTGTCGTTTGGCACGGCGGTTAAGGTCAGCTGTAATCCAAAAAGAAGAACTGGACCTCTTAGAAGAACCAAAGAAAAATGTCCTGGGAATTTGAGACGAAAGACGAAACGAAATTCAGAATGTGGTAAGAGCACACGGTCTGTGACGTCAGATGAAACACATCCGTTGTCAGTTGTCAGTCTGAGGAAAAACGATGTTGGTAAAAGTTTGCACCACTTGGGCTGCATTCAGTCAGGGTCGCTTTCTTGCACATGGGATAGGCGGAGATGTTGGTAGATACGTGTTTATTTTCCCTGCGAGCAAACATTGGTAGGTGGCAGTGCTGCAACATTTCAGCCTTAATATTATCTCAGCTTTTCACAGTTGTTTATAAAGAGAACAACTTGAACATCTTCGGTCGACTACTGGAAATACCGAGGAGTTGGCACTTACAAGTGAATAAAGTAATCTGCCAGGGAGGGATGCGGGGGACATAGAATGGGTGGGGATGAGGTGGGGGGAACGGGGGATGGAGGGTGGGAGGGATTATGTCACAAATACCAGACTGGGAGATGTAATAGTTATAACAGGACAACAATCACGAACAAACAAGTATAACACTTAACAGAACAACCCATCAGACTCACACATTTATTAAACATAAATATAAAGATAGAAATGCAATGACATACATTATATTACTTAATTAAACTGCCGTCCACGGCCTTCTCCCGTAAGCACACTTCCTCGGGTCCACAGCCCGGTAATTACTTCGGCCTCAGCCTCTCCACTCAGGTCTTAATGACACACTAATATTCTTTCACACCACAGTCTCTCAATAGCGCCTCCCTATGGCAATAACGCCTTAGCCTCCTATAGCACCCCACGTGGCCGTAGCACGTTAATGATTCAATTCACATGACTATCTCATTCGCACAGTGATACATCCATGTCACAGTAGTACAGCTTAATAGCACATTACAATCATATATACATCCCTGTCTGTGGCCAGACTGCCACGACTCATGTGCTGCGACTGTCCTACACGACAGCGTCACTCCTGGCCTATGTGTGGCCTTCGGCCCTATGCTGGCCTATCCCCTGTGCTCACCGACGCGGCTCTTCGGCCCGTCCCCGCCACCTACAAGAATAACATGACATTGGTATAATACCATACCATTTCTAATCACTTCACCCTCATTACAACTCATGAAGCGTACACACAATAGTCCACCTTTCACTCACCAAACATCTTACGGTAACACACCTCCACCGTAGTACACAATACTCACTCTCGCTACAAATCCATGAAGCTAACTTCCATCTATCGCTCATGGCGCACATTGCTATATACAGTATCAAGGACTTCCACATTCCTCACATATACTTATTTATATCATGGTCATAGACGAATATAATACATTAATCATAACTATTATCAATCATCGTTTCACCTACCAGTCATCACTGGAAAAACACTACTCCCAAGTCTTCCGACTGCTCCCTTTATGTTCGCCCTCTGGGCTTTCTCTTGCGTCCGCTCTTTAGGACGTTCTAACTTGCAGTGATAGTAATACAGCGCTCTCGCCTCATTCAGACCCCCCAACTCACAACATGCACGCTTTAACGTTACCTAACAGAAGTCAATATAGGTGAGCAGCCTCAATATCCCGTGAGTCATTCCCTCACTTCCATGCCCCCGTAATCTCTGAATTCCGCTCACTCCACTCGTGACAGATTATACATTGTCGAGTTTAAGGGCTTTTGTGTTGTCCTTGTAAAACTGTTGTCAAGAACACCAGAAAATATTCGGTTTCTTTCAGTTTCCCAAATGTTCATTTCATGGTAGTTTCAGAACACAGAACATGTCTTCTGTCTTCTTACTTCCATATTTTATTGTCATATTCAAAAGTCACTTTGTTTTATAATTTTTTCTTTCTTTCTTTCTTTTGTTTATTTATTCATTGATCTATTTATTTGCTGAGTTTCGTACCGGTTAAGAAATGTATAAAGATTGAAGATTATTTACTTAACAATTCCTACCGATGTATCGGGAAAGACGTGCTGTAATATCCTTCTCTTCTATCGCTAAAGATTACAATAGCAAAATGGTCATGATTAGCTCCATCTTGTGAGTAACCAAGTATATCTAGCAAGAGAATAAATAGATAAATAAATAGACAAATAATAATAACAATAATAATATTAAATTTTTGCATCAGCTCCAGAAAAAAGCGCTATCGCCCAGGCCAGTTGTGCCAAAAGATGTAAAAATGGCTATTTTATTCAGCCCTTGAGATAAGTGGAGTGTTGTATGTGGTCTGGGCAAATGTTGCTTTAGCCCGGGATTATTTGTTTTTTGATATTCATTTGAGACGCCGCTGGAGGTGGCAGTGACGTCACGGCCCGACCCACCACAGACAGGAGGTAGCTACTGTGTACGTTGGCTTAGGGCGTGAACATGTGCAATACAATATAATTTATGCGTGATCCGTTTTCTTTGATGTGCTTTCTACCTGATCTTCAAGGTCAGGGGTTGGGCATGGGTGAGGGGCGGCATGATATTTATAAAATTCATATAACAGACAGTCACGTCACATTTATAGTCCAGGCATTTTACCCGTTACACTTTTAAGTAGCCTTCCATGTGATCCAGTTTATAAGAATCTGAAAGCTGAAAACTAACCCAAAGCAAAATAACGAAGAAAAAAGAAAACCGTGAAAGGTGCAAAGTGGCAAAGTTATCTGGTCGACACGACGTTAAACCGAAACTCAAACTCAAAACTGGAGGGCTGTTTATCTGTGAGCTCATTTCCAAAGTATATTTTTTGTAGTCCCTCTTTGAACCCCTGGACGGGGCGAGCTACTCAGTGTCCATCTGTGTCATGCTACCTTTAGCTTGTCATACTCCATGGTCCATGTGAAAAGTTCGCCATGCAAAAAAAAACAATATTATTAGAATGTAACTTTTGGTTTAGACAGGTTTACTACAGAGGAGCTCATAGAGTTGACCTTTGGCATAGTCGCCATCGATTCTGACATGAACCTGTTCATCGTAGACATAGGAAACCATATCTTCCAGTTCAGTCCTTTTCAGGCAACTGAACTTTTTTAGCGCATTAAGAAAAAAAATAACAACATTAATTATAAATAAAGGGGGAAAAAAGAGGATGAATGAAGCCTTTACGCACTGTTTATGCCATTTCAGTGAACATTTCTCCTGTAAATCCAAAGTTATGAAAGTTCAAGTTTGTACAGGAATTTTATAATCATGTGGAGTAAATGATTAGTTGTCTGCGTCAAGACTGTGTCCGGGACGCTGAGATCATGATAGTTCCGTCACTCTCGGACATAAGAGATTTCCGTGAGAAAGTTTAGTAAGAAAATAACTGTGGTCCTTCCCCAGTGTTGGCCGTTTCACGCCTGGCAATGCCACGTATGTCTTTGTAACCCCGACTGTCTTCGTCGGTTTCCGGTAAAAGTTTTGTCAAGGGGAAACATGAATCTTACACCGGGACAACCGGAAGTCTCCAGTGGTGAAACTGCGCGAAGGGGAATGCGCGCAGGCCGCAGACTTTCTGCATTGAGAGTGATTTCCCAGTCGATTGGTTAGAAGGTCGCGGACGATACTTTATATTTCTTCAATCTCAGCAGTCAATAGAACAAGGTGGCTTTGATGTGTTTTGGTGCCCAGCACTCGCAGACAAAGTTTGGCTGAGATAAAAGCGATCACAGGAGAACAAGACAACAGCGACATCCAGGTCGTTACAGGAGAATCAACAGTTTCCTTGTTCAAGGAAAAGATACCAACATGTCTCTATAGAGACGCTTGGCATGTGGCATTCCTGGTCCGGTCTCTGCCAACTCAAACTTCTATCCACAGGGAGTCAATCTGGCTCTGCTGATGCTAAATGAAAATAAAAAAAACATTTGTGAAGACACTAGAGACTCCAGTAGAATCTGTTAGTATGCTGACCTGTCATAAAAACTTTGTGATCATAAGGAAATTATAGTGAGTCATATTTTTTTAGAAGAAAATGAGAAAGCAGCGAAAGGAGTGAGGATAAGAGGAAAAAGGTAGAGAAAGAAAATGAGTAAAGAAAATGACAATTTTGAGGACAGATTTGATATTTTCTTCTATCCTGTTCGAGTTTAATTCTTGTGTCTAGTATGATGTGGCTGTGGTGAGACAGTAAATAGTTACTTGTCTGCTTCGTGTGGTGAATCTCTCACTGTTTAGTCATAGACATTGGTCGTTTTCCTGTTATTTTTATGACAAGTTCCTTTGTCAGAAAACATGTTTGTATATTTGCCTGTCTGATCTGTGCCGTAGTGTTGTGTTGTGTTTGAATATTTGCCTATACTGGTCTGTTTGTCTGTCTATTTCATATCCGGAATAACTGCAAAAAGTTATTGATATCTTAAATAAAATGTCATATAAGATCCCTTTAGTGCCCTTTGATGAATTTTTTTAATTTTGTCTTGCAAGTATTAAATTTACGCACTTAAAGATTTTGTAAAATCCGGTAAATGTAAGTATCAAGGAGACTCAAGCCATATTCAGCACTTCGGAATTTCTGTCATAGACGAACTGAAAACGCAGGCAAACTCCATTTGATCTGACAGCCCCCCCCCCCTCCCCTCTTTTCCCTCCTGTCCTTTCAGACCACGAACTGCACTCAGATTTAGTGAGAAATCTTTGGTGCTATTCAATTCAGGGTGAACCATGGTAAAATAGGGATTTCACTGCCTATTGTTATTATTTTATTAAAATAATAATAAAACGTAAGTCAGCGAGTATTCTAGTGGAATTTTCCACGCTACTGACATCACAAGTACAAACTGCTCCGAGTGCCAGCTTTGAGTTCTGAAGGCTGGGTAATCTCCCCCTTGTCTGAACACACAGCTTAATAATCTCCCTTTCACTCTTTCAAACGCCAATCCTGTCTTATGTTTTCACGAACCACGTCAGAAAAGACCCGATATCCTGGCGCGTATCGCTCAGGGAAAAAAGAGCATTCAAACAAAAGATCCGCTACCATAGAAAGATATCTATCAACTGCACAGGAGGGCCCGATAGCTGGTGATGAAGGACACGCCGATTCGGGTGCCAAATTTACGAAAAATATACCCAAAATTCCCGATCTCTGATGTGAAAATAAACCTTTGTTGTGGGTTGTGTTCACACGTGATCACATCTGGACCACAGATTGAAGCCAAAAAAGAGGCAGCATAAAAACCTTAATCGTGTGTTGAGATTGTCCGCTCCATCGGGCACCTGTATCATCCACGGCTGTTGTGCTAAAGGTCGCAGTGCGCACTCGTTAGTGTAAACATTCTAATATTTCGGTCTTTTGTGGACAATAAATGTCTTAAATGATATCCTTATAACATGGCACTTCGTCTCGTGTCATATGCCGTACAACTGAGGCAGTATGTGTGAGTGAAGGCGTACAGACTGGCATGATTCATTGGGTGTTGTAAGTGCTTGTACGCTTTTATCACTTTGAATCTGAGAGTAGATTCTCAAATAAAAATATTCTTCTTCACATTTCAGGCACGGGCTTGGGGCGGGGGGGGGGGGGGAGGGGGTGTTAAGATTGGGGGTGGGGGGGGGGTGGGATGGAAGATATCTCAAAACAGTTACAGTACTATGTGGTGAAAAAATGCATGACCCCGAGATTATACTTCACATCTAAAATGCCGGGGCTCCGTACAGAATGGCAACTTTGCGTCTGAGTGTCTGGATACATTTCAGTTTTTCTGTAGATGATTTTAAATTACATGCAGTAAAGTTATTATGATTTGGGTATTATATTTTCTGCTTGAAAAAGCTGCAATGATGATATCTGCCAGAATAAAACGTCAGTTTCACGGCCCTAGGAAGGAAAGAGTTAAAGTGTTCACTGTGAGGTCAATAAAATTAATGTTTTTATTATTCTTTTACTGACCCGCGTCGTTCATCAAACCTTATGATTGGCCCGCTTCTTTTTGTTTGATTTTCACAATTGTCCAATTTCGACTGTAAATTTTAAGTTAGAAAAATTTCTTTGCTATTTCCAGCGCCTCACACCTGAAGTGCAATTGCTGAAAGGAAAGGAAGAGAAAATTTTTACAGACATCTAAACATGCAAGTGTGGTGAATTCTGACACATTTTACAGACATCTAAACATGCAAGTGTGGTGAATTCTGACACATTTTACAGACATATAAACATGCAAGTGTGGTGAATTCTGACACATTTTACAGACATATAAACATGCAAGTGTGGTGAATTCTGACACATTTTTGCCATGCCAACATTTAAATGTGAAAGGTTGCACACAACCTGCGTACAATTCCTATGACGGGGATATTATCCCTGGCAGCTTCTCGAAAGTAAATTTACTCATCTCACCCCCCCCCCTCCCCCAATTTGAGGTGACACCTCTACCATAATAAAAGAACTCATATATGGCAAATGTTTAAAATACTGTGTTGAACATGACTTTTCTAACTTCAAACAACAATAACAATGAGAATAGCACTTAATCATGTTATTTATTTCATTTATTTATGAACACTGATGATGTATACAATGTACAACTCCAGAGTCGACAAATATACCCCATTGGATAGGCCAAATTTACCTCCTTACCTCAGGCCTGGGAACCTCCTGTCACAGACACGCCCCCAGATGTTCATGGAATTGCTGGGATTCTCCAGATAATCATATGACAGGTGGCTACAATGATGTGAACATTTGAGAAAGTGCTGACAACAACAAAATCCCTGGCGATTTTGACAATAATTTACAAAATTGCTATCCATAAAATTGGTTCCATCTGGGCAAGTTTGATCCCCCTCGCTCACAATGTACGCTTTTCATACTCTTGGCTCCATCCAGTCCTCCTTCCCGCATCCTACGAGCGTACTACCACCAGAATGGCAATGTCCCTGTGATAAGACCTTGGGTATGTAAAACCTTACTACACTGACTGGTATTTGGCCTGAATGATTGGACTGTTTCACTGGAAATATGGTTTTGTTTTGGTTGTTTTTTTTTTTACACCCCAATAACTTTGCACACAAAAAATGATCATTTTTTAAAATTTACTGACCATGAGCGTTTGTAACTTCCCAACAGACACCCACCCCCGCCCCCCACGTACGCTTTTAACATGCTGCCCCCAGCCCCCTCCTTCCAGCAGATTTACTTTATATAATGCCCTTTTACCATAAATTCACCAACGAAAAGCGTTGCTAACCAGCTGTCACGTGTCTCGGCGGACATAGATACTGGACATTTACTACATCACCCTCAAATTTTGGGGGGGGGGGGGGGGAGAGTTTTTTTTTTTTTTTTGGCATGTTCTTTTTTTTTTTTTCAACGCCCTCCACAAATAAGCAGCTACAAGTATGAGAAGTATTTGCCATCTCCTTCAAGCTGGGCTCTCTGTGTGTAGTTTTGGCCCTACCTGAACTATAAATACCGCATTGAGGATGGCTGTCACAGACTTTGTTAATGTTCATACACTTGGTTAACTATGAAAGCGTCACCCAATGAATTTATTTAACAAGGCTGATTCACGTACTTAAATAACTTTCTTATTTTGGGAATGGTTAATGAGACGATGACAGACGAATGGCTGCACAATTTTGTCTAACATCACATTTACCACACTTAAAGAGTCTGATCCAAGGATGGAAATTTACCTAAGATAATAATTATCACTAATATTATCTTCCCGTCATCATTTCTGACCCTACATTGAACAGCTGATTTCCTGTGCTATTTCACAAGTTAGGACGAGAAACATTTTGTCCAAGATCACATTTGAAACCAACAACTTCTGTTACCGTCTCGAATATTGGTGTGTGTTTGTTGTTTTTTTTAACCCAGTAGTTTTAACAAAAGGCAATTGGTGCTGAGGTTAGAACACCAGTCTGTCTAGCAGTGGATTCTAAGTTAACAGCAGATTGTCGTGGTGGCAAGATAGCGCTTTCCTGGTACCTGGCAGATTTCTGTAAGTCTAGCATTTTGAATAGTTCAGTTGAAGAATTGCTTGGCTGAACTAGTAAATTTGACCCAGTGCACTAGTAATAGTCGAGCGTTATATTCGAACAATGCAGTTATTGACTTCAGGAATCGGATAAATGCCATTATCTGTCTATCCTTGTAGTTACTCAGCCGTTCATTTGACCACCTCAGCATGGACCTCCAACCATCTGTCCGTCATTTGATACAATTTATGCACACGGATCTGCTCAATGGGCCACTGATCCAACTGTCCGTTCTCGTATATTTGTGTGGTGGCATTTGTGTGTTGTGGTGCCTGTCATGACACATTCCACGACTGTAGATTTTCAAAAGTTTTATTTATATCGGATCAGCTCAAGGTAGATCTGTCCAAATTTGCTTGGGAAAATGAAATTAATCTAATTATTATTTTTTTAAAACTAGATGAAGTTCCCGGCATTATCCGGATTATAAACCTGCAAACCCATCGTTCCATCTCTCTCTCTGTCTTTTTGGTCTAGAAAACTTTCCATATTTTACAGTCTTACTTCAGATTTCATGCGCACCAGAGCACTACGCACTCATTTCTGGTAGGGAAATTGCTTGCACCGAATTGAACGTGTAATACTACATCGTTTCCGGTGCGGTGGGCTTACTACAGGGAGCCAAAACATATATCATTGTATTTTACATTTTACAACTTCTTATTTAAAAGCACCTGAAACTTGAATCAACATAGTCCTTCGATACAAAAGCGATTGGACTGGATTAGCTGACACTTAAGGAAATTAATTTTATAATTGTTGAAACTGTCATTTAGGCTGTAGCGTCGAGCAAAAAAAGGGGCAAATTTGCAATAAAATGAATTACTCCCACCACTATTTTTTTTATGATAAGAAGATTAGGAAGGAAGAAATGAAGAATAATAATAGGAAGCATGATAGAAAGAAAGAAACAAACAAAGGAAGAAAGAAAACCTCCAAATTGTACGTGCCAGAATCTTAGACAAGTCGTGAGTGCTCAAATATGAACCTGCGAAAGTTGCGTGTGAGGTACGAGCATTAAGGTTGCAGCAACCTCTCAGTGTATCTACGAAAATGCTACTTACCTTATCGTCGAGCTGCAGCAAACACGCTAAGTAGCCTTTTCATGTCTTTTATTCATTTTGGGCATTTTTTACATTTTCTTTGCGAATCATGTTGCAGTTAGGACAGTTTTTGTAACCTGACCGGGGATTTCTTTCCGGGGCCCATGTAGGATTTCTGTCATTTTTCTGGGTTTTTGTTTTTTTTTTCGTTTTTTAGTTGTTTCTCCCTAAGGCATCGAGTCATTCATAAAGCAGGCACGCTAGAGTTTAACGATATTTAACCCCCAACTCTCTTATGCAGGTTTCTCATATGCTTGGCTTAACTCCCCCCCCCCTCCCCCCACCCCGGCCTTGATGTTTGAAAGCTTTACAATGGCAGTTTGCATGAACTATGTTGACTGTTTCATTACAGACAGGATTCTTTTGTATTAATCGAACAACTTAATTAGTTGGAAAAAAAAAGAGTAATTAAAACCAATTTTTTTTCTTAAAAAAAAATATTTTTAGCTCACTTTGGTCATGTTCATGATAAAGGATAAAAACCCCGAGGACACCGCGGCTTCGTGAGAGGGCATGATGATATTTACGATGATAATTGCTTCTGCTATGGTGGATTGAATAAGAGCAGAAACGCCTTTAATTAAAAACAAAATTGCCTCCAGGAAATCAAGTGAAGTAACCAAGGTCAACCATTTTAACAGATGTTTATTCACAGACGCACACAAGTTGATGTACCCACACCTCTCAATTTCTCTTGAGGATGATGGTGGTTATGATGATGATGATAATAACATAAATAACCATGTAACAACAACAGTGATAATGATGATCCTTAATAATAACAATAACAATAATAATAACAACATAATAGATGAAAATAATTAATAATCACAATTAAATAATAAAGCTCTAAATCTGTTCTAGATTTTAAAAAGAAAAAAAAACAAACTGGCCCCGGTGTGTGAAGCAAAATGGCAGAAAGAGCTGACATTTCCAGCCACTGTTTACATGTGAATGGCCCTGTCTGCCACATTGTCAACTGCTTGTTTGTAGTGTAGTCATGCTAAGTTTGGAATTTATTGAATGTATTCTCTTCCTTTCATTTTATCCCTGTTCATTTTATTCTACATGGAACGGCATGATTGATATGATCTTTCTTTCTTTATACCGCCGCATTCCTGACCCAATTTTTTGCAAGATCTGAAAATTTGAAAGCCAGGGGGGCCCTAAAAACTTATTGAGATTTTTGACAAAGGCAGAACAGTAGCAGTTAGCAGTTCATCCTGCCGTGTTATAGAGAAGACTGCCAAACACTAAAGGTTTAAGGGAAATTCAACGACAACAACCAAGAAAAAAAACAAAAAACCTTTGTGTTGCACTCCGTGTTATTCTTTATCCATTTTGTACTGACTAAAAGAAACTACAAGTCGTTCAAAATTATAACCCACATAGAAAGACGGAACAAACCTTATCTTATATCTTATTATAAAAACAAATAGTGGCGGGAGTCATTCATTGTGGTGCAATTTTGACCCTTTTTTTTGATCGACGCTACAGCCTAAAGTGACAGTTTCAACAATTATAAAATTAATTTTCTGAAGTACCAACTAATCCAACACAATCGCTTTTGTATCGATCCATTGAGTTTGTTCAAGTTCCATACAATCTTTTTAAAAATATGCAAAAATGTAAAATACAATGATCTTTGTTTTGGTTCCCTGTAGTGAGCCCATCGCACCGGAAACGATGTATTAATACAAACAAAATTAGTACGCGTTCAATACCGTGCGCTGAATTTCTCTACCATAATTGAGTGCGTAGTGCTCTGATGCGCATGAAATCTGTAGTAAAACTGTAGAATATGGAAGCTTTCTAGACCAAAAAGAAAGAGAGAGATAGAACGGTGGGTTCACAGGTTTATCCCAGATAATGCCGGGAACTTCATCTAGTCTTATTATAAAAAAAAAAAAATAGTGGCGGGAGTAATTCATTGTGCTGCAATTTTGGCCCTTTTTTTTTGCTCGACACTAAGGCCTAAATGACAGTTTGAAAAATTATAAAGTTAATTTTCTTGAATGTCAACTAATCCAGCCCAGTCGCATTTGTATCGGCCGATTGTGTTGATTCCAGTGTCAGGTATTTTTAAATAAAAAGTTGTAAAAATGTAACATATAATGATCTTTGTTTTGGCTCCCAATAATAAGCCCATCGCACCGGAAAGGATATTAACCCTTTGACTACTGGCACTGTGAAAGCTACACTTTCTCAATTCCAGTTTATACTGAGATCCACTTATTTCAATCTTCAACAGCAAATATGAATGTAAATGAGGATGTTAATCTGTATGTAAAGGCTAGACCTAAAGAACCAAAACTTGAAACTGATGGAACAATAAAGAGTTAACAGTAATGCGGTTTCAGTATTGAAAGGGTTAAATTAATACGCGTTCAATTCCATGCGCGCAATTTCGCTATCAGAAATTGGCGCATAGTGCTCTGGAGTGCATGGAATCTGTAGTAAGACTGTAGAATATGGGAAACTTTGTTACTATTGTAGACCAAAAGAGAGAGATAGAACGGTGGGTTCACAGGTTTATCCCCGATAATGCCGGGAACTTCACCTAAGCTTAGTTGTAAAAAAAAAAAAAAAAATAGCCGCGGAAGTAATTCATTGTGCTGCAATTTTGACTTCTTTTTTTTTTGCTCGACGCTACAGCCTAAATGACAGTTTCAAAAATTATAAAATTAATTTGCTTAGTGTCAACTAATTCAGCCCAGTCGCTTTTGTATCGACCGATTGTGTTGATTCAAATTCTAGTATTTTTAAATAAAAAGTTGTAAAAATGTAAAATTCAATGATCTTTGATTTGGCTCCCTTCAGTAAGCTCATCGCACCGGAAACAATGTATTAATACGCGTTCAGTTCGGTGCACGCAATTTCCCTACCAGAGATGATTGCGTAGTGCTGAGAATTATCCCGGATAATGTCGACAACTTCATTGTTGGAGAGCAAACTCTCCCCTCCTCCACCCCCCCCCTCACTTTTATTTCTAAAGGCTATAAACAAAGTAACGTGTCGAGTGTACATCACGCCACATACAGAAATAAATGGTCAGGAATTCCGTCTACGTTATAATGTCAAGGATAAATTTGTCAGTGTAGGGAAAATCTGATTTCTTTCTCTAACTCATTTTTGATGATGAATATACGGAAAAAAATATTTTAGGTACCGGTACAAAATGAAATAAATAAAAAAGAAATAGAAAATATGACACCAATCAATCTGTTTGTATTATTTAAAGCATAGTAATCATTATTATAAGTGAGAAATGTTAATTACTTTACGATACTTTCACTATTTCCTGCCTTCCTGTTATTGAATTGATGGAAAAAAACACATACGGTATCACAAAGTCATGGTTAGTCCAGTTGTCACTTCGGTACTTTCAGATAACGTCATGTACAGCGCTGGCATGTGGGCACAACTGGTTCAGGTTCTCAAACAATAACTGAGTTACGAATGGCTTACCTGAACGATTTCAAAACACTCAATGTGAGATCATTCTGACCACTATACATGTAAATAAGAACACAGGACACTGTATTATAGCTATGGCAATTTTCCAGCTGTGAATTTTCGGGAAAAATGTAAAAGTTATAAAAATCCCAGCAGTCCAGGTTTTTATCACATCACCATCTGAAATGCTTGCTACTGGACGATTGGAGTCATAATTATTTGGAAGCATCGGGCGCTTTGTTTGCCTGCATCCGTTTGGTACGATTCTCTATCAAGTTCTTCCGATGATCGCTTCTACTGAAAACTTGAGATACGGCGTTTTCTGCCTCGTATTTTCTTTCAGTTTTTCTGATGTGGATGAGATGGCGTGTTCTTGCTGACTATCAGATCTGTTGCTCAGTTTCCCAGTCAAATGGGACATTTTTGTCCCTGCAGATTGGGGATATGGCTCTCGATCTAGGGATCTGCGCTGGGAGACACTGCCAGAGTTTGAAACTGCTGGAGAGGACGTGAATCGGTGAGGGAAATTGTTTGTAGTCGGTGGGGGAGACATTGCTGATGGGCCCGCGGAAGTTGGTGAAGCGGACGCTGTGGGCAAAGTTGGTGGTGACTCGGGCAGGGCAGGGGACGGCAGGGTGTGGCCACTGTCTGGCTGGTCGGGGGATCTGGACGCTGAGACTTTAAAGGGTGACATGGAAGGAGAATTTGGCGACATTTGTGGATCTACAAGTTTCAGGTTGGTCGATTTGCTGGTGTTTTCCTGTGATGTTGTGTCATCTTCGCTGTCGGCAGAAGCGGCTCCAGAACGTGGGCGGAGATGGTGGGATAGTAGGAGGGGGCCAGGGAAGACCAGGGGATAAACGTTGAAGAAGGTGGCTGGGGTAGGCGTGTCTGTGACGGATGGACGGGACACGGCAGCTGCTGTGACTTGACTCGGTGAGAATGTGTGTTTGGTTGCTGTTGGTGAGTATGCAGCTACCAGGCCAGGTTGTGTAAGGTTTGGTCTCAGCGCTGTCAGAACTGGTGACGTAGCTTTCAATCCCGATGCCAACTGTTCTATTGCTCGCTCCAAGTTTCCCCCACACCCTTGCCAGACAAGCTCCAGCAAGTTGGGGTTATGGCTGGGAAACACGCGCTGAAGGAACTCTCGCGGTGCCATGTTGCCTAGTAACAGCCTCGACTTGGCGATGTCGAAAGGCGACTGTTGGCAGTGCTGAATGGTGTGTCCTAGCAGAGCTTGTCGGTGGGCGTGGTGTAGAGCTATCTGCTGATTGGTCAGTTCCGTCTGACGCTCCCTCTCTAGCATGACCATCTCCAGTTCCTTGTCGGCGAAACATCGGCGTTTACGCATGCGTTCGTTGACCAGAGGAGACATGGTTTTAACAACTTCCGGTGGTGGGAGCGCGTGCAGGCGAGATCTGTAATCTGAAATATAGAAGTAAAGTGAATTTCGATATTTATAAAGATGGACTTGAGGGTTGACAATGTTGGTGCTGTGGTTTATTGTAAGTAGTGTTGTTTCTGTTGCTGTTGATGATGTTGCTATGGTTACAGCCCCTGCAGAAGCAGCTGCTATTGATGAAACTAGTGATGACAGTGATAACTAGTGCAAAAGTGGATAAAAACGCTGAAGTTGAAGTTCTCGTCACCACAAAACTCTAAGTCTAAGCCCTCTGTAACTGTCATGTAGGGCAGTAGAACTTACTTGGGTTGTTGTTTTTTTTCGACTCAGTTTCTTTCTTTTAAACGAAAGTGGTTCGTTTTTTTTTCTGATTTTATTTTGTGGATGGAATGTTGTCTCAGAAAGAAGTAAACAATCATAGTTCGTCAGTTGTTGTTTTTTCAAAATGGTCATGTTTGGTGGAAAAGCAACATGTTGTTTGGGCTTTGTGGTACTGGGGATTATAAATGTTACAGAATGGCTGCACATTCAAATAACTATCTAGGCACATAATCTAAACCCGACAGCCGAGTAGAACTCAGATATTGTAGTCTATCGGTGTTTTGTGTTTGTGTGGGGTAGGAATGAGGCGGGGGGGGGGAAGATAACTCTTGTTGGAATTTGACGAAATTGTAACCAATGAAATACTGGTGGTTGTGGGAGATTTAATGACGATGACGATGTAAGTTAGTTGTTGTCTGTATCAGTTATCGTTATCTACTTGGCAAATGTGTAGCAGCCCGACACAATGAGGCACTTCATGCATTTTGGTTGTATGGAGATATTGGTATCACCAGATCGGTTATTCAATGCTCTTTCATTTTGGTAAAACAAAATATTGCTGTAACTTAATTAGTGGAGAAGATATGGCCTCTCAAAGACAGGGTGTGACACTATCACAATTTTGAGAAAAACGCTTTTCAAGTTTCAGCTTTTAGTCAATATTATTGATGGTGAATGGATTCAAAGTCAGTTTTGAGGCATTTTTAACCCTTCTCAACAGGATTATCATGTGGAAAAGGATTGGTAAAGAGGTTAAACTTTCCAAAAATACTGAAGACATAAAAACGATAAACTTGACCTTCTGATGCCTTTTAACGATTTTGTCAAACCAGGCAGTGCCGACATGTGCCTCATTTTGTCGGGCAGTAACACAATTTAAGATCACAAGGGGAAACCAACCACGGCGTCCACCTTGCCTCCCCCTGTGTACACGTTTGGCTCATCATTGTCTTAGCAAAACCAAAAGTTTCAAACAAAAAGCTGCAAATCACAAAATGTTAGAAAATCATCATTTCAGTTAGCAGAGAAAAGTTGTGGAACTTTCAAACTTTGAACATTTGATTTTCTCTGTTTGACATTTTTGTTGCTGTGGTTGGTCTTTCTCCCTATGGTCTTCAAACGCTTGCCAGACTTACTAGAGAGAATTTCTCTGGACAGCGAATGTTGCTGTAAACTACGCAGATTTCTCTGCAACATCTTCCTCTGCTGGAGCAAAGTGGCGGCTGATTTGACTTTGGCCTTCAGTGCACTGGTCATTTCGCTGGCCTGGTGTCTGCAGGGGAGAGAAAGTTACACATTTTATAAGGTCAGACAAAGTCAATTTCAAACAGTGTAAAATTCAAGTATTGTACTGTGGTGCTATGGGAAAACACTGTAAACAGCGAAAAACAAAATTTTTACAGGAAACAAGAAAATATTTAGTCTTTGTTCAAATTCCAGTTCGTAACCAATTACAAAATTGTAACCGGATTAGAAAGCTACGGCACAATTCATTCTAGTAAATAATGTTAAAACGTGAATTTCGCCTGTTTAAAGAATACTATTAGATCTAAGGTATTTTGTGTAACATGGCAGTGTGAAGTTAATTATCGTCAAATTAAACGTTGCAAACTTAGACCAAACATCGCAGAGCAACAATTGTCCATGAAAGCCAACAAATCCTGCAGGTCACAAGTTCAAAAAGCTTGAAAATCTTTTCTTTTTTTTTTAACCATTAGACGGCGACCTTGACTGGCGCGAGACCACAACTAGCGAAGCCGGCGCAAACACCTGGAACTCTAACATTTTCCATCTTTGTTTATTGCCATATTCTGTTTGGTCTTGGTCAGTTCTACATTTTGACATGGTGCGAATTCCATTATCCAATTAATTGACCTAATTATTCATGAGGCTTGAAAGGTCGTAACAGACATTTGATACTTCATGCCAAACTTTCAAATCGCTCTCCTGTAAAATTTACAAAACGAGAGATGCGCTGTTTGCGCAGGCCCCCCTCGACAAGTCAATGTTATTGGATTTTTACTATGTTTGATGGCCAAAGTACACTGGGTCTAGTTTGCGTCAGTTTTGACTCAGACTCCAACATATGTTGAATGAACCAGCCAGCCAGGGAGAATAGTGTCAGTCTCAATAGTATGCCAAGATTCTTAAGTGAACTTCCTAGTCCACATCCCACACCATCAAATCCAGGCAAAATCAATGGATTCAAGTGGCTCAGTGGCATGGCTGTGCCGGCCCTAAGCAAATATGATGTCAAAATGTTACTCAAACTCACAAACTCTCAAAGACTAATGAAATTATCTATACTATATATATTTGTGGACTTGAGATTTTTCGTTGCAAAAGGCTTCTGAACCACTCAACACTCAGACTTCAAATTTTATATGGTGCATCAGAATGGATGTAAGGGTGCACAGTTTTTAATAGAAGTCTCAAATCGGTGTAGTTTTTTTATTGGAAATTTATTGTTTCGCCATGATTTAGATCTATTTCGAGTCATGGTTCGCCATTTTAAGGTTTCGTTATTACTTCCTGCGATGTGTTCACTATCAAACACACTAACCCGTGCGCAAATCATGCTGTTGTACGGGATGCGCAGGGTGCCAACTCACAAAGGCAGAGCAGTAAGACTTATTTAAAAACAAACAAACAAGAATAAAACAAACAAAATAATAGGAACAGGCCAGATGAAGCAGGTCCATAATAACCACCCAGAACTGAAGCCAATATTCAAACCGATTTATCCCGGGCAGGGCTGGGGACCTCAGCTAGTGAGTACGTAAATGTATTGTTCTCGCCAAAGGCAATTTTCAAGTCATTAAGGCTGCTGTCCGGGCAAAATTCAGAGACAATTTTCAAGTCATTAAGAAAATTCAAAGACAATTTTCAAGCCATTAAGGCTGCTGTCCGGGCAAAATTCAAAGACAATTTCAAGTCATTAAGGCCGCTGTCCGGGCAAAATTCAAAGACAATTTTCAAGTCATTAAGGCCGCTGTCCGGGCAAAATTCAAAGACAATTTTCAAGTCATTAAGGCTGCTGTCCGGGCAAAATTCAGAGACAATTTTCAAGTCATTAAGAAAATTCAAAGACAATTTTCAAGTCATTAAGGCTGCTGTCCGGGCAAAATTCAAAGACAATTTCAAGTCATTAAGGCCGCTGTCCGGGCAAAATTCAAAGACAATTTTCAAGTCATTAAGGCCGCTGTCGGGGCAAAATTCAAAGACAATTTTCAAGTCATTAAGGCCGCTGTCCGGGCAAAATTCAAAGACAATTTTCAAGTCATTAAGGCCGCTGTCCGGGCAAAATTCAAAGACAATTTTCAAGTCATTGAGGCCGCTGTCCGGGCAAAATTCAAAGACAATTTTCAAGTCATTAAGGCCGCTGTCCGGGTAAAATTCAAAGACAATTTTCAAGTCATTAAGGCTGCTGTCCGGGCAAAATTCAGAGACAATTTTCAAGTCATTAAGGCCGCTGTCGGGGCAAAATTCAAAGACAATTTTCAAGTCATTAAGGCCGCTGTCCGGGCAAAATTCAAAGACAATTTTCAAGTCATTAAGGCTGCTGTCCGGGCAAAATTCAAAGACAATTTTCAAGTCATTAAGGCTGCTGTCCGGGCAAAATATAGAGAAAAACACCACCACAAAAACATGAACAAGGAAAATAAAAACAAGAAAAGTGAAGAATTGCCAGATTGCCGAAGCTCCTGAAAGAATTCAAACCGGCAATTTTCAAGTTGAATGGAGAAGAATTACGTAAGTTGTGCCCGATCGTTTCTTTGCCCTATTTTATAATTGAATATTCCTAACTTTTTCCTGTCCACTTTTTTTTGGTTACAAGGTTCATTTGTCCGGTGTCATCTTTCGGTAGTATGGAAGCACTTTCCGGTGTAGTATTAAATTACTACCGTGTTTAAACTAGCGCCATCCAAGTTAGGCGGGCAGCGTGATTTTTTTCCGTTGAACTTTAGCAAATTCAGGAGCGGGGCAGCAACACACCCCCAGACACAGGTCATCGGCTAAGGGATTTCTCGTCCTATCGAACACTGGCATGGGTGCTGCAATCTCTGGACTGTGCTCTGATATGACTCTGAAGGTCCCCGAAAATCCCTGGGATGTGTTGGAGCTGTCCTGTGTTTGGGGTGTATGTTGCTGCCCCGCTCCTGAATTTGCTAAAGCTTGTACGGAAAAAAATCACGCAGGTGGGCAGCGATTTGCTGTGGAGCAAACAGGGTGAACAGCAATATGGAGATGAATAAGGAAGAGATTCTTCTGACACAGGGCCGGATGTAGTCGACGAGAGGCCCGAGGCTTTTCTAGCCATGAGGCCCCTCCCTCCCCCCTCCCAATCCCCCACCTTTTTTTAATGTCTCAGAAGATGGATGTGTTTTAAATCATTTGACTAACGCCAGTGGTGATGATTGGTGTTTAAAATTTGGCAATTGGCCACTCCTTGAAAGGACAAAGTTAAGAAAATTACAAAACATTTGTTCAGAAAGTGCATGATGACATCAGGATATGTAAGAAAAGGCTGCGCGTGTAATAAAATATTATGTAGATTGGCTTGAGGCGGCGAGCCCCCCCCCCCCCTCCCTACATTCTGGGCTTCAGTCTACTTAGTCTAATGGTCAGTGTCCGGCACTGCAGGTGAATAATTCAAGCTGGTGAACAAACTCATCCCAGTTATCAAACTCCATTTCAAGCAAAGTGCTGCAAGTCTCTCTGGTGTGACGATGGTCGCCGTCTCTTGGCCTGACATGGAAGTCCTCGGGTCGCTTTGCGAGATAGGCAATGATTGGTCACGCTTGAAAACTGGTCAAAGAAACCTTTTTAGTCCGATCTCCGGTGAGGGGCATCACGCCGGTCACCTCAGTTTGTACAAGATAAGGAAGAAGAATGGTAATAATTATGTCAGCCGTTCCGGACGATTGTGGAAACATCAGATATGGACATTTCCATCTACTTGATGAGAGAAATGACAAAGTCACAAGTCCCGGCCAGTCTTTCTTGTTTTTTTAAAGAGAAAAACGTCAGTAGAAAAAATGTGACAGTAATGAAAGCTGTTTGTGCTGTCATACTAAGCTGTTTGTGCTGTCATACTAAGCTGTTTGTGCTGTCATACTACGGAAAAAGACCGCCTGCGCCAATGTAGGTCAAATTCACTTTTGGCGTCAATTTATAAACTGAAATGCGTTCTGTCTTTCTACCTGGGTCATCATTTTCTTACGACTGGAGGTGACCATTTTCTTACGACTGGAGGTGACCATTTTCTTACTACTGGAGGTGACCATTTTCTTACGACTGGAGGTGACCATTTTCTTACGACTGGAGGTGACCATTTTCTTGCGACTGGAGGTGACCATTTTCTTACGACTGGAGGTGACCATTTTCTTACGACTGGAGGTGACCATTTTCTTACGACTGGAGGTGACCATTTTCTTACGACTGGAGGTGACCATTTTCTTACGTCTGGAGGTGACCATTTTCTTACGTCTGGAGGTGACCATTTTCTTACGACTGGAGGTGACTGTTGGTCATCATAACATGGGAATTGAACAACAACAACAAACAACAGAAACTCGGGGCGTAACGGGTGTAACTTTGGTTGTTGTTGTTTTATGGTTGTTGTTGTTTTATGGTTGTTGTTGTTTTATGGTTGTTGTTGTTTTATGGTTGTTGTTGTTTTATGGTTGTTGTTGTTTTATGGTTGTTGTTGTTTTATGGTTGTTGTTGTTTTATGGTTGTTGTTGTTTTATGGTTGTTGTTGTTTTATGGTTGTTGTTGTTTTATGGTTGTTGTTGTTTTATGGTTGTTGTTGTTTTATGGTTGTTGTTGTTTTATGGTTGTTGTTGTTTTATGGTTGTTGTTGTTTTATGGTTGTTGTTGTTTTATGGTTGTTGTTGTTTTATGGTTGTTGTTGTTTTATGGTTGTTGTTGTTTTATGGTTGTTGTTGTTTTATGGTTGTTGTTGTTTTATGGTTGTTGTTGTTTTATGGTTGTTGTTGTTTTATGGTTGTTGTTGTTTTATGGTTGTTGTTGTTTTATGGTTGTTGTTGTTTTATGGTTGTTGTTGTTTTATGGTTGTTGTTGTTTTATGGTTGTTGTTGTTTTATGGTTGTTGTTGTTTTATGGTTGTTGTTGTTTTATGGTTGTTGTTGTTTTATGGTTGTTGTTGTTTTATGGTTGTTGTTGTTTTATGGTTGTTGTTGTTTTATGGTTGTTGTTGTTTTATGGTTGTTGTTGTTTTATGGTTGTTGTTGTTTTATGGTTGTTGTTGTTTTATGGTTGTTGTTGTTTTATGGTTGTTGTTGTTTTATGGTTGTTGTTGTTTTATGGTTGTTGTTGTTTTATGGTTGTTGTTGTTTTATGGTTGTTGTTGTTTTATGGTTGTTGTTGTTTTATGGTTGTTGTTGTTTTATGGTTGTTGTTGTTTTATGGTTGTTGTTGTTTTATGGTTGTTGTTGTTTTATGGTTGTTGTTGTTTTATGGTTGTTGTTGTTTTATGGTTGTTGTTGTTTTATGGTTGTTGTTGTTTTATGGTTGTTGTTGTGTCTGCTGTAAACTGTTATCTCGGACGTGTGCGGGGAAATACTTCTTTTTTTAAAAAATCTAATAAATACGTTTATCAGTGTGTTTGCTTGTGTGTGTGCTTTCAATCTGTTATGCGTAGTTGTGTGTGTGTGTGTGTGTGCGTGCATGTGTGTGTGGACGTGTGCGTATTCGTATTCGTGTGTGTATATATGGATCAGTCTAGGTATAAACTAAATGTTATGAAGCAATCAGAGTCTGGAACATCATGAGCTGATTCTAATTCTGGATTTGGCAGATAAAAGACAAAATTATAAAAAAAAAAACTCACCGCATGCGCGAGATTTAACAGCTCGAGAGGGAACAGTAAATAGGAATGAAATAAAATAAATAAAAAATGAACAAATGCAGAATGTGGAATTCAACAAATTTACACAAGAATATTGTGATAACAGAACGCTTAAACTTCACGCCTTTATGTGCGGATCAATTTACAAATTTGCAAGTCCTCGCTGGCTTGACGATGTAGTCTGACGGTGCAGTGTAATTGCCGGCAAATCTTGGAGATAAGGCACATGCTAGTTAGCTTTTGATAAAACTCTGATGTATTTCTTACCCTATTATCATCTGCCCTCGGCTTGCGTTTGAAGATTGATGTAAACAATATGTTCCTCTTAAATTTAAAGCCATTTCTGACAATGTAAGATTTCCTATCGCAAATTTTGACCCCTCGCCAGGACCTCGTCCTATCTCAGGATCTGAAGATGTTATTATGTACAAGTTTTGAAAGCATGAGTAGAGATTAAATAACATGTGGATTGTCACAATTTGTGTGAGAGAATGTAACGTATGCAGGAACACATTGGGTTCCCGGAACACTGACATAAGGTATCCTATGACTGGCCATATTAAGGACAGAGACCGTATCCACCCAGCATGCCTACGTCAATCCGACGTAGATTTCCGTAGAGTTGGTAGGATTACCGTAGGGCGGATTCCCTACATCAAACCTATGTCGGTACGATGTCGTAACCAGTGGATCTACGTAGGAACGATGTCCCTTCCTATGAGCAAACTCCGTAGGGTTACTGGCGAGGTATGCGTTAAAACCACAGTTTGACAGGTCACACACACACAAACACACACACACATACACACACACACACACATACACACAATGGCGGTGCGGCTGGCATTTGATCCAGTTTCCATTTTCTGGGATGACTAAAAGAATCTAGAGAATACAAAGATGTGAAACTGTCAGAAACCAAAAGAATTTTCCCCACAAGTGTCATCGCGACCTATCCAAATCTTTGGCAGATTCCTTTTATTTTTTCAGGACTAATGTAAAGACAAAGGTAAAATTTAACCGAGCCAAGGCACGTTCAGTTGAATTTGCCGCATGTTAAATGATTTATGAAAGTGGTTAATAGTTAAAGAAGTAACTTAATGATGACATGTTCCGTTCACTATTGCTGGAATCCACCACCATCCTCTCCAATTCCCAACAGGTCAACCCAAAGGTATACAAAAGAGCGGCTTTGTTTTTTGTTTTCTATTTTTCCGAGACGTGTCAAGAAAAGGATTGGCTAGGACAGATAGATCTAATGAGGAAATGTTCGAAATGAATTTCCAGACAACTTGTGTGATGGCAGAGCTATCGCCTATGTGAAGATCTTCCGTTGACTCATAATTAACCAGACCAGATGGAACTGGCGAAGACGGGAGGGGGGCGAGCGGACATAGCGATGAACAAGAGATCTGATCTCCCTACAAGAACATGATAACTGAACTCGTTTAACTCATTAATTCTGAGTTATGAAGTGTTTCAGGTCAGTTTCGTGACAACATCAAACACAGAGACCGGATCTACCGCGCTGTCCCGGCCGCTCAGAACAATCGCGTCTTGATGTATTAAGTTACTCATTTCCTGATGTCCTATCTCTCATTAGCTGATACGTAAACCTGCTGTCAGCGGGCACGCGCCGATACGCGCAAAATATTGCCATCGCACGTGATGAGCATCTGGTGCGTGGATACAATTATAATAAATTTATAAATCTTCTATGGTCGACACGGCGACTGGACGGTGAGGTGATAGATTATAGAATAGTCAGTGTTGGTACGATGAGTTGATAGATTATAGAACAGCGAGGAGGGAAATATCTAGAAACGTCTTGCGTGTCCTTGTCGACTGTCGGTGAACCACTTTTTTTAAACCGAATGAGCGGATTTGGCCCAGATCTGAAGAAAACATTATTCCTTCGGATCCATGACAGAATTGTTTTCTGACGTAAACCCACAGCGCAACGTCCTTCCTCGGGCAGGCTCACTACGGGTTAATTTCAAGATTTTCGACATGGACTCTATTTGCAAAATTCATTCTACATCTATACAAAGCTTCTTTTTTTTTTTCCTTCTGGTTTTATAGTCTTTTATTTTAACTCTCTAAGGCCCAAATATTGATTGCCATCTGGCTTAAATAAAGCGATTCTGAGACATTCAAAACGGTTAAATGGATGCGAAAGTTTATGATTTTGCTGCTATTGTATTGACGTCACAGGACGTGTGCTCCTCGGGAATGTTGAAGTTTATTTGGTCTGTGGTCAGAAGTTCCAATGCCGTAATGTTTCGTTCACTTGTGGGTTTCAATTCTTCTTTTTAGATCACCGTTAATCTTTATGAATACCCCTCCCCTCCAAAAAAAAACAACTTTATAAACGTTCAGACTCAGCCGCTGTGCAAGAAGGGAGGTGGGGGGGGGGGGGTAGGCGTATCGTCAAGATCACATTTTTGGGTCAATCAGAACCAATTAAATATTTATCACGGGAAAGTATTTCTTGATACAATTATAAAATTGAAAATTTTTCCAGCTATCGAGGTACTGGTGATCTAGTGAACATGTTCGTGTTTCAGAGCTGTGGATCATTTGGACATTGGAGGGTTAATGATGTTATTATTTTCATAATTGACTGCCGGACCGGATAAGCAACATCTGGCCCGTGTGCCGTCCTGTGGCGAGTTGTGATTTACAGCATCCAGCACGTGCACTGCATTTTCTGTGTGTGTGTGTGTTCCCACAGCGGAAGAGCTCTTATCTCTGCCCCCCCCCCCTCCTTTGGGGCGTGAAATCCACCTGTGACCACATGTATGTCCGCTGATAACTTGAGTTTTATTCAACTTTTCATTTTTAACTCGTTCTTTTTTTTTCCTACCCGGGAAGGGAGGTCTTCTTGGGCATAAACATATTGTAACATCCAAAAATCTGGTTTTCACAAATGATAATCAGATTGGATGAGAAAATGGAGGTGAGATTTATTGCATCATCTAGCGTTGTTTTTTTTTATTTCAGAAGGAAGAGAAATAGAGCGAAATTGTCGGAAACTGAAAGAGAAATAACAAAATTATTCATAAATGGACACCATCTTGATTCTGATCTAATTTTGCTGTTTATGTTTGAACTGTCTGTGTGGATGTGTGAAATGTCTGTGTGGATGTCTGGACTGTCTGTGTGGATGTTTGAACTGTCTGTGTGGATGTCTGAACTGTCTGTGTGGATGTCTGAACTGTCTGTGTGGATGTTTGAACTATCTGTGTGGATGTCTGAACTGTCTGTGTGGATATCTGAACTGTCTGTGTGGATGTTTGAACTGTCTGTGTGGATGTCTCAACTGTCTGTGTGGATGTCTGAACTGTCTGTGTGAATATCTGAACTGTCTGTGTGGATGTCTGAACTGTCTGTGTGGATATCTGAACTGTCTGTGTGGATGTTTGAACTGTCTGTGTGGATGTCTGAACTGTCTGTGTGGATGTCTGAACTGTCTGTGTGGATGTCTTAGCTGTCTGTGTGGATGTTTGAACTGTCTGTGTGGATGTCTGGACTGTCTGTGTGGACGTTTGAACTGTCTGTGTGGATGTCTGAACTGTCTGTGTGGATGTCTGGACTGTCTGTGTGGATGTCTGATCTGTCTGTGTGGATGTCTGAATTGTCTGTGTGGATGTTTGAACTGTCTGTGTGGATGTCTGAACTGTCTGTGTGGATGTCTGAACTGTCTGTGTGGATGTTTGAACTATCTGTGTGGATGTCTGAACTGTCTGTGTGGATATCTGAACTGTCTGTGTGGATGTTTGAACTGTCTGTGTGGATGTCTCAACTGTCTGTGTGGATGTCTGAACTGTCTGTGTGAATATCTGAACTGTCTGTGTGGATGTCTGAACTGTCTGTGTGGATATCTGAACTGTCTGTGTGGATGTTTGAACTGTCTGTGTGGATGTCTGAACTGTCTGTGTGGATGTCTGAACTGTCTGTGTGGATGTCTTAGCTGTCTGTGTGGATGTTTGAACTGTCTGTGTGGATGTCTGGACTGTCTGTGTGGATGTTTGAACTGTCTGTGTGGATGTCTGAACTGTCTGTGTGGATGTCTGGACTGTCTGTGTGGATGTCTGATCTGTCTGTGTGGATGTCTGAATTGTCTGTGTGGATGTTTGAACTGTCTGTGTGGATGTCTGAACTGTCTGTGTGGATGTCTGAACTGTCTGTGTGGATGTCTGAACTGTCTATGTGGATGTTTGAATTGTCTGTGTGGATGTCTGGACTGTCTGTGTGGATGTTTGAACTGTCTGTGTGGATGTCTGAACTGTCTGTGTGGATGTCTGAACTGTCTGTGTGGATGTCTGAACTGTCTATGTGGATGTTTGAATTGTCTGTGTGGATGTCTGGACTGTCTGTGTGGATGTTTGAACTGTCTGTGTGGATGTCTGAACTGTCTGTGTGGATGTCTGAACTGTCTGTGTGGATGTCTGAACTGTCTGTGTGGATGTCTGGACTGTCTGTGTGGATATCTGAACTGGCTGTGTGGATGTTTGAACTGTCTGTGTGGATGTCTGAACTGTGTGTGTGGATGTCTGAAGTCTGTCTGTGCTGGTGGTTTGGAGTGTTCTCAACGTCAGGATGTGATCCTTTAATGAATCTAAGATGTCCATACGTGAACAGATGTTAAAACATTAATAACACTGATTTCTCCAAGAGTGTCTCAAATCAAATTTGCACATCATTGGACCTTCAGAGATCCCGACGGTCTACTTAGTCCAACCCTGGCAACAGCAGCTGTGGCTGCAGGCAGCAAAGTCGCGTGCAAGAAAGAATACAAAAATGAGACAGTAAAAAGCAAAGGAAAAGGACAGACAACTGCAGGTTTCCGTCTCCCGACCTGCATCAGAGACCAAAACGAAACAGGATCGAAAATTAAACAAATAAACAAAATCGTAGAATATTTAACGTGTGCGAATTTTAGACTTGGATTCTTGTGACTCATCCCGTCCCGTCAATGTATGGCGGCTCAAAGTAGGTCAAAGTCAACGGTCAATTGTCTTTTGACTTCAGTATTTCATGGTCCTATTTTAAAGTGACATTTATTTTGCAGACTGTCATAGCACAATGATTTGCACAAGGGAGTGATCATTATATCAGTATAATTTATAATTAATTATTAGTGCGCGTTTGCTCCAGTTGTAACTGGACTACAAGGACACTAAGGCAAATTTCCCAAATGGGATTAAGAACTGTACAAAATACACAAAATAAAAAAAAGAAGAAGAAATTCAGTACAACCTTCTGTTGCTGTTGACGGACGGATCATTGTTGATTAAGGAAGGACGTGACGGTTTCACAGACACACCCGGGTTTCAAAAATTTGACTGAATCAATCATTGACAATATTAAAAATTTAGCGTAATATGAAAAAAAAAAAAGATAACTGAAGACGGCTTGAGGGAGGTGTGCAAAGAGAAAAGCAATTTTTTTTAAAAATGAACGATTTTCTAAAGCCATTTTTTTTTTTTCTTATAAAAAGTTTGCTTGAAAAATGGAAGAATCTGCTTGTTGTTAATGTAGACATTACCTACGTCGTTGAATCGTTCAAGTCCAGCTTTGTTCTCTCCGTCCACAGCTGCTGTGAAATTCTACTCGAATCAGGTGGAGATAACTTTAATAAAAAATATATAACTTCAAGAACACATTCGCTTCAAATTATGACATTTTCTTACAGTCAACACTGGCCGGGAATTGCTCGCCTCCTCGCCAGCTGTTGGGGGAGGCTGTTGCAAAGCTGTTTGTTGTTGTTGAGATGCAGCTGGGGAAGGAGGGCGAGAGAGAAAGAGGAGGAGGAGGAGATGGGACAGGGAGGAGAGAGAGAAAGGGAGAGTAAGAGGGAAAGAGAAAACAGAAGGGAGTAGAGAAGAGAGAGGAAAGTGAGGGAGA